>JANAVB010024800.1:2353662-2782511 GCA_029216955.1 Iris pallida | reverse complement strand
ACAATAATAACATCATGTTTATAAAATACTTAAGGGTATATATTTTAGGAATTCAAAAGTTTTACCACCAAAATTTTCTTTTATATAGTAGAATAGATATACACATGGAGATCGAGTAGATTGTTCGCCAGCAAATTTTCTTCTCCCCCTCACATGACCTAATCCGAAGTCTATTGTAGTTGCACGTAGCTGTTGGAATCGATGTATCATTTTTTGTTTACGATTAAGCCTCGTTTGGTTCGCAAAAATAAAAGGGAAGGAAATCAATTGTTTGTTTTGCTTTCTTTTCCCCTTTTTTTAGAAAATTGTAAAAAAAAAAAAAAAAACAACTTTTGGAAGTCCTAAAAAATTTTGAAAGCAATGCGGATTTTTAGAGTAAAAAAATGCATTATTGAATTGATGGGAACCAATTTTCTCTATTTTTCTTTCTTTTTAGAATCGCTTTTCTATCCTAACCAGTTCCTTTGGCATCCAAATGCAGAAGAAAAAAAAAATCTTTGTCAATGTTGTAGTTCTACAAACCAAACAAGACGTTATAGAACAAATTTAGTCGTTGACTTCAATAGTACTCTCGATTCAACAGGAAGCACCGGTCAAGTCTATATTCAAACAAGGATAGAATGATATTTTAATGGTGTCGCTATTTCGTGTGCATAAATGTTTCTAAATGTCACCACCTCTCCTAACGTCGATTCCAAAATCCTCATATTCAAATTCTATGCATCTTCAGAAATTTCAAACCCAACGTGTTCGTTGCATTGTTTTGTCGGTAAGAGAGTTCCAAAAAAGCGGTGTACTGGAGCCAAATCACGATTTATCTACTCTCATGATCTCATCTCTTATAATCTGTTTCCAATCAATTAGCCATCCAAACCAGTTTCATAACTTTGGATTCTGATATCACTTGTTGAAAACGTATCAGAATTAACCTATGAGGTGAGCTATTGGACTCGGTCCATATGTCTTAAAAAGATAATTTTTATATAAGATCTGAACCAATTCTAATCTCATCTTATCTTCTATCCGAAATAAGACTAAATTATTAACTCTATTATCATTTTCGTAGCTCATCCGGAAATGAGATATAATTTAACAAGACAAGCTCTTAGTAATCAAGCCATCACTTTCCAAGGTTAGGCTAGGATTTCCGGTCCATACGTGAATGCAACAGAAACATAGTAGAGATCAGCAAGTAGCTAGGACAGCGAAAGAACGACTTGTGAGCTAATATTTTATTTTTATATGACCAACAACCCAAGATTTGTACGGCATTTGAAGCGAGAAGGAAAGTTCCGGGAAGTTGAAGGATGGAAAGGGGTAGGGCCATTACGCAAGCCATGGCGTCCCTTGACACCTTGTGGTGAACTTTTCTTGACCAATACTTTTCTTCCGTGGAAAAAAAAAATGAACATTTGGGATCACCAAGGCTAGACGGCCTCTTCGTCAATGGTTACAGATTCTCTTGGGATAAAGTTGAAGATGATGAAGACAATAAATCGTCTCCATGTGACAAATAATATAGTAATATATAATGTAATTTCAATATTAAAAAAATTAATTAAATAATTGTCATATATTATTATATTATTAGACGGCTCATCATTTATCACTATCACATGTCCGTTCCATTGAATAATTTCTTAACAAGTTAAATATTCTTCACGAAAATACACCAAGTATTAATATATAAAATTAATTGATATTAAATATAGACAAATTTGTATTTATACTTTTTTTCTGAGCTTTATAACATATTTACTACACAATTACATAAAAGACAAATTTGTATTATAATTTTCACTGGACTTTATAACATATTTGTTACACATTTACGTACGTCGAAGAAAGTTTGACTAGCACGTGATCATTGTGCTCCATTGAGGATTTAAATGTTTTTGGTATAAGCAGTACTTGGTGGTGCATAAACGGAGGTCACATTGAGAACCTTTTTTATTTTTTCTGGAAGCCAGTGTGTTTCTGAAGTTCTAATGGTATATATATCCACAATTTGTAGCATCCAAAACACCATTTAACTAATGTGAAATCATATCCCAAACCATATCAAAAGAAAATAAACTTTGTTCAAACTTTGTTTAAAACTGAACATAAAAATAACAAATGAAATGAAAAAACATGTCACATGAGTTTTTAAAAATAAAGTCGATTTGATAGATGCTTCAGACCGTCGAATGATGTTTTCCCACACACGAAAAAGCTTTTGATAACCAACTCATCATCATCAGTATTCCTAAATCATTCAACAATAAAAAGCTTCCTCGTAACAAATTTACACAAATAAAATAAATTATTTTTCGAATAAGATAAATATTATTCTGACTCGAAGGTCTACAACAAATTTTGGCCCGAAGGCCTACAACTCGGTCCGAAAGCCCCGCACCAGCAACAACAACGTATTTGGCCCCGCACTGTACTAATATGCTTCTCGAGTTATATATATATATATATATATATATATATATATATATATATATATATATATATACGCCAATGGCCTTGTAGCCTACCGGTTAGGGCCTTTGGCACCCGGGGCATCGGACGGAGTTCGAACCCCCACGGGGGCGGCTTGGTGGTTCGCCCACGGCCTCCGGACCAGGCGGTGGCTGGGTGTCTCCGACACGGCCGCTTGGTTTTAAAAAAAGAAAAAAAGAAAAAAAGAAAAAAAAAAAAAAAAAAAAAAAAAAAAAACATATATATATATATATATATATATATATATATATATATATATATATATATATATATATATATATATATATCCATTACGCAACAATTATCAAGTGATATATATATCACCGCTCAGGCCGCAACAATTCGACTGGGTTGTTGGTGCGGGGTGGTCATGAGATCAATTCCTAGTAAAAAAATGTTCGACATAATTACCATCTTTATATATATATATATATATATATATATATATATATATATATATATATATATATATATATATATAACTTGGTGGTAAAATTTTTGAATTCCTAAAATGTTGGGTGGTACCTCCTTAATTGGAGAGAGGATTTAGAGTTCCCAAGGTTCATTCACCTTAGAGAAAGTCTAAAGACTTGTGGAGTTCCCAAGGTTCATTCATCTTGCATGAATGAATCTTGGAGGAGAATGTTCATTCCCTTATGGCTATATAAGGAGATGGTTTGGGAGATGTTTGGGTTAATCCTCCCTTGTGATCTTGGTGCTAGAAGTGGTGGTGCTATTGGTGCTCCTTGCTTGCGGTGATCTTCCGGACGGTGCTTGCTTCTACCTCGGGTGCTTCTTCACCAAAGTGTCTTCCATACTTGTGTATGAGAGAGATCCTCTTGAGTGTATCCAAGAGAGAGTTTGTAACTCTGTAATCCCACTATTCTTAGTGGAGGAAGAAAGAAAAGAACTATTGTTGTCCGAGGACGTAGGCACATAGCCGAACCTCGTTAATTCTCTTGTCTTTTGTATGTTTGTTTTTCTTTTCTTTTCTCTAGCCTCCGTGTTAAGCGGGTAAGCTAAACTTCAACTCATTGTAGCTCCCACGTTAAGCGGGTAAGCTAAACTTCAACTCATTGTAGCTCCCACGTTAAGTGGGTAAGCTATCTCCATCCCAATTAGCGGTATCAGTGCATACCCAACAATTGGTATCAGAGCCACACAAGCTTATTGATCGTGATGGCGGAATCATTGTCTTCTACCTCCTCAACCATGATCAAGCTCACGTCTTCAAACTATTCCATATGGAGGCCGCGGATGGAAGATATCCTCTATTGTAAGGATTTGTACGAAGTGTTACTCTGCAATGGACATAAGCCAGAAGATAAATCTGAAAAAGATTGGACCATTCTAAATCGAAAAGCTATTGGAAAGATCCGTCCTTGGATCGACCAAAGCATTTTTTACCATGTTTCCAAAGAAACCGATGCTCATCAAATGTTGATGAAGTTAGCATCGATGTACGAGCGAGAGACTCCTCAAAACAAAGCGTCACTCATTCGACGTTTGGTGAACCTGAAATACAAAGACGGACGAAGTGTTTCTGAACACTTGAGTGATTTTCAAGAGTTGGTAAATCAAATTTCAACCATGAAGCTGGTGCTGGAAGATGAGCTATTGGCACTTTTGCTACTCAGCTCGTTGCCGGATAGTTGGAACACACTTGTGGTTTCTTTAAGCAACTCCGCTCCTCAAGGCGTCATCACTTTAACCTTAGTGAAGGATAGTTTATTGAATGAAGAAGCAAGGCGGAAAGAACAAGGTGTCACGACCCGATCCCAAATAATTGGGTCGAACCGGATCATGCCCAGCCTGCACCGTTGTTGAGACGGCGGCAGTAAGTTGTTCCATTAGCAGGTATTCACAACAACATCTATATACATTTGTCACAACTCAATATTCGGGAATTTAAAACTTTATTAAACATTAGAAAAGTACACTGGAATTAGAAAGACTGAAATAAAATGCTGAAATTCAAATAACAAAATTTCAAAACAACAAAACTGGAAACAGAAAAATCTAGTTAAGCGTTCGGCTCATCGGCCTCAGGTCCTGCGTCCTCCAAAGGGGACTCTGGTAACACCACAGGGTACAGAACCGGGTCATAATAACTGTAATGCCCCGCTCCGTTCGGTGCATTATGATGAGTCGTTGACTCGAAGAGTTTGCGTTGACCCGATGAAGTATCGATGCGAATCGATGCAAGAGTTACGTTGGCCAAAGGTAAGCTTTGAGTCGGTTGGAATCTATGAATCGAATCGATGCAAATGATAAGTCCCGTTAAGCAAGTGCTGACTTTAGTTGATCTGGTGTGCAGGCTATGCCTTTATGCTGGATTGCCTTTATGCTGGATTACGGAACGTGGTATGGGCGCGATAGGCCAAATCAACCGAGTAGTTCAAAGGAATGGCTAAGTCCGGGAGTAGCTATGCGATCGAGTTATGGAAGTGAGACGCTTCAATCGACGAAACGGCAAGGCGTATCGGCTTAAGGTGGGCGGGTTCTTGACTCTCTCTCCCTATTCCTTCACGTCTAATAAAATATTTTATGGTATGCGTAAGATGTTATCGAGTTAGTGAGCGTGGCTCGGCGATGAAAGGTCTGAGTATGTGTTGAACATTAAGATAGAACAATAAACATCGAACAATTGAAGCGACGTGCATCAAGTGTACGAGTCGCGGTAGGACGATGATGGTAGAACATTGGAAGAAAATATTGAGATGTGCAGCATGTGCACAGCTCCGAGAACATTGAACACTAGGCGTAGAACATTGAATACGGCGCGGAGCGTGCCCTCGGGCACTTATGTTACGAAAAGACTAAGTAATACGGAATTATGCTATAAGAATAAATTACGAATAGCACACGTTGAATACGAGTATGAGATGACTAAGCCGTTGGGCGTCGTGCATCAATATGGATGTGTTGGGGCATAACGCCGACGGAGCTCCCCATATGAATGGTGGATTATGTTTATGGCACGGGAAACCGTTTATGGCACGGGAAACCGTTTATGGAACGAGACTATGTTTATGCAACGGAGGATTTGGTTTGATTGTTATGTGTGGTATTTATGGTGCACAACATTCGGACGGATTGCGACCGTCCAGTGTTGTGATAAGCTATGATATCCGTAAGTTTGGGATCCTTCGGATACTGGGCTAGCAACCCGTATCGAAGCGATTGTAGGCTTACACATAAGAGATGCCAAGTCCATTACGGTGCGAAACACCGTGACCTTCATATAGTTAGGGCCGGTGGGCTGAGATGAGAGCTGGGTGCAGGCGCAGGGCCTGTCACCCATTATGCATATGTTAATGGTTATGATTGGTTGGTTGCGCGAATCGTATGATTGCTTATGTAAATTCTAACCATGGCAGGCTAGGCAAAGAGGAACGGGATGAGCACGAATCACTATGTTTATGTTTCAGATTATGTCTAACTGTATCTGCTGCAGGAACACGATATGGGACACATTTATGATAATGTGCTATGTTTAAGTGTTGCCATGAAATCGATCCTAAGGCTAAATAGAAAGATCACAATTTAAGATGCATGTTTCACTAAATGGATTAAGTGTTTGGTTTGGGTGCGAGCGGGTCTTTATCAGTGCCAGCGAGGACGAAAGTACTAATCCCCCACTAGTTTGTGTGCAGGCTCAGGTTATGATCAGTGCGGGGCGGAGCTTGGCTTGGATGTGCTGAGGCATGGAGTCCTTGGCGTTCAAGAGAAGCACCGCATAGGCATTCGGACTTGTGACATGGAGATGTTCGGCCGAAGACTACTTGGTGGCTATAAAGAGGCATAATGTATGGAACAATATAATCCTATATGAGCTAGAGAGATCATGAGTGTTGTAGCCAATTGGCATAGTATGTTGGGCTATTCAGAGCCTTTGTAACCTTCAGTTCATTATGAATAAAAGAGATTCTTATGTTATACTCTGTTTTTCTTCCGCTGCTTATGTTATCAAATTGAGATAGTTCTATGTGAACCTGTTATCTTGTCTTGCACGAGCGCAACTCCAGGCTCGTGCGGCATCACGCCCCAGTGAAGACGATGATTCGGGTAAAATCTAGCGAGGACGAGCGATTTCACGGATCGGGGCGTGACAAGTTGGTATCAGAGCGGTTCCATCCATTGGACCGTGCATGAATCTCTTTGACCCTCAGTTGCTTCGATATCGAAATTCAGTTGACTCTAAGTTGTTTCCGCAACCGCATGGCTCATGGATCTGCTCGATGCTACATTGGATGTTCCATACAATAAGTCTATATTAAGTTCGTACGTCTGCCACAAGTATGTCGTGACTATCACGCTATCTCCGGGTGCCATCGGAGTATGTTGGTTGCACGAAGTGCAACGGTTTATGAGTTTATGGTTTTTCGAAGTGCAAGAAAGTTGTGAGTTGTTGATTGCACGAAGTGCAACGAATATGGTGATGTTGGTTGCATGAAGTGCAATGATGTGCATATTGTCGGTCGCACGAAGTGCGAGGAGTTATGTGTTGTTGGTTGCACGAAGTGCAACGGATCGATATGTGAGACGATGCGTATTATGCGGCTACGCGAAAGGTTATGTGTTGTTGGTTGCACGGAGTGCAGCAAGTCGTGAATCGTTCGTTGCATCAGTGCGACGAGTCGATATGGTATGATGCGTGTTGTATGGCTATACGGATGGATAGCGATATATTGCACGAGATTGAGTAAAGACCTTAAGTATCGAGAATGAGTTGTTGCACGAGTTGCAACGAGCGGAATTCGAAGATCGCGGATGCGATAGTAACGAGTCGAGTTGGTCGCTAAGTCGAGTTCGAGTAGGCGAACATGTATGTTGGCCGTATGTCGAGTTGAGCTTTGAATAAGCGAATGTTGCGGGGGTGATCGATATGATCGCCATGACACGGTTAGATTGAATGTGTGTCAAACTTGAGCTAACGTTAGAGCTGGGATAGGAAGGATCGCCATACGGGACGGTTAAGTTGAGATAGAAGTCGGACCTATGCGAAGTGTGATATCGAGTAATGACTCGATTCCGAGTGGTATATGCAATACCAATTATGCGACCAAGTATAGCGAAGTATTGTGTCGATAACGATAGGCTCGATCCTGAGTGGTATATGGAATACCACTTAGCGATAGCTACGTTAAGCCGGTTGGTAACTTGCGATAGGTTACGTCGAGACGATTATATGGTTACGATATGTTTGTCCTAAACGGACGGAGTAGTACCGAGACTCGAATGGGAAGGACTCGATAAAATTCGATGCGAGTATGCCTCGATGAATTGAGTTGAACGGTTATGTGCGAAGTCGTACATATGGAGGATACGTCGAACGAGGATTCGTTAAATATGAGTCGAACGGTAGACGGAGCATAGCGAAAGAAATATTGCATTGAGGAAATAGTCGACTCGGTCGAGATTACGTTGAGTAGGTACGAAGAAATCGTACGAACAAAATTGGATTAGTGCGATGAATCGGTAGTACGATTTGGAAGTGCGAGTTAGGGATATGAGAATGAATATGTGAATTGGAAATTATGTCGTGAAGACAATAGATAATTACAATGAAATGAATCTTGATGTGTGCAAGACTTGATTCGTATTCGAGTTCGGATAACGGCAGTGATTGCAACGAATTTAAGCTTATGAGAAAGGAAGATGTTCAAGTTATGCATATCGACGATGGTATTGAGACGTATCAAAGACGATATGCAATAACTCGAGAATACTCTGATCGAATGAACGAAAATTATGTTGAGCATTGTTGTTGGATGAATAGGATGCAAGTTAAGTTATGGAAATTTTGATGATAACGGTAGGAGTGCTTCGGAGAATTGAGAGTGGATGGATATTGTTCGGATGAAAACGAAAGTGTCTGAATTGTTTCGTGGATCACCACTATGTTGACATTCTTGTCTTGAGCGAGCGCAACCCCAGCCTCGCACATGCGTCACGTCAAATTAGGACGATTATTCTGCGTGAGCGCTGGTATGGTGATTCATCCAGCGGGGATGATCGAACTTGCAAGGCGTGGCAAATTGGATTCGACTGGTGGTTTGATGCGAAAGTCGTTCGAGGATGGTTTTGATGAGTACGGAATGTGTCGAGCTATGATCACGGATAGGTAAACTCGGACTTGAGGCGAGTAGATGTCATATGACTGGCAAGGATAGTCAACGGTAATGCATGAGTGATTCGAGTAGTAACGGTACGCAAGTGCATGAGTCATTCGAGTGGCAACGGCGCATCAGTTATGCGGGGATGGATAAATTATGGATTGATATGTCGGATTGGGTAAAGTCCTATAGGAAGTGTCGTGAATTGATTTGGCTCCGCGATAGGATATAGCATGGTTCGATGTAACTGTCCCTCGTTGATGATCTTCAATTATCGAACGTAGTTTCGGGGCAGATGACCCTAGAAGACTTGACCGCCAAATCAAATGAATGTTGATGTCTCATAGGATGACCCTAAAGAAGTCGCGTAAGAAGGATAAGGAATGAGGTAGTGCATGTCGAGGATAAGTCTAAGCGAGTGAGTATCGTGTCTCAAAAGTTGGCGAGTGCTAGAATCGATATGGTCAGAAAAGTTATGTTGGATCGAATAGATGTCGAGGAATGTGCTTAGCGTAGCGATGCGGTAAGGCGATTGCAAGGATTTTGCAATGCGCATGAGCGACGGATAGTAGAACGACCCTAAGAGTTGTGTCGTAGATCGGGTTGAGTAACGGTTAGGCTATGTGTGTTGAGCGCGCGATCTATGTTATGAGACGAACTAGTCGGGATTGGTTCAGAATTGAGTAAAGGAATCGTACTCGGTTGAGTATCGGAGATAGGCGTATCGTAAGAGACCTTGGGTCGGAAAGATTGTTGCCTTTGAGCATCGTAGACTCAAGTTGACCTCTTGTGTCAGGAGAGATTAAGCACGATGTCTGGATAAGTTACCTAGCGGGGGTAGCCCAGACGCGATATGTATATGGTTCGAGAACGTGGAGCATGTCGGAATAGTTGTGTGCGAGACTTAGTACGGATGGTAGGCAAAGGAATTTGAGACATGTGGACGTAGTCCATGTCGTAGAGGCCAAGTGTTATGAATGATTGGATGAAAGACTTGAGTTATGTGAGAGATAGGCAAACGGTTGGGCGAACAGGCATTGCAGAGAATTGTTGTGATCGGATGCGCGATGATTCAATGCAATGTGAGTGTTAGGTGGCCGGCAAGAAACTTACGAGATCGAAGTTATGGTTGAATTAAGTTATGTACAAGATGTTGGAAGATGATCGCATGTTATGGGATGATGCATACGAAGAGTATTTTGGGAATAGGCGCTAAGATATGACTAAGTCGAGTACGGACCGATGGATGCTTGAGGATTTAAGTTGAGCTTGTTAGTTGTCCCGATATCCTACAACTGAGCTTGGCTGAAATGCATATATTGGTGGGACGCCTAAAATATGTGTATGATCCAAACTTGTAATGTCCCAAATTCGTGATACGTATTTAGTGTACGTATACGTGTTTTGGACCCATATTTTATTTAATCATGATTAGTTATCTTGGTTTATTTTGCACTAGCTTGGTTTTATTGGCATTTATAGTTTAAATGGTTTTAATGGTTCATTGGTTTATTTTGGATTAGTGAGGCTTGGTTTATTTCATAATTCATTTGGTTTAAATTGCTAGAGAGAGAGAGAGTTTATTGGCCTTGACTTGGTTCACTTTGGTTTATCTTGGCTTGGTTTATTCCTGGGGTTGGTTTGGTTCGGCTAGGCTTGGTTGCCTTGGTTCATCAAGAACCAAGGGGTGAACCCCCTACCTACCACCACCCATAGTATTTATTACCCTTTCTCCTTCTCTCTCTTCATTAATATCTTCTTCTTCTCCACCAATAACTCCTGCACCTACCAAGAGAGAGAGCTAGGCAAGTGCAACTTGCTTCATGGAGGAACTCAAATTTTATTGCTTCATCCTCTTCCTTACAGCATTTTAACTTACTTTAGTACTTGGCATTTTCACTTTGAATGGCTAGATTCCTGTAGATCTAAGTTTATGTTATTTTTAGATTTTCCTATGTTTTGATCTATTTAATCTTGTTATTATCAAGTTTTGATGGTTCCATGATTTAGAGAATTTCGTTCTACCCTATTTTGACCTATGGAAGTTCGGATTTGGACTCCGGATGAAGGTTTCATGGAGCTTGGAAGCATGGATTCTTGGCGTTCTTCTCGAAAGCTTGGAGAAGAAGAACAGTGCTAGACTTGACCGCATGAATACTTCATGCGACAAGTGATTCCGAGCTGCATGAGCCTTCATACGACAGTTCTGGTCGCATGGGCTTGACTTGGCCGTATGATAATTCATGCGGCAAGTGACTCTGCCGCATGGGACTCTCAGCCGCATAGGCTGGATCCCTTTCCTGGCCGCATGGACTTCTCTCCTAATTGAGCCGCATATGCGCCCATCATTTCCTGGCCGCATGGACTTCTCTCCTAATGGAGCCGTATAGGATTCCCTATCCTCCTGAGCCGCATGAGTTTCTCCTTTCAGCCGCATGACCCTGATTGACCCAGCCGCATGAGACCCATCTCCTTGAGCCGCATGGGATGTGCTGTCTCAGCCACATAAGGCTCAGTCTTCTAGAGCCGCATGCCCCGACCCGCCCAGAGCCGCATAAGTCCCCTTCCTGAGTCGCATGGACTTCTCATGCCTTGCCCTGTTATTTTATTATTATTATTATATATTTTTATGCTCATTTTATATCCTTACGTCTTTTGTCCTGAACTTGATTGACATGATTGAATGATAACTGACATGACATGATAGTGGCCCGCCGTGGCGTACTCCTGACAAGGTACACTTGGCATGATAACCTGACATGATATATCTTGATAAGCTGTTGCGACGGCTACCTGACAAGACTTGACCTGTATAATTAATCCTGACACCGTGGGCGATTGTGCTTGTACAAATAATCCAGTCCTGTCTTGCATCATGTCTAGGAGGGGACTCATGAGCACCACGGTCAGGAGTACCTACTGAAATGGACTAAGGTTAATGACTATTATAATTTATTAGTCATGAAGAGATGTTCCTCCAGTTACAGGCGATCCCGTTATCCCGGCCGCCAATGTTTGGACTTGTAGCCTGCCGACGAGTAGGGCACATTTCCAGCCCACTGTTATGTGGGACACCCTCTATTGTCACTTTAATGATTGAACTCTATTGTCACTCTAATGTATTGTATTCTCTAAATTGTCACTATAATGATTGCCTGGATAACCTGGATAGCTGCAGGGCCTGTGACTACTTGGAGCATCTCATTGCATCTTGCTAGTAACTAGGATTGTGATAACCCTAGTTAGTTAATGTAGAAAGCCGTAGGCAATGATTGGTCGTGATTGCTTGGATGGAGTCTAGTCCAGTATAGTATTGTCTAGAAGTGATTGATTGCAAGATTGTACCAAAATGATTGTCACTCCAGATTGTTACTATAATGATTGTCACTCCAGATTGTTACTATAACGATTGTACTATATTGTCACTTTTATCATTGTACTCTCTCCTTTTCACCTTAATGATTGTCACCTTTAGCAATAAATGATCAGAGACTAAGTTCTGTTCAGGCGAAGGGTTACAATCTCGGTTCTTGTTTGGTTTAAGGATTGTAACATGGCTTCCGGAATAGTACCTTCGTTTTCTCTTCATATATTGTCCAGCTATATTTTATTTAGCATGATTCTCCAGTTCTTTTATGTCAATGATGCTTCACTTAATTATTTTCTCTGATTGGGGCAAGTGCATTGGTAGTGCACAAACCTCAATCTGTGTTACTTATTGTTGTTTTCTTACATATTAAATGCTAATGATTTATTGGTTTTAGTTCTTAAGTGAAGCCTCCTTTGTGGCACTTGCTCTTTCTGGGGTCTGACCCAGCTGGTTTTGTTTGGCCAGATACCGGAGCAGCACCAAAGGATCTTCCTGCTTTTCAGCCCGATGGTAGTCACCAGGCGTAACCAGGGCATCGAGTGGGTTTTTTTTGTTCTCCCACTGTAATATTGTAAATTATTCTTTTAAGGCGTTTAGCCGACGAGCAAGTGTTAGCTCAATTGTACTTATTTACTATCTGCCTACGGGCTGTGACATGATTGACAAGCCCCGGGGGTTGATCATGTATGACCGAACTCTTGCTAGTCCTCACATTTTGTAACGACTAGCTTCATGATCATTCCGAATATATAATGTATGGGACACCTTACTATTGTGTATTTGGTGGTCTGACATCTTGTAACTATTATTAGTTGGTTGAGATTGAGACAATAGGCTATTTTATGACCTTAAAAGACTGATGGATTGTAGTGAAACCCTCACATATCTAGACAGCCGTGACCGTATAGCGGTGTGGATTCCATTCCGTTATACGTAGCTGGCTATGTCAGCCCCCGCTCTCCAGTATTCTGGTTCTAGGGCGTGACATGGTTTAAGTGGTGGCCCATGCAGGTCTTGTCAATCAAGATGTGTGAGGGTTTACCGGATAGATGTCTCAATCTGTACTCGCCCTTGATCTCCACTCGTATCTTCTTATCTCCTTGAATTCCTGACTTGATAACATGCTTGTATCATTGATCTATCCTGGTCCTTCTTTAATATCCCTGATGTCATTTGCTCCAGTGACATCGTTCCTGTTGATCAGCCAAAAGGAGCTCAGTCCTCAGCAGCAGCCTCCCGAGCCGTGCCTCCTGGAGGACCAGTACCGCCAGTTCAGCCCGTCCAGCCAGTAGGGTCAGAGGATGGAGGCTTGGTAGGACTCATCCGTGAGTTGCTTGCGTCCCAAGATCGTCGGGAAGATGCCCTGCACCAAGCAGTACAAGATGCTATGAATAGAAGTGGTCCTCGAGGGAACAGTGCGGTTAACAGTTTCAAGCGTCTGAACCCTCCTTTCTTCAATGGCAGCGAGGATGCCATTGCTGCCGATGCTTGGCTACAGGATATAGAGGTGATTCTCGAAGCCGCGAAGATTCCAGAAGACGAGAAGGTGGCTGTGGTGCGCCTACAGTTATTGGATCTAGCCCGCAGTTGGTGGGTCACACAAGCAGTGGGATTGGCAACACCTGTCTCCTGGGCAGTGTTCAGCGAGAAGTTCCGGACCAAGTATTATGATGCAGTGGCTCGGTATGACCTGCAGACCAGGTTCAGTAATCTTAAGCAGATGGGGAGGACGGTCGACGGTTATGCGACCGAGTTTTCCAGTGGCTCGGTATGACCTGCAACACCTGTCTCCTGGGCAGTGTTCGCCGGGCGGAGCCGCGCTGGGGGCGCGGGAGGCCGGGGAGGCGCTGGAGTCGGCCGGGGAAGGCCGGTCGGGGCTCGGGCGAAGTGGTCGCCGGCGGAGCACGGGGAAGAGGGGAGCGGGGCTGGCGCTGGAGCAGGGGTCGCCGGAGCTCGGCTTGGCCGGAGTTGCTCCGGGGCGGATCGGGGTCCGAATTCTGGAGGGGTTTGCTTGGGGAGGAAATAGAGAGGGAGAAAGGAATGGGAGGGGAGGGTTTGGAGGAGTTGGCTTTAAAAGAGAAGGAGAGAGGAATGGGAGTGCTGGAGGGGTTAGTAGGGGGTGGTGGAGAGTAGAAATAGGGAAGTTGGGAGAGAAGTATGTGGAGGGGATGAAGTTGTGGAGAGAAGTATGTGGAGGGGATGAAGTTGTGGAGAGAAGTATGTGGAGGGGATGAAGTTGTGGAGAGAAGTATGTGGAGGTGCTGTTCCACGCGTAGAAAAAAGTATTTTTTTTTTAGATATATTAATAAGTATTAAGGATTTTTTTTAAAGAGGGGAAATAAATGACGGGTTCGGAAACAGGATTGGGTTCGGGTTCGAACTGGTCCAGGCTCGGGTCAGGTCAGCAACCAAAAATCCAAATTATTAATTTGAAATTAATTTTGAACCCACAATATAATAATAATAGCAATAATATAATAATAATAATAATAAATTACAAATCAAAAACTGGGTTTCACAACAAGGCATAACAACCGAGTCAGATGCTCTTGTTTCTGAGAATCGTGGAAGAACTCATCAAAGAAAATTCTACAACCGTGACCGCTCCAAAAGCAAGCCAAAAGATCATTCCAGAGGCGCTTTCAAACCAAGAAAAGAGATAGAATGCTTTCATTGTGGCCTTAAGGGTCATATGAAAAGAGAATGCAGAAAACTCAAAAAGAAAAGAGAAATGAATCAAATGAGAAGAATGAAGCCAAAGACACAACTGCCACTGCTTCAAAAGGCGATGAGATAATCATCGTTTGTGATGATGGTATGGTTAATCTAACCTCTCAAGATTCATGCTGGATTGTAGACTCTAGTGCATCATTCCATGTTACTTCCAGAAAGGAATTCTTCACAACCTACACAAGCAGAGACTTCGGAAATGTAAGGATGGAAAATGAAAAAGTTTCCAAGATTGTGAGAAAAGGACAAATAGCTCTTGAGACCAACACTGGCTGCCCCTTGATTCTCAAGAATGTGAGACATGTTCCAGACATGCGTCTCAACTTGATATCCACTGGCATAATGGATGATGAAGGCTACACCAATGTTTTTGGTGGAGGCAAATGGAAACTCAGCAAAAACTCCCTAGTACTTGCTAGAGGGAAGAAGGAGACCACACTCTATACGACATATGCTAAGATCAACAATCAGCATGTTAATGCAGCAATCAACCAATCAGGATCAACGATTGGGTTATGGCACAAGCGACTGGGTCATATGAGTGAGAAGGGATTGCAAATTCTAGCCAAAAGAAAGGTATTGACCGGGCTGAAATCGAAAGGTACACCTCTTGAACCTTGCACTGATTGTTTGGCTGGAAAATAACATAGAGTTTCATTTCATTGTAAGACTGCAACTAGAAAACCCAATTGTTTACAAAAACAAAAGTATAAAACTTTATTGATACAAACTGTAATAAAGATTACAAGAATTCTGGGAAAATTACAACTATAGGAATCCAATCTTGATAACGATTGCTTTATCCCTTAGACGATGTGAACTGTGAAGACGAAGCCTTTGAAGTTGAAAACAACTCTGGAAACTGAAGGCAAAAGCCTCTGAAGTTGAAGACAAAAGTCTCGGAAGAATGCAGCAGCACTTTGGCAAGAACTCCTGAACTCTCTGATTTCTGATCTCTGATCTTTGATCCCTTTGAAATGAAGACTTGAAACTCTATTTATAGAGTTCTAAAAATAACTAACTTTCAGTTATTTTGGACTGCGCAAGCTGATTTGCGCAGCAACTGGTTTGCGCAGCACTGGATTGCGCAAGCAGTTATTGGATCGTGGACCAACTATCTGGGACACATGGCATCATTTGATTGAAATGCGCATGATCGTGCATAGACAGTTGCCACGTAATGAGCAATTGATGGCATGAATGCCACGTAATTGGTCAGTTATATTGGTAGAATATACAAAATGAACTGCGCAGAAATGGTTTGCGCAAACACGGATTGCGCATAAGTGGTTTGCGCAAACACGGATTGCGCTGCCACCTGTCAGCCGCCCTCGAGCACTGTGCGGCGTCAAAAACGAACAGCCTCCTCGTTAGTCGTGTTGTCAGCTGTCAGGAAGATCTGATTTGATTCAGTCAATGATGACTTCTGCCACGTCAGCCTGCGCAGTTGGGAACATGCGCAAACCAGCCTGCGCAAAGTGATGTCTGCGCAAACTGTTGTCTGCGCAACTCATCAAAATGATGAATATCTTGAATTTTTGACTTTGTTGATTGATGCAACTTGATTTTTTAGGACCTACAAGACCCCCTTCAAAGTTTTCGAAAGTTGATTGTATTCAAAATTTCGAAATACTTTGAATTTTTGAATGTTGAATCATTTTGCGCAATATGATGAGCTGTCTGCGCAAAGCGAATAGACCACAAGTTTAGGCGCAATCCGAGGCGGCCGTTTCATTTTTTTGAAAACTATAAATAATCCTCCTCATACTTCAAAGTATTCTTTACTTGCTGTCTTCGTGCAATTGAGAGAGAATTTCTGAACTCTTTCTTCCTTTCTTCTCCGACGATTTGTCATGGCTCCACGACGATCAAATGCTGCCGCTACTGCCGCCGCGAAGGGAAAAGCTCTGGCCGAGTCTTCTGACAGAGTTGCACGGCGAGCTTCCCGACACGAATCCGCACATCCTGCTCTGAGAGGTAGTTGAACCGATCGAAAACCCCTTCTTAGGGTGATTCGACTCCCTTGAAACTCATCTCTTTTTAGAGATAAGTTCATATTGCGCCACCCTTTTTAGGGTTTCGGTTGCATGAACTATCAGTTCTTCATTTTTATGAAGGCTACATTCTTGTGCAATTTGTTGATTTGTGCTGACAGGAAGTCAGCGCAAACAATTAAGTTGCGCAGATATCAGCGCAAACCATTGCTTTGCGCAACTTTTATGTTGCGCAAACTGATGTTGCGCAAGTCATGTCAGCGCAATCTGAGATTGCGCAAATCATGTCAGCGCAGTCTAATGTTGCGCAAATCATGTTTTATGTTTAAAAACAAAAACTTTGTCTTGGACTAATTTTCATCTGTTTGTTAATGCAGTTGAAGTCAATGAAGATCCAGATTACGAACATTTTGTGGGAACCCTCACAGAGTCTGAATACAAAGAGGATCTGTCTCATGTCCATTACCCTCAATATGATCTGCCGGCCTCCCGTCAGGCTATATTGATTTCACAGGACAATGAAACTTTGATGTGTTTGATGAACGGACAGCCTTTAGAATCAGCTGATGCTATAATTCACAAGAAACCTTTATTCCTATTCGGTGATGCCTTTGAGAGAGCCTCTCAGCCCAGGCCAAGGATGGAAGATAGAGTAGTTCACCAGCAAGATAGATCCTTTTTTATACCCGACATTGCTCGATGCCTTCCTTTGTCACGGTACGCTCATGCGAGCTACCCAAGGAAGATAGAATGGAATATCACTCTATTTCAGGATGCTCGGGCAGGAAAAATCTTCGTAAAGAAGGGGCCACATCATAAGGACATGTTTTATAGTTCTTCTGACAGATATAGTGTCCTACTGAGAGGCTTAAGACCTGGCTGCATTCCACCAGAGAACTCCTCCATGCTAATGCCTGTTAGGACACCAATATTCGCAAATGAGTTTGCGAAGGTTGAAGGAAAATATCCGGAGCAAGATATAAGAATGACTGGACTGGTGAATCCGGACTACAAGCGATGGAGTTATATCGCGAATTGGGTTCTGGGAAAATTCCAAAACAGACTCCAACAAATCAACCTGTATGAAGCAGTGCATGCGACTGGATTTGCTCCCAATCCTCATATGTTCTTAGCCTTAGCTGAGAGATACAACTACAGAACTGGAACTTTCATGACCCCAGGGGGAGAGATGGGCTTTGCGCTCCACGAGATGAAGTATATCTCGTTCTTGCCCATGGCATATGCTCCGTATGAGGAGTATGTACCAACAAATGATGAGTTGAACAAGCTCAGAAAAGAGAATCCAGAGATGGTGACAGTGTTCGAAGAACTATTGTGCCATTACAAGATCTGCTCTTTATTTTACAAGAGTGCCACTGCCAATACTTGTTATTCTTCAAAGTGGCTACCATATCTGTTTCTTAATCATATAGAGGAGAAGAAAACTAAGGAGAACGATAAATGTTACCCAACCTTCTTCAAACCTTTGAGCCATACAGAGGTTAGAAAATTAATGGAACAGAGTGGTCATTTTGATAAAGAAGTGATGGATGACCATAAATATCATCCTTTGAAGAGAGGAGATAATTTGGAAAGTTACTTGAGAATGGGCTATAGGCCCATGTCAGAAGAAGCACAATTGGCGGGTTTCTTGACATACTGGCTGCGAAGGTTCGTGGTTCCCGGATCTAGTGCAGTGGATCGTTTTCACCGTGGCGTCTTGTTTGCAGCTGTTAAATTGGTCTTTGGCTATAAAATGGACATACTATCAGCAATGACCTGTAAGCTGAACGCCAGTCTCCGTTTATATGTTGACTTGATGTTGAAAGCGAAAGGAGAGAGAGAATTTCCTCGCTTAGAACTGCCATATACATATTTGTTTGGATGGTTGCTTCTTCACTATCCAACTCTAATGGATCCTGGCATGGGACCAGTTGACGGCAGTTTTCTTCGAAGGTATTCCGATGGAAAATGGAAATATACTTCCTTATCTGAATGTAGATTTATGTTGAATCTGAACAGAGGCTGGAACTTCTGCTGCGCTCCTTTCCCTGCTGGGTATGATCAGATGCCCACGAATATGGTGGATTCGAAACTGCAGCCTCTAACTCGTGTCGCTTTTGAATGGTTGAAGACAATTCGACCATCTCATTTGGTCTACCGATTCGAAGAAGAGTGCTACTTAGAACCATACCTCCCAAGCCGTTTTGCTAGATAGTTTGGGTATGATCAGTTCCACGTAGGGAACGCAATTACCTGCCTCCAAGGCAAGGGTTATCTGATAGACGGAGCTAGGGCTTGGGCTTATTACAATGCCCGTGATACAAAAGCTACTTTCTCCATGCCAGCAAGGACTACTCCTCAGGGTCCTCGAATGCTTTTTACATACTCCGTATTTTACACATCAGCGAATACTTTTGCCGAGAATTTCCATCTTGCAGATAGTTTCGCCACTGCAACAAGATTGAGAAGAGGGAGAATTGCTCCATCAATCCCTATAAATGAGGAGGCGCAGGAACCGGCAGATGCACCTCTGGAGACTACAAGGGATATTATATTTCCCCAAGAAGTGAATACACCACTTCGTATTTCACTGAAGGTGGGTAAATCTTCTGCGAAGAAGAGAAGAAGAGAGGAGCCTCCTGCTCCTGTAGCGAAGAAGAAATTGATTCTTGATATTTCTTCTGAAAAGGTGACTACCAGATCTCAATCCCGGCAATTGGCCGAGACTCATCAAGAAATTGCCAGTACACCAACTTCCGTGCAAAAGCGAACAGAGCCAGAAAATGTAGAGAGTCCTGTTAGGCCTCTACACAGAAAGAAAAGAGTAGTTACCATAAGAGTCTTGGAAGAGTCTTCTTCTATACAACTCCTGACTTCAGTAGATGCTGCTGCAGGACTTTTAATGGCATCCCCCACACCCGCTTCTGAATCAGGGAGCAAAACTCTCGAGGAGAATGAACAGAGGGGAGATTTTGCCCCAAGAATTGAAGTTGAAACACTCAGAGAAAACATCATTGAGGAGGAGCTAAATATTACACGACCTCTTTCACCTGTCGCGGAGACGACTCAGCTTCCTCCTACTCCTAAGACTCTTCGTAAAGAAGAAGAGCGTGAAATGATCGCAGCTTTAGAAGATTGTTATAGCCTGCAGGAGGATCAAACCGCAACTGACAGTGGGAATGCAGCCCAAGAAGAAGAAGAAGATTAGGATGAAGAAAGCTCTTCGTCTGGAAATATTGATGAGTATATACAGAATCCTGAAGGGGACAACGAAGAACACATATCTCTTGATACCGCCGATGATGCTTCTGATCCTAAAAAGGATATTGAAGTAGAGGCGTCCGTAGAAAAGGTTGTTAACCCTGATGAAGACGTCGAGATAGAAATATCTCCTGAAGAAGCGGCTGGTGAAGATGTTCAGCAAGAGAATCCCGCCACCGAACCCCAAGGTATAAAATGAGATTTAACAATCTTCTTTCTTTAAAATAGATTGATATCTAATATCTTCATTTGTAGTTCTTGCAGATCTTGATACTCTACCAACACCTCCGATGGACCTGGCTATGGTGCCTATTCTGACGGTGGTTGTTAGTAGTAGCCATCACTTATCTTGCGGTTCTGAAGCGGGTAGCAGCCAAGCTGTCGCAATTGAAGCTACTTCCGTTCAACGGGAGTCTAGTCCAGCAGGAGATGCAGTTGTTGTTAGATCAAATCAAGGTAAGACTGTTTTTATTTGATCTTTTTGTTTATTGGCAAATTAGTAAAATAATAATTTTACTTTTTGCAGAAGAACAAACAGAAGGAGCAGCTAGCTCCACTCTGGCTCCTTTGTTTAAAGAGCCCATCATTCAGCAGCAAAGGATTGAGCAACCGACTACCCCATCCTCAACAGGGGTAGCTTCGACTCCTGGAACTATAGCCATCAATCAGCAAGTTGTACAATCATTTACCAAATGCTTTTTTGAATCGTTGGGATCTCTTGCTCATAAGATGATAGAGAAGGAAGGAGCTGACTTTATTATGGTTAGGAAGCCAACTTCTTTTTTAATAAGAGCCATAAGGGATCAAGGAGATGAGGCTCAAGCCATTCTTCTTGAACATATATTGGATGAGTTGGAAGTATCCAT
Organism: Iris pallida; assembly: GCA_029216955.1. Taxonomy (NCBI): domain Eukaryota; kingdom Viridiplantae; phylum Streptophyta; class Magnoliopsida; order Asparagales; family Iridaceae; genus Iris; species Iris pallida. The sequence continues at coordinate 2,761,678 of JANAVB010024800.1, read as the reverse complement.
AAAGAAATATAAGGAGCTCAAGAAGAAGAATATAGACTCTCTGGTACAAGCCGAATATGAGCGACTAGCCCAAGAAGCTGATATTGAAAGGATAAACCTTCAGAACCTTTTAGAAGCTCATTCTGCAAAGTCAGTTGAATTCAACTCAAAGATAGAATCAGTTACTTTGGCAGCTGAGAACAAAGGACAGAGGCTTACTGGATTGAAAGCGGAAATTATTCGCCTTCAGAAGGAATTTGAAGAAGAAACTGCCAATCAACGACTTATGATTGAACAACTCAATGCCCTAATTCAGGAGAAAAATGAGTATGAAGAGACTCATAGTGCTGAAATTACCCGCAGGACAATAGATATGCCTGTTTTTGATGAAGAAAAAGGGATGGAAGAAGCAAGAATGAGAGTAACAACTAGTCACGAAGAAGAGTTGCAGACCTTGAAGCAACAGATCAACAATTTGATTGTTCCTCCCTCTTAATTGAAACTCTTTTGTATCTTTGTTTTTGTTGCTGTGGAAGCATTTTTGTACTGTCTTATATTCTGATTAAATAAAAGACATTTTGTTGTGATTCTATTATTTAAAATATATTCAGAGGTGCAAGACATGATATATTTCTTGATGATTTTATAGAAAATAATTATATTCATTATATCTACTCAGAGGTAATATGGACGTGGCAGAATATATTGAGTATAATTATTTCGATTTGACAACTTAATCAAAAACGACAAGTTGCTGATGTAAATAATGAACGATGACGAATCGTCAATGTTTGTGAGATGAATGAACGGGAAGACCGTCAAATAATAGATAACAATGAACGGGTGAACCGTCAAGTGGTGATTAATGAATGGATGAACCGTTAAATGGAAATGAACGGATAACCCATCAGGTGATGATGAATGAACGGATGAACCGTCGGGTAGTAATGAACGGATGAACCGTCGGATGAATGTGATAAATGAACGGATGAACCGTCGGAAGTTAATTAACAGATGAACCGTCTGATGAATGTAATAAATGAACGGATGAACCGTCATTTCATTATTTCAGGAACTTCTGTCTATAAATATAGCAGAAATCTGACAGGAATAAACACTTCTGCTCTTCAACATAAAAATGTCGTCCGGAGAAACATCTAAGAAGGCCGAAATCGCCTCGAAGGTTGAGAAGGGCACTGAAGAACGCCCTGCCGATCCAATCCAGCCGAAGGAGGCAAAAGCGGGCGAAGGTCCGTCTGCACCTCAACCACCACGAGACATTCTGGACTTCCTGCTTGAACCTGGAAGGACTAAAGAAGAAGAAGCCATGAGGATGGCCGCCTGCAAGTTTCTTGTGGGATCCAGCAAGGAGGTTCTCGACTCTTTTGCTGACCGTATTTTTGAGAAGGACGGCAGTGGCCCTCGTCCAAATGTAGAAAAAGATGATAGTGACCTTTAATATGTACTATCATATAATAAAATTTAAATTTTATTCACGAACTTGATTCTGTCTGATAATTTACAAATATTTACATTTATACATAATACTTCTTTAAGAATTTGCCATTGATAGGCATCATAGCAACTCGACCATCAAGTTCTGAAAGTTGATAAGCTCCGTTTGAGAAGACTTTGCTCACAACATAGGGACCTTCCCATTTCGCATCGAATTTCTCTTTGCTCATATGAGTCATAGTCATAGGACGTCTGACCGTTAGAACAAGTTCTCCTTGCTGAAAGGCTCTGACCTTCACTTTACGATTAAATGTCTTTGAGATGCGGGCTTGGTATAACTCAATATGCTGTTGAGCCATTAACCGCTTTTCATCCAATGCTTCCAACTCTTGGAGTCGAAGAAGGTCATTATTTTCTGTAGTAAGCTCATTGGCAATAGCAATCCTTAAAGAAGGAATTTGTAACTCCAAAGGAATGACAGCTTCACAGCCATACACCAAAGAGAAAGGTGTAAAGCCTGTGGGATTGCGGACTGTAGTTCGATAGGCCCAAAGACATTCGCCAAGTTTCTCGCTCCAATTCCGTTTGTTAGTGGATATAAACTTCTTAAGGAGCTTAATAATGGTTTTGTTAAAGGCTTCAGCTAAACCATTAGCAGCAGGATTGTACGCCGTCGAAGCAATATTGTTAATCCGATGATCATCGCAGAATCTAGTGAACTTCTGACTAATGAATTGAGGTCCATTGTCATGAATGATTCTGCGAGGTACACCGAATCTATAGATGACATGGTGTTTAACGAAATTGATGACACTGCTAGTCTTGACTTCAGCCAGAGGTATAGCTTCGGCCCACTTGAAGAAGTAATCGGTTATCGCCAATATGAACCGATGTCCTCTAGAAGAAGGAGGATTAATAGGACCTATGATGTCCATACCCCAAGCTTCAAAAGGCCATGAAGCAGCAGTCGGGTGTAAGAATTCCGAGGGTTGATGAATGAAGTCTGCATGGATTTGACAAGCACGATATTTCCTTGCATATTCAATGGCATCTGATACCATAGAGGGCCAATAATAACCCATACGTCTAATACGATCCTGTAATTTAGGACCAGGTTGATGTGCTCCACAGACGCCATCATGAGCTTCACGCAACACTTGTTTGGCTTCATCACCAGCTAAACAGCGTAGAAGAAGACCATCATAAGTTCGCTGATAGAGTGCTTTGGTGGTTTGATTGTAGTAAAATCGTAGAGATCGACGTCGAACGCTTGTAGCCTCCTTAGGATCTTCAGGGAGTATGTCATGTAATACGAAATCGATAAAAGGAGTTCTCCAATCGTCATCAATAACTTCGACTTCAGCAAGATTGCTAAATTCAATATTACGATTGTTCTCAATACAGAACAGTTCTCGGTTAGAAATAACCACCACCTGATGCCTTTTGACAGGGATGGTTAAGACAGCTGCAAGATTGGCCAAAGCATCGGCTTCAGTATTGCAAGCTCGTCGAACATAGTCAATGAAGAAGGCTTTGAATGATGTAGCTATATTGATTGCCGCTTCATGATAAGGCACCAGGTCTTGATGACGGACTTCATAGGTTCCTCTAACCTGGTTTACAACCAATTTAGAATCACCATAGACTTTCAGATATTCAACATTCAGTTATTTAGCTAGCTGAAGGCCGACAAGTAAGGCATTGTACTCTGCCACATTGTTGGAGCAAGGTTCATCTAAAGAGTAGGCTCTTTGGATAGTTAATCCGTCTGGAGAAACGAGAACAACTCCAACACCTGCCACTATAGCACCATTTGGTCCAATTCTTGATGCACCATCAAAGAATAAACGCCAGGTTGGAGACTCTTCGAAGATCATGTTGACTTCTAACGTCTCGTCAGGAATTTCGTCATAGAGTTTAGATGTTTCAGGCACAGGATGAGCTGCTAAGAAGTCCGCCAGCGCTTGACCTTTGACAGACTTTTGTGGAACATACACCATGTCATATTGAGCTAGCAGGATTGCCCATGTAGCCAACCGAGAATTAAGTGTACTTGGTTTCTTCATGAGTACCCGGAGAGGGTTAACTCGAGATATAACATGAATAGTTTGACCAATGATATAATGCCTCGTCTTTTGCACAGCAAACATGAGAGCCAAGCATTCTTTCTCGACAGGACTATAACGGTGTTCAGAACCAATCATAGTTCGGCTAAGATAGTAGATAGCTTGTTCATGGCCTTCTTTGTTCTTTTGGGCAAGTAAGGCACCCAATGAATGGTCCATAGCACAGACATACATCAAGAATGGAATGCCAGAGATAGGTGGCACCAAAACTGGTGGATTCATAAGATATTGTTTGATATCGTCGAATGCTCGTTGACATTCTTCAGTCCAAACAAAAGATACACCTTTTTTCATTAGTTGAGTGAATGGTCTGCAGCGTCCAGACAAGTTCGAAATGAATCGCCTGATGTACGCAAGTCGGCCTTGGAATCCTCGTAGCTCTTTTAGGTTGCGTGGAGGACGCATCTCTTGGATGGCTTTGATCTTCTCGGGATCCACGTGTATACCCTTAGAGGTAATGACGAAGCCGAGAAATTTGCCACTAGAGACACCCAAAAATGACTTGGTAGGATTCATCTTGAGCTGATGTTGACGCATGAGATTAAATATTGTTCTCAAATCTTGGATGTGATCTTCTTTTAGACGACTTTTAACAGCAATATCGTCCACGTAACATTCGACTGTTTTACGAAGATGTTCTCTAAAAATGGTACTCATAGCCCGTTGGTAGGTTGCACCCGCATTCTTGAGACCAAATGGCATCACTGTATAACAATAAACTCCTCGAGGAGTGCGGAAAGATGTATGCTTTTCATCTTCAGGATGCATTTTGATCTGATTATACCCGGAAAATTCATCCATAAAAGATATCCTTTCGAACCCACAAGTATTGTCAATCATGACGTCTGTGATAGGAAGAGGAAATTCATCTTTTGGACATGCTTCATTGAGATCTCGAAAGTCGATGCAGACTCGAACTTTTCCAGTTTTCTTCAGAACTGGGACGACATTGGCTACCCAATCAGGATGCTGCTCTTCTCGAATAAAGCCACAAGCGATGAGCTTCTTGACTTCATCATCAATTGCGTCCATCATTTCAGGCTTAAATCGCCTTTGTTGCTGTTTGACTGGTTTAGCATTAGGAAGAATGTTCAGTTTGTGAGTAGCAATCTTAGGATCTAAACCTGGCATGTCTTCATAACTCCAGGCAAAGACGTCGATATATTCTTTAATAAGAAGAATCAACTATTGTTTGTCTGCTTCTGGAAGATTTTTGCTAATAAAAATTGGCCGAGGTGAATCTCTTTCTCCTACATCAATTTGAAGTAGTTGATCTTCAGTAGGAGGTTCACGTTGTTCAAATCGAAGTACCCATTGGTCATCCATATGCTGAGCCCAAGGATCTGTTTCTGGACTTTCTTCAACATCTTCATCACAGCCTTCTGGTAATTCAACAGAGACCATGTTAGAAGATACGATTATACGATGGACTTCACCGATGCTGGTATCGGAATCCCATGATCTGGAATCAGAAGAGTTAGAACGTTCTTCACTATCTGATTCAGAAGCTGCTGGGGATAACAGTGGAGGAGAAGTATATCTGAGACCTTTCTTGGTCCTATCATAATACATTTGTGATTTTCCGTTTGGAACTGTTGTACGAATGGGAGTTCGTCTACCTTTACCATAGTTAAGGCTGCTCTTAAAGTCGTAACCCATCTTTCGGAGGATGTCTTTTGATTGTTGACTATAACGATGAAACTGGAGACGTCCCGTATCGTTAACTTTGCTATCATCCGTATAGTTAATCTTTGTTTCTGGTCTTTTATATAAAAATGCTGAACTTTCATCTTTCTTTAAAGAAGGATGAATACGGTAAGAATCATCTGGATCTTCAAGCGAGACTTCTGTCTGAAGAGATTGTACGACTCCCAGTATAATTGATTGGAAGCTATCTAACATATCCAAATAACTTTTAGTATAATAAATAACATCAATATACTGGAAAGTAGGTGCTTTTTCATTGATTTGTACATCAGTATTTACAACAGGACCTTTAACCTTAGCAGATTTGGTCAAATTGATTACAAGAGGGGGAGAAGAAGAACGTGGAGGAGGCTTGTTACGACGGAGGTCGATAACAAGTGGCTCAGAAGAGGTGAGCTCCCTTTTTTCCTTATTGCGATTTAGATCAACAACAAGTGGCTCAGAAGGAATGAGCTGCTTTTTGTCTTTGTTACGACGTAAGTCGATAACAAGTGGCTCAGAAGAGGTGAGCTTCCTTTGATTTTCATCAGCATCAACTGATTTCTTTTGAACTGGTAAGTGAATAACCAGTGGCTTGGAAGATTGAGGATGAGAAACTCGCCCCTTAACAGGTATGATAAGAGTGTCTTGAGGTACTGCTTTTTGATTTTCTTCAGTATCCATAGCCAATACTACCTTCATAAATTCATCCTTGTACATACGAGCATCGTTGCAATAAGCTTCAACACCCTTGAAAGGATAAAGGTCCGCAACTTTCCTTATGAACTTGTCCTTTGTCATCAACGTATTTAAAGCATTGATGAAGAGTTGATGGAACGACATTGTGTTCATGGAGGAATGGCCTTCCTAGGAGAGCATTATAAGAACAACCATGATTGTCAATGATATAAAAGGTCACCTTTGCTGCGAAGATTGCCTATTTGGAGTTTTAGACGGATCTTGCCCAAAGGTTCACTCTTTCCTTGATTAAATCCCAGAATAGTAGTGATCGTGGTTGAAAGACTATGCACTGGTATCTTCAATGCATCTAGCATTGTCTTTGGCATAATACTAAGTGCAGACCCTGGATCTATCAGGATACGATCAACCTTCATTGAATCTACATATCCTGTATAATAAAGAGGACGATCATGTCTATTATCTTCCATTAGCATATCATCCTGAGTGAGGTAATATTTGGGATCAGTTCCAAGACACTATGACTGTGATGACAAGAGACTGATTCTGATTCTGGCTTCTTGAGAAGAGTTAAGCAAGTTTCAGCCTGCATCAGAGCTTCACTTAGAGTTTCTCGTGTCTCTTTGGAAAGACGCAAGAGTTCAAAGATTGACAACCTGGCTGGTGTATTGGCTAATTGAGCCAATATATCAAAATTGTAAGGCTTCTCAAGCCCAGTAGGAGATGACTTCTTTAGAGGTTTGTCAAATCGAACTTGTTGCTTGCCTTTGTCAGCCGTTGTTGGCTTAGGAGAAATTGACACTACAACTGGTGAAGATGTAGAAGGGACCTCTTCAGCAGATGCAGGTTGTGCCGGAGTAGGTTCGGAAGAAGAAGCAGGATCCCTTTGACCTTCAGAATGATCTTTCAAATAAGCTTTTCCTGATCTGGTGCCTAACAGAATCTCTTCGTCAACAATGGGATCAAAAGATACCATGTTGCAGATTTTGGTTTTGCCTTTAGAACGAGTTTTCTTCTTGGAAGATATCTCAAATTCTGGAGCAAGATCAGGATGGATCCACATAATTTCACCATTGTCAAGAGACAAGGGAATAAGACCTTCATTGGATGGAAGCGAGAGATTCTCAATCTCAAGAGTTGCTTTAGGAATCAGAATGACACCATGCTGTATTATCTGCGGAGGGAAATCTCCAAATTGGACTGAAACCATATTTGCCGTAACAGTCTGCTCATCTTGTTGCAAAGTGACTACACCTGCATTGACAAGCTCTTGAATCTTACCTTTGAGCACATAGCATGCTCGAGTAGGATGTCCAATGAATCGGTGATAGACACAATATTTGGGATGATCAGTCTTATTGACTTCATCAGGTTTCTTTGGATCAGGGAGTTGAATTTTATTGCTTTTGAGTAAACACTCAAAGATACTTGCCGTGTCATTTTCGTCAAAGGGCGTCAAAGGAATATTCTACCTTCGGATGAGGTTCCCTCGGTGGAGGTGCAGAAGGAGTAGGAGTAGATGTAGGTGAGGCCACATTGACAGCCAAAGATTCTTTATTTTTGTTCAAGTTAATGTTTAAAGTCTCTTTCGCTTTGCGATTGTTCTGGCGATTGCCACCACCTGAATTCTGATGCTCATCGCGATCAGGATTAGACATTTGTACCCCCAATTGTTTGAACTTGTCGACACTTACTTCAGCAGCTTTGGCGTTGACGATGAATGAGGGCCAATCTTGGAATTGGGTTGATCCCGTCCACATACTGATAATAGGTAAAAGATTCGCCTTACAAGTATCAATAGTGACAGCAGCGGGAGTCCCTGGAGGCATTTTCAAGGCTTCACGGCGGAACCGTTCAATAAAGCTCTCAGCCGTTTATTATGTTTTTGTTTGATTTTGTTGAGAGCTGACATAGTCATATCATTAAATCCTTCATAGAACCGTTCCAGAAAGATTTGTTTGAGACCTGAAAAGGATGTGATGCAACCATCGGGCAAACTTCTGTACCAGTCGTATGCTACGCCGGCTAAACAACCGACAAACACTCTGGTAAGAAGAGCGTCATTTGGCTGAAGTTGAACAGTCATTACCTCAAAATGATTGATGAATTGACTTGGGGAAGTACTGCCATCGAACAGAGAGATTGTAGGGATTTTGTACTTTGGGGGAAACGGGACGTCCTTCCATTCAACCGGATAGGGTTGTTTAATCCCCAACCTTTGTAGATTGTCTTTCTCTTTAAATGCTTCAAACTGGGTTCGTAAGAGTTTGACAGCTTCATTGGCGTCTTCTGATAAAGAAGAAGGAGCAGGTTGAGTTGTAGTGGTAGGAGGAGGAACAGCGTTGTAAGCACTACCCCCAGCTCCTGAATGACTGGGCGTAGTTTGTACTTGCACTTGTACAGGAGGTATTTGAGGAGGCACTACCCCCAGCCCAGTATTGGCAGGTATTGAAGACGCTATGATCTCTGGACTAGTAATAGGTGCAGTTGGTGGTGTAACATGCTGTGCTACAATGATGGAATGCATACTAGCAACCATCTCAGCCATAGTTTTTAATTTGTCTTCGAGTGCAGCAATTCGTTGTTCCTGATTTGCGGAGGTTGAAGCATCTGGATCATCGGTGACAACATAAGCCGTCACTTCTCTTGGCACAGTGGAAGATACTGTTTGTTCAGAACTTTCACTGTATGCATCATAATCAGAAAACGAATCATCTCCTGACTGGGAAACAGGGAGATGACTTGAAGGATTTTGAGGAAGATTTCTTTGACCGATTGTATCTCAGCTTCGAGAACGGGATATGTTGAAATTCTCCTTCAGAAGTTTCTTGAAGTAATTCCAAATACCGTTGGCTTGGCTTACGGAGTCTACCATGCTTAGAGCATCTTTTACCCCCAGTGTCTCGGGAAGTCATGTTAACAGAAGCATACAAAACTTCGTCTTCTTCTGACATAGGTTCAGATTTAGCAAAAGTTAAACGATCGAAGACAGATCGTTTTATCGTTTGACAACAGCATTGGATGATGACTTTATGATTACAGTGATGATCAGATGGTTGAGATGGAGATATTGAGACATTATCCTGTTTTTGTCTTAGCTGTTCTCGAAGATCTACAACAGGACGAGGAAAATTCCGAGGGATCTGTTCTTTAATAACATTTGGAACATGATTCCGATTCTTCAAATATTTAGTCCCTTTGAGTATACAGGGAAGTACTCACTTCATTGGCATAAGTGTCAGGATTTCTGACTTTGGAGATTTGTTTCTGATGATGTTTAACCTTCGGCATTGGCTGTTTGCGTTTTACCGAAGTGGGTCGATTAAGATAAGTTCTGAGGTCAGCAAATTCACCCTCAGGAGTTTCTGTTTGAGACACTAACAGTTTTCCCTGTCTGAAACGACAAATTTGAAGAGTCGGAAGGTCCTGGAATTCTGCTATCGGAGTAGGCAGAATACCTCTTTGATTAGTACAAGTACTCTTGTTATAAAGGAAAGAAGAATCCTTGTTTGCCAGAGTTCTTGAATTGATTGGAGCCGAGACACATTGAGATGGATCTTCTTCAGTAAAGACTGAAGAAGACTGAGAAAAGACTAAAGGGCCTTTTCCTTTGTTTTGAGATGAAGGGTTAGCTAAAGAGCGTTTCCCTCTGTTATATTCCAAGTCATGAGACAAGGAAGTTTGAGAAAAGACCAATGGACCTTTTCCTTTGCTTTGAAGAGAATGAGGAATAGTCAAAGGACTACCCTCAATGGATTGCGCAGGGGCAATAGGGTGTTTGGGAAGAGGAGTAGAATCTCTTCTTTTATTGTGAGAAGAAGGAAATTTAGCCAAAAGGCTGTTTTTCTTGGATTGCGCAGACTTGGTTTGCACATGGGTGGAAGGTGCACTAGTCATTTGTGCATTAGAAGCTTTGGTAGGAAGTGCATCAGGAGTTCTTGTCTTAGAGTGCTTGGGATGCACCTTAGTTACAAGAGTGCTATTTTACGCAGGAAAAGCCACTGCCAATTGCGCCAGAGTCATAGGAGTCTTCTGTTTTGATAAGGCAGCATATGAAGTAGCATGTGCAACAGTTGCAACAGATTGCGCAGCCTTGACTGCAACAGATTGTGCAGCAGTTGCTGAGACAGACTGTGCAACAGTTGGCACAACAGTTTGTGCAGCAGTCTGACTAGCAGATTGTGCAGCAATTGGTACAGCATCCTTGGTGGCAAAACTGCCAGATTGTGCAGACTTGGAGACCCAAACTGAGCGCACTTTGCTCTTAGCAGAAGTGGCTACAGTACGGGGAGTGGTCTTGGAGTTGAGCATCGCCTCGTAGGCTATCTGGTTGACCTTAACAACCAGCGTCTTCTGCGTCTTCCCGATAGACGCTACGTCACATTGAGTTGCTACTTCCTCGTCGGAGGAGAAAGTTGTCCCCAGCAGAGTCGCCATTTTGTTTGCAAAAACAAAAGTATAAAACTTTATTGATACAAACTGTAATAAAGATTACAAGAATTCTGGGAAAATTACAACTATAGGAATCCAATCTTGATAACGATTGCTTTATCCCTTAGACGATGTGAACTGTGAAGACGAAGCCTTTGAAGTTGAAAACAACTCTGAAAACTGAAGGCAAAAGCCTCTGAAGCTGAAGACAAAAGTCTCGGAAGAATGCAGCAGCACTTTGGCAAGAACTCCTGAACTCTCTGATTTCTGATTTCTGATCTCTGATCTTTGATCCCCTTGAAATGAAGACTTGAAACTCTATTTATAGAGTTCTGAAAATAACTAACTTTCAGTTATTTTGGACTGCACAAGCTGATTTGCGCAGCAACTGGTTTGCGCAGCACTGGATTGCGCAAGCAGTTATTGGATCGTGGACCAACTATCTGGGACACATGGCATCATTTGATTGAAATGCGCATGATCGTGCATAGACAGTTGCCACGTAATGAGAAATTGATGGCATGAATGCCATGTAATTGGTCAGTTATATTGGTAGAATATGCAAAATGAACTGCGCATAAATGGTTTGCGCAAATACGGATTGCGCATAAGTGGTTTGCGCAAACACGGATTGCGCTGCCACCTGTCAGCCGCCCTCGAGCACTGTGCGGCGTCAAAAACGAACAGCCTCCTCGTTAGTCGTGTTGTCAGCTGTCAGGAAGATCTGATTTGATTCAGTCAATGATGACTTCTGCCACGTCAGCCTGCACAGTTGGAACATGCGCAAACCAGCCTGCGCAAAGTGATGTCTGCGCAAACTGTTGTCTGCGCAACTCATCAAAATGATGAATATCTTGAATTTTTGACTTTGTTGATTGATGCAACTTGATTTTTTAGGACCTACACCAATGTACTGGATGTTGTTTACTCTGATGTTTGTGGGCCTATGACTACTAACACTCTTGGTGGTGCAAGATACTTTGTCACCTTCATTGATGATCATTCCAGGAAGGTATGGGCATATGCAATCAAATTCAAAGATCAAGTCTTTGATGTGTTCAAGCAGTTTCACGCCGGCATTGAACGTGAGACTAGTACGACTCTGAAGTGCATCCGTACTGATAATGGTGGAGAGTATATAGGAGACTTCAGAATCTATTGCAAGCATACTGGGATCAGACATGAAAGATCGGTTCCAATGACCCCTCAGCACAACGGATTGGCGGAGAGGATGAACAGAACGATCGTTGAGCGGATCAGAACCATGTTATCTCACTCCAAGCTGCCAAAGGGTTTCTGGGGTGAAGCATTAATGACAGCAGTTCACTTAATCAACTTGTCTCCATCAGCTCCACTCAATGGTGATGTACCGAACAAGTTCTGGACAGAAAAAATGTGTCCTACCAATACTTGAGGGTGTTTGGGTGTAGAGCATTTGTGCACATTCCCAAAGACGAGAGGTCCAAGCTTGATGTCAAATCAAAAGAATGCATTTTTCTTGGATATGGAGATGAAGAGTTCGGCTACAGACTCTGGGATCCGGTCAATAAGAAGATTGTCAGAAGCAGAGATGTGGTCTTCTTTGAAGATCAAACTATTGAAGATTGTCAGAAGGGAGAAAAGGTTGATAGCTCCTAGGGAATTTCCTGTCAACCTAAATCCAGTGTCTCGACCTCGGGAACAAAGGGGAGATCCGGTCGAGAATAATGAAGCTGAAATCCATGATCATGTCGAGGACAATCATAATGATGATATTGTACATGAAAATAGTTCAAGAAGAGCAAGCTCCTGAAGGACCTCTGAGAAGATCAAACAGACAACCGAAGCCTAACAGCCTCTACAGTCCACAACAGTATGTATTGCAAACAGATGCAGGAGAACCTGAAAACTATCAAGAAGCCGTGACACACGAGAAAAAGAGGTTGTGGCTGGAAGCCATGCAAGATGAGATGAAGTCCTTGCATGAGAATCACACTTATGATTTGGTAAAATTACCAAAAGGAAGAAGGGCACTCAAGAACAAATTGGTGTATAAGCTGAAGACAGAAGAAAACAAATCACAACCAAGATACAAGGCGAGGCTAGTTGTGAAAGATTTTAGTCAGAAGCAAGGAATTGACTATGAAGAGATTTTCTCACCAGTGGTAAAGATGACATCTATCAGAGTAGTGCTCAGCTTGGCTGCAAGGCTAAATCTAGAAGTGGAACAACTAGATGTGAAGATTGCATTCCTTCACGGAGAGATTGAAGAAGAAATCTACATGGAGCAGCCAGAGGGTTTCAAAGTCAAAGAAAAAGAAGATCTAGTCTGTCGACTAAAGAAGATCCTGTATGGACTGAAACAGGCACCACGCCAATGGTATAAGAAGTTTGATCTCTTCATGACCAAGCAAGGATACCTGAGGACCACTTCTGATCATTGTGTGTTTGTCAAAAGGTACTCTGATGGTGAACTGATTATACTCCTTCTATATGTTGATGATATGTTGATCGTAGGTCGTGACTAATGACAAGATCAGCAAGTTAAAGAAAGAGCTCAGCAAGTCCTTTGCAATGAAGGACTTAGGTCCAGCAAAGCAAATTCTCGGTATGCATATCTCTCGTGATCGAAGGAATGGGAAGCTGTGGTTATCACAAGAGCGCTATATCGAGAAGGTGTTGAAGAAGTTCAACATGGACAAGGCAAAGCCTGTAGCAACTCCACTTGCTAATCAATTTTTGCTCAACTCAAGACAGTGTCCTACAAGCAACAAAGAAAAAGAAGAGATGGCATCGGTGCCATATGCCTCAGCAGTTGGCAGTCTTATGCATATGATGGTGTGCACCAGACCTGATATAGCACATGCAGTTGGTGTCGTCAGCAGATTCTTATCCAATCCGAGAAAAGAGCATTGGAAAGCGGGGAAGTGGATTTTGAGATACCTCAGAGGTACTTCCAAAATGAGATTGTGCTTTGGAAATGACAAGCCTGTGTTGATTGGGTACACAGATGCAGATATGGCTGGAGATTTTGACTCCAGAAAATCTACTTCAGGATATTTAGTTACTCTTTCAGGGGGAGCTGTGTCTTGGCAGTCAAAGTTACAGAAGTGTGTTGCTCCTGTCGACTACAGAAGCAGAATATATCGCAGCGACAGAAGCTTGCAAGGAACTACTGTGGATGAAAAGATTCCTACAGGAGTTGGGTCAAGAACAACGAGAATATGTTCTTTATTGTGATAGCCAGAGTGCTATCGATTTGAGTAAGAATTCGAGTTTTCACTCAAGGGCAAAGCATATTGACGTGAGATATCATTGGATTCGTAACGTGGTAGGAATCCAAGCAACTTCAGATTGAGAAGATCCATACCAATGACAACGGCTCAGACATGATGACTAAATCTTTACCTAAAGACAAGCACATCTTTTGCAGAAGTGCAGCTGGTTTGACGGAGCCTTCCACTTAAGTCGGGAAGGGAGAAATTGTTGGGTGGTACCTCCTTAATTGGAGAGAGGATTTGGAGTTCCCAAGGTTCATTCACCTTGGAGAAAGTCTAAAGACTTGTGGAGTTCCCAAGGTTCATTCATCTTGCATGAATGAATCTTGGAGGAGAATGTTCATTCCCTTATGGCTATATAAGGAGATGGTTTGGGAGATGTTTGGGTTAATCCTCCCTTGTGATCTTGGTGCTAGAAGTGGTGGTGCTATTGGTGCTCCTTGCTTGCGGTGATCTTCCGGGCGGTGCTTGCTTCTACCTCGGATGCTTCTTCACCAAAGTGTCTTCCATACTTGTGTATGAGAGAGGTCCTCTTGAGTGTATCCAAGAGTGAGTTTGTAACTCTGTAATCCCACTATTCTTAGTGGAGGAAGAAAGAAAAGAACTATTGTTGTCCGAGGACGTAGGCACATAGCCGAACCTCGTTAATTCTCTTGTCTTTTGTATGTTTGTTTTTCTTTTCTTTTCTCTAGCCTCCGTGTTAAGCGGGTAAGCTAAACTTCAACTCATTGTAGCTCCCACGTTAAGCGGGTAAGCTAAACTTCAACTCATTGTAGCTCCCACGTTAAGTGGGTAAGCTATCTCCATCCCAATTAGCGGTATCAGTGCATACCCAACATAAAATACCTTTGAGTATTTTATAAACATTAAGTTATTATGTCGTTTATGTTTAAGAGTCGAAGGAATAAAGTTTACATGCACCTTTTCTTTTTCATGCCACTCTTCATGTTCCAATGGTAATAAAGTTTTATATCCTTACAATTTTCTAAAGGTTATTATTTTTAATAGAAAATTTAAAAAAAATCAAATTTATATTTCGAATCTTTTGGCATTGTAAAAAAAAAGCATATACATATGAATAGTCACCTGAAAAAGACAGAAAGATAACAACTGATCTTATAATATTCTAATTAAATACGTGCTTTGCTAGGTTTGGAAATTGATTTTCAAGCCCTTTCGTCATGCTCAACAATTGTAAGCATAATTGTTTTTTAACTCAAATTTTCAGTATTGTCATATTCAGGGTCTCGGCTCTATGACGAGGCATAGGCGGCGACTACGTGGACTTCTTTGTCGAAAAAATGTAAGAAGAAATCACTTTAAATGTTATATTATTATAATAACAAAATATTTTATTTTGTTTTGTGTGTGATTTTTTTTTTATTCTCATGTTATTTATATAGGTGTTATTTGGAAAATTCTACTCAAATTCTATGAGCTCAGAATCGGCCCAGTCATATCATGACATGTTCTTTAGGTCAAGTAGTCAACTAACGTGTGCATTGCTACCTAGTCTTGTTCCAGCGTCGTATGATTATTTAAGCCTAACATGTGCACAATTTCTTTTACATGTTTAGAAACGTATCTATCGATACAATTTTAAATAAAATCAGGTAGCATGTATAATGCAGATAGCCTTTCAGATTTTTTGGAATTCCATCGATATAAAATAGTGATAAATACGAATCTGAAAATTGAGCGAATTATTACCATCTTCTAGTTATATAGGTTCTATCACTCCTGTATAAATTGTATTTATTGATATTTTTGCCAGATTCTATAGGATATTTTTATTTTGCAAAATCTTGTACATCCCCAACAAAGAAGACCGAATGCATAAAATATTATTTAAGAGTATATTTGGTACATGTGTTTTTATCGATTTTAAGGGATTCTTGAGTTGGTTATTTATGAAGGATGTAAAAAAATTATCTGGTAGTTTTTTTGATGTACTAATTTTTGTCGACTTAATTTTTTTTTTCCAAAATTAGTGTAGTTAATTTTGGATATCTTTACAAATAGTCAATCCATAGGTTTTGAGAGTTTTTATCATTTTATTTTACTTGTACTCTCATCAAAAAATATATGCTTAATTGTAACTTTATACTCTCAAACTATTATAGTTTTCTAACTTGATATCCTAAAACTTTTTTTTAATAATTTGATATCTTAGAACAAGAATATCCATAATTAAAACTTAAAACTACCTCTCTTTCCCAAAAAAATTCCTCCGCCCCCACCTCCACCCCTCCCCCCCTCAGTTGGTGATTTGTCCTAACCAGGGCCGGCCCTGGCCCAGGACGACCAGGGACGACCGTCCAGGGCCCCAAGAAATTTGGGGGCCCAAAAAATTTATTTTTACATACATATATTAATAATCTTGTACCTAAAATAGAACAAATATGTAACATGATTCTCTTCTAATATAAAATAGTTGTGGTGTAGTGGTTATTAGGTTATGCTTGCATACTAGAGGTCTTAGGTTCAATGGGGTTGTAACATTTTTTTTTATTTATCTTTATTTCAGGATTTTTTTATTATATATGGGCCCATTTATATGGGCCATATTTTGAAAAGTTTGTCCAGAGCTCCCATAAACTCAGGGACCGGTCCATGGTCCTAACACACCAACGGACTTGGCATTTCATTCATTCGTCCGAAAATTTTCTAAACTTCGCATTTCACCTACTATTATATCAAACAATCTTCCCTTATTAAAATTTCTGATCTACAAACTTTAGGAGAGAGAATTTTATTTAGGTTATTTAGTTTTAAGATCTCACATATATATTATATATATATAGATATTAGGATTTGAGTCTCGAAAGTGATCAATGTTAGAATTTGGAATTTCAAAATTAATGTTCATTAGCATAGATGAATAGTGATTTTAAGACATAAACTATAACATCGGAAGACCCTAAAACTAAATATTCCTAAAAAAATTATGTATAAATTTACAAGTTATTCATCATGTCCATAAATACAACTTTCCCTGATGTTACATCTATGTGGATGTTAAAATTTGGAAAAGAGTTTTTCAAAAATATACTCTGTTTACTACTATTACAAAAGGAAAGGAAAAAAAGAAAAACCAAACATGGCGGATTCCTATCGTGGGCAAACTTAGGTCATAGCCTTTCTTAATAATAAATAAATAAAAAAAAGAAGCGCGCGCAACGTCTGGGGCGACCAAACTCTATCCTCCAAAACGCTTTCGGCATTCCACGGATGCGCTCCATCTAAGTTCAACTGACGGCCCGAGATCATCTCCCACAGATTCTCCTCCTCCTGACAACAACAGCAGACCCCCACCCACGTGGGCCTCCTCCCTCTCCCGAAATTCCAGATGCGTCCTTTCGACGAAGCTGACGACACGTCATTGGTTACAGAGATATTTTGTTCTGCGATGAAGACACGTGGCGAGTACAAGTCCTGGGTCATATGTAGAGTGCCTTCAGAAGCCATAATTGAAAGGACACGGAATGAACGCAGACTGATCCTAGCCGTCCATCCTAGGTTTTACTGGACGCTTCTCCTTCCAAGAAGAGGTGTTGCGGTATTTTGCCCAAAATATCACGATATTTTACCCGAGTCAGTCATTTATAGATGGGCCCCACGCCACGCGGCAAACCGAAGCAGGCTAGCGGATTTCGAATCATTCACGGACGAGATGCACCTCCCCTCGAAAAATAGAAAACTTTTTGTTCTTCCTAATTTCGGGAAAGAGATGATTATATATTTAAATATTATTTTCTTAAAAAAATTGGAAAAAAAATTGGCAGTTTTTTTTTTTTTTGCTATATAAGCGACCATAGCCTCTCATGCAATTCTCGCCAACTCCTCCTTCTTTCACTCCTAAGCCATTAAATTCCACCCCCTCCTCCTCCCCCTCCAGCCCTCTAGTTAATAAAAATATTTTCTTTATATCCAGATCGAGTGCTTTCTCTTCTTCAGAAATTTGCAGTTTGGTCCTTTTCTGTTTTCTTACTTCTTCTGAAGGGACCGGCTGGGGATATACAATTTCTGTAAGGGTTTTGTAGGACTTCCCCCCTTTCTTCCTTCCCTTTCCTGCTTCTTTTGGGGGGGTAGCCGGGGCTCCGGCCTCGGCGGCTTTCAAAGCCCCCTTCTTTACATCGGAGAATTACATATAGAACCCTAGAAATTTTTTTATTTTTTTGACCGGACGAGTAGGGAAGAGATGCCGGCCCTCACGTGCGTCGACGCCGCGCTCCCCGTCCCCCCTCCCGGCTACGCCGCCTTCGGCTGGGACGGCGCTCTTCCCGTCGGCGCGGTCTCCTGCCGCCGCCGCTCCGGCCGTCTCCTGGACCCCCGGCCTCTCCGCCGATCTCTACAAGATCGACGGCTGGGGCGCCCCCTACTTCTCTGTCAACGCCTCCGGCAACGTCTCCGTCCGCCCCTTCGGCGCCTCCACCCTCCCCCACCAGGAGATAGATTTGATGAAGGTCGTCAAGAAGTCGTCCGACCCCAAGCCCTCCGGCGGCCTCGGCCTCCCGCTCCCGCTCATCATCCGCTTCCCCGACGTCCTCCGCCACCGCCTCGAGTCCCTCAACTCCGCCTTCGAGTTCGCCGTCCAGTCCCACGGATACAACTCTCGCTACCAGGGCGTCTATCCGGTCAAGTGCAACCAGGACCGGTTCATCGTCGAAGACGTCGTGCAGTTCGGCGTTCCGTTCCGCTTCGGCCTCGAGGCCGGATCCAAGCCGGAGCTCCTCCTCGCCATGAGCTGCCTCGCCAAGGGCCACCCCGACGCCTTCCTGATCTGCAACGGGTACAAGGATGAGGAGTACGTCGCCCTTGCGCTCACCGGGAGGAGCCTAGACCTCAACACCGTCATCGTTCTCGAACAGGAAGAGGAGCTGGATGTTGTCATAGAGACCAGCAAGCGCCTCGGCGTCCGCCCGGTGATCGGGCTCCGCGCGAAGCTCCGCACCAAGCACTCGGGCCATTTCGGATCGACATCCGGCGAGAAGGGGAAGTTCGGGCTGAACACCGCGCAGATCCTCTCCGTGGCGAGGAAGCTGCAGGCCAACGACATGCTCGACTGTCTCCAGCTGCTGCATTTCCACATCGGGTCGCAGATCCCTTCGACCTCGCTGCTGGCCGACGGCGTCGGCGAGGCCGCACAGGTCTACTGCGAGCTCGCGAGGCTCGGGGCCAACATGCGCGTTATCGACATCGGGGGTGGGCTTGGCATCGACTACGACGGGTCCCATTCCGGCGAATCCGACATGTCGATCCGGTACAATCTGGACGAGTACGCGGCCACCGTGGTGCAGGCCGTGCAGTACGCCTGCGACCGCAAGGGTGTCCGCCACCCTATCATCTGCAGCGAGAGCGGCCGTGCCCTTGTTTCCCACCACTCCGTTCTCATATTCGAAGCCATGTCGTCCACATCATTCGAGCCGTCCGGCCCGGGATCGATCGGGGCGAACCTCGCCTATGCGCTGGATGAGCTGGCAGATGATGCCCGTGCCGACTACCGGAACCTCATGGCCGCTGCCGTCCGTGGGGAGTACGAGGCCTGCCCTCTCTACATCGATCAGCTGAAGAGGAGGTGCGTTGATCAGTTCAAGGACGGTCTGCTCGGTCTCGAACACCTGGCGGCGGTGGACGCCCTCTGTGATATAGTGGCGAAAGAGATCGGCGCCAGCCGCCCGGTCCGCACGTACCATGTCAATTTGTCGCTCTTCACCTCCATTCCGGACTACTGGGCCATCGAGCAGCTGTTCCCGGTCATGCCAATCCACCGCCTCGACCAGAGGCCGGGAGTTGACGGGGTTCTCTCCGACCTCACGTGCGACAGCGACGGCAAGATGGACAAGTTCATCGGAGGAATGACGAGCCTGCCGCTGCACGAGATCTCTGGCGGAGGGATCGGAGGAGGATACTACTTGGGAATGTTCCTCGGAGGAGCGTATCAGGAAGCACTTGGGGGGATGCACAACCTGTTCGGAGGGCCGAGCGTGGTGAGGGTGTCGCACAGCGAGGGCCCGCACGGGTTCGCGGTGACCAGGGCCGCCCCAGGGCCGTCGTGCGCGGAAGTGCTCCGAGCGATGCAGCACGAGCCGGAGATCATGTTCGAGCTGCTCAAGCGCCGCGCGGAGGACTACACGGCGGGGGACAACGTCGTGTGCGGCATCGCCCACGCGTTCCACTCCATGCCGTATCTGGTGTCCGCGATAGCCGAAGACGTCGTCTGCGGAGACGGGGGAGCCGTGTCCGGAGATTCTTCCGACGACGACCACGGTATTGTCGGCATTGGTTGCAGCGACGACGACGAGGACTGGGAGTTCATGCGGTGCCTGAGCGTCTGAGGGGCTTGGTGATGTTATGTTGTTGGGTCCAGTCTAGTGTGTCCACTGTTGGGTCGGAGTGTCCGAGTCAATTTCATCTACTTTTAGTTGTTTTGTTGAATTTTCATTTCTCATGGTGTCAGTTATTAGCGATGATGATGGAGATGTTTACTAAGCAGCTCCTGTGGCTCTTTTATCTATCTTTAGAATTGAATATTTTGTCTTGTTATTAATGGTCGCACTTTACTTTTGTTGCAATGTGGACTTTTTCTGAGCAATATTATGTGGGGGAGGTCCAAAGGTTCTTCGGCTGTATGAATATTCTAAAGTGAACACAGTACACACTTTCGGCTTTGGTGGAAAATGCAACGAACAATTGGTTGAGGATGCTTTCAGTATTGACCAAAGCAGCTTTCAGCATGTGCAAAGATTAACAATGAATTTGGTTGGAATAATATGTAACCTTATGTTGAAATATTAAAAATGCACAATTCTTGAATTTTTTTTTACATTTTTTAAATTTTTTTTGGGGTATCAAAATATTCTATGATAGGTAAAAAAAAAAAAAAAAAAAACCTTCCGTGGACAATTTTCTTATAACTTCTTTTTTTAAAAATTTATTCATATATAATGTTGTATATAGTATATGTATATATATTTATAATGTGAAAATAGAGTTTAGATCTTAAAATATTAAAAAAAAAAAAAAGAGTGAAGATTTGAATCCCAATCCTCCTAAATCTTATCTCTACCATAACAATGTGGTTTGGAAATGGCTTTAAAATAAGTCATTTAATTTCTATGTATATCCTTCATTAATTAATATAAAAAATTCTAACTATTGTGTATGTATCGCCTCACGTAGTTATGAAAGAATTAATTTTTTTAAAACTCTTGTAATTACATGAACATACAACAAATCCTAAAATATAACCAATATTCAAATTTTAAACTAATGACATGATATTATCTAACAAAACACATCAAATATTATAAAAACTATATCTATAACAAATTCTAATTAAAAATATATTCAAATCATATTTAAAATGGTTATTAATTTAATTTAATTATTTTGTCTATTTTTTCAACAATATCATAGAATGTTTATTATAAAACCATATATATTTTCCAACTAATTTTAAAAAAATTATAAAACTATATTTATTTTTCAACAATACCAAGAGTATACTACAAAGGAAGAAATAAAAATATACCTCCTCTCAAATCAAGAATTGTCCTTGTATTTGAACTCCTATAATAAAGATGAGAATGATTTTGGATCATATATTTTTAAATTACTGAGAAGTGGAAAGTACACGAAATCTTTTTATCATATATTTTCTTCTTTGACACATAATCTTCTAATGATCAAGGTGTCCACGATAGCATCATAAATTTATTTTTGTTCAGGTTTAGCATCATAAATATTTTTTTTTGCGGGTTAAAAATGCTAAGCAATAAAGAAGCATGATGCTGATAGATATTTTGAAGTTTACATTTGCATTCGAGATTGGATTTGTTAAGAAGAAAAAAAACGTACTCAATACTTTAGAGATGAAAATGTCGACGTTAGTGAACTAAACTTTCAATTTTTACTATAGAAGACCCTACAAGACAAAGTAACAAAGTCTTGCAGAGTTGGACTAGTTTCCCTTTAAATTGAAAATTTGAATATACCAAAACAAAGATTAAAAAAATATAAAAATAAAGACCGAAATCTGAAGATCAAATTTGCACTTCACTCTTTCAAATTTTCTAAAAACAAATAAAATGTAATTAAATTTCTCAAATAAACAAAATTAATGAAATTTATTCGTTTTCATTATTTATTTTTTCTTTTGTACCATTTATTTTATTAGTCAAAGCTGAAAGCCCATAGCCTAAAGTCCAAACATTATGGAAATTCTTTAAATAACTGGACCAATTCGGACTCGGCCCGCAATCTAACCGAATCTAACCTGGTCTAGTCCGCTTGCTCAGAATGGGTTCTATGTCGAACTGGGTTTACCGGCCTGACTCGGTGAAGCCTGATCAACTCTGGAGTCCAGATGCCTTGCTCGGCCCACTTAACACCTGAGCAAGAAGTCTCAAGTTGGATTCTCGAAATGCGCCTTTGTTTACCCCACTATTGTACAAGTCTCATTGGCCACCTTCAAGATTGTAATGATATACTCATTTATCATATCATCTTTAAATATATTGCCCTTTGTCATTTTTAACCTTAATTAAATCAAAAAATTTCGTATAGATCGAACCGGAGTTCGGGTTCCGTCACGGTTCAAATAGACTTGGTTTGGTTTAATTTAGTTTGATTTGGTTCAAATAGGTGACATATCCATTTTTTTGTTTGGTTTAGTTTTTAGTATGTTTTGTTTGGTTTGATTCTACAACTAGATCTATCAAAACCAAACCAAGAACCAAATGGTCCAAAATCCACACGTGATAAACTTTTTTGAATTTTTTTTAACCAAAATTAGTCGATTCAATTGTGAACCAGTTCTGACAGTTCACCGATTAAATTCCGATTCTGGAAAAAACCGACGGTTCTTAAAAATCTAGTTCAAGTCAGACCAGACCAAAATCGGTCAGACCCGATCCAACCTTCGGTTCGGTCCGGCTTTGACAATGTTTTCAATTGTCCACTACTCTCTGCCATAAAACATGACTATTCTTATTGTGGTTATCAAAGTTTTTTTTCCTTCCAATTTATAAAGACATTTTTTATCATAAAATATTTTAGAAGTATTTTTTATGGCTAAATCATTTTAGTGGGCATCCTAACTATAATATTTTGGACGTTTTTGGTATCTTAACTTTCTAATGCTCGATTTTCACATCCAAACTTTATAAATCACTCTTTTGAAGCACATTTTGTTAATTTATTTTCCTTAATAATTGTATTTGTTGTTCGTGTTGTGTTGATTTTTGTAATAAAATGAATAACGGTACTGTAATGTTTATGATAAACTTTTATTTACAACTAAATTTGAACATAATGTGTTTCAAAAGAACAATTTATGAAATTGAAATGTCAAAAGTGAACAGTAAAAAAATTAAGTTACAAAAAATATTCAAGTGCTGTAGTTGGAATACCACTAGGTAATTTAGTCTTTTTATTTTATTTGTGAGGATTGTTTTGTTCCGCAATATTGAGAACTTTCAACACTATTGTATTAGTATGTCATTAACATGTACGTCAATTGAAGTTATATTTAATATATACTTAATTCATTCTTATATTTCAATGTTTCTCTTCACTATCTTATTTGAATTTGACTCTTTTCTAGCTGTTTGTAAATAGAAAAAAAACAATGTAATATTTTTTTGCATATAACATTTTTTGTTGTTGTAGGTGATGTTGTAAATGCATCATTTGATTTGATGCAAATGATATTGTGGGACAAATTTTGATTGGAATGGATGTCTTGTTACATTTTTGGTTATTGTAAATACAAATACATTATTTGATTGTGACTTAAACTTCTTCTTTTTTGTGAGATGTCCGGCAATACGTACGGGACTTAGTGTATGCTGTATTGCATGCATGTTGGCCCACTGTCTCCAACTCCCACCAAATAAATACAACAAATAATACGCCCCCGTGGCTCGATCCACCGATCTTCCGCCACCCAGCCGGGATCTTATACCTCTCCTCGGTAAGTACAAGAGCCACTCGAGTTCGGTGTGACTTAAACTGTTGGGATTTAGAGTTGTGCATAATAGATATTCTTAAACATTGATCATTTATTCCACAAAGAAAATAACGAATTGTACGTGCTAATGAGAACTAAAAAACTTGTTATTGAAGATGAAGATAGATCAAACTCACAATACTATTGCTTCAGTCGTCTGGACAAATTTTAATCTTTTATAATTGAAACAAATAAGTACAATGTACATAACGATTCATCTCCGTTCAGAACGAACCAATTTAACGACGACCCATGTGGCCCAACAACAATATGTGACTATGTTGGAAAATTCCTAAGCCAAACCTGTCAACAAAAGTAAGTAAACCTAACAAGTTTTATTTGGTAAATAGTAAATTCACGTTTGCACAAAAAATAAATTTTTTTCCTTTCTTATTGTTGAAATAATTTAAATATATTTGAACTAATCTTTGTTATAGATATGTTTATCTTTTAGTTAGGAATTGTTAAAGGTTTGTTTATATTTTAATTATTATTTGTTAGGAATATATGTGAATAAAAGAGAGGGTATGAGATTATGCGGAAGAAGAGAGAAAATTAGTTTTAAAATTATATATTTTTAAAGTTAGATTGAGAATTTATAAACGTCTTATACTGATAAATTTTGAGTTGTTTCTAAGTCACCTTATATTATTAGAGAAATAGGGATAACTTGCTTGCCAAGCTCAAAAAATGGTACTACTATTTGGACCGTCGCTGGACTAGCATGCGTTGGCCCGCGACCATGCGACGCGTCGATATTGACCCTCCGACTGAGGGTGGGCCCGCGTTACTAACGACTGGCCGCCATATAGACGAGGACCATCTGTAGACGGTCAAAATAGACTTTCCGCTCAAAGAATGACAACACCCCCTTTGAAGTTTGGACCAAATCTAGAGTCAATTGATGCAACTTCCTCGCGCGGACGTCATTCATGACGCTATTTTCCCACGAGACCCAGTCCATGTCAATTCTTCCAAAAGCCCACGTCAAACAAACCAGCCCAAATCGGACTTTTGTCCATACCAGCTACTGGCGGTTGAGTGAACGTTGAGAGTCGGTTTCTTTCCTACTTCTTTCTTTTTCTCTCGTTCGGATCCGCGCGTGAAGAATGGCGGAAGAGATCAGCAGCAGCAGCGCTGCAGCAGCGGCGGCGGAGTCGATTTCATCGTCGGCGGCGAAGTCACGATGGATGTGGCCGTCGGCGCTCCGGTGGGTCCCTACGTCCACCGACCACATCATCGCCGCCGAGAAGCGCCTCCTCTCTCTTGTCCGGTCAGCCCCCCTCTCTCTCTCATCCGAATATTAGGTTTGATCCAAATCCACTTTTCCCCACGGACACGCTAGGAAACGGTGTCGTGTCCCGAAGTACACGTTTAGTTTCTTCGTCTAAGAATTCACTGTTAAAAAAATAATAGAAATTAGGAATTTAAGAAATAAAGTTGGAATTATGCATTAGGGGTTGGAGTTGATAATTTTGGGGATTGGTGGTTGCGAAGAGGCAAGAATTGTGAAATCAGTGGCAGTTTGGTTTGCAGTTTTTCTTTTTCTTCAAAAATAAAATGAAATCAATGCGTGTGTTCATAGGCCCTTTTGCAATAGGATGCACACATACAGGACATCTGTTTTGTTGAGTTCTAATGTATTTTGGAGTGTCCGTGTTGTCTGATATGTGTCCGATACGATATGGTCCCGGCACAGATTTTCAAAAGGTTTGTGCTTGCTGGTTTTAAAAGAACCCCCTTACTAATTTCATGACTAGATCCCGTATATGTATGCACGGGCGGACCCAAAATTCTTTCAGAGGGAGGTCGAAAATACCTTAAAGCAAAAAACAAAATTAAGAGGGTTGAAATACAAGAAAAAGTTAAAAAAATAACTAACAAAATGTAATTTAGCTAAAGAGAATTAAACTTGATTGCTTAAAATTATATCGACTTGCCACTTTTAACTTGTGTTTTTTCTATAAACATTACATAGTAAACATATCTATATAGTCGGTGACCAAAACTCCGTGGGGACGTTTCAAAGGGAAAGGAGTTTAGCGAAACTACTTGATATTATCACCATTATTTCTTATTTATCTGACATTGGACCATTATCTAACTCCCATTTTCTACCACCACCAAATTTGTGAACCTAACGCTTAACCGGATGCTAGACAGGTTTTATTAGGATTTTCGGTTTGCTATTATCACAGAACAAGCTGTATTCTCCCATATTTATCTGACACTTAGTTTGGCTGATAAATTAAGTGGACGCTACAAACTACAAATATATTGATAATTTAAGAAAAATATATAAGCTGAGTTAAATATCAAAAGCATCACATAACCACACGTGTTAAATCTGGTTATCTTGATTTTAACTGTTGTTTGAATATTCAAGCTAGAAAATAATAGTTATTGGGTTAATTCTTTAAGAAAAATATATAAGCAACGTTAAATATCAAAAGCATCATAATGCATAACCACATGTGTCAAATAGAAGTAAACTTGTTATCTTGATTTTATAGCTGCTCTTTGAATTTTCAAGCTAGAAAATAATAGTTATTGGGTAGTAGTACTCGGCATAATTTTTTACGATGATAATAATTGCATCATAATTTCTCTTATAGATCTTGATAATAAGAGCACCAAATGCCCTCATATTATTAGTAAGTGTTAAGTACTTTTTTTGTTTACCTATTGTTGGTCGTAGGTGACTCTATTCTCTTTGCATTCCACTAAGTATATCAATTATGATGGTTATCATAGATAAATATATATTGTTACTATGTGTTTCTTATTGCTATTTATTATTATCAAGTTTCTGAAGAGACTCGAGAGGAAATTGTTAGAAACTTATATGCATGCTATGCTAATCAATAATGGAATACCAACGTGCATTAAATGTCTCATACATCACATCTAATATGAATATTGTGTCAGGAAAATTAAAGTAAGGTCACATTGCAATATTAGAACATTATACCCATGAACAAAATAGTTCAGCGGGCGGATCTGTCGCCATTTCGGGAATGTGATTATGGATCTGATGTAATCCTAATCGTTCATACTTGAGGTAAAGATGTACACGCATTAGGATCTAGATCTAAACTGACTCTTTGAAGTACGTTGTCTAAGGCTCAGTCAAGATGACTATTTCGTGAATTGCTGTGTGACTTAGCCAAAACTGAATGTTTGAATTTAGATGGGTAATAGAGAAGTGGGTTATGATTTGACTGCAATTGATGATTCAGGATAGCTATCGGGGCTTAATGATAACTTATTTTTTATAGCGATCTTGGAAAAGGATCGTCAATATGGAAATGAATGAAGTTTGGGCTTCTATAGAAGGAGTAAGTTTTGTATAGAACTTAGGATTTGCTTGGATTGATGGTTAAGAGAGTTAAGTGAGGGAAAAATAAAACCATGTTTGGTTTGAGGATGGGGGTTTAGGAGGGATGGTTATTGAGGGTTAATTGAGGGTTTATTTGACCATATTTTGTCCATTTTTTAACCCTCCAAATCGGAGGGTTAACAATGAGGATTGAAGGGTTTTGTTTAAAAAGTCATAAATATTTCTTATTTGTTCTATAAAATATCATGATTTTTTTCTCCATTTTTTCTTGTTTCAACATGTTGCTCCGTAGCTTCCTAATTTGTGAAAAATATTTTGACAAGAAAATTTCAATCAAATTTAATTTTATGACATGTAGTAAGATTATTTAGGTAACTATCATTTTTTTTAATCCTCCTCTCACTCAAAACCTCCAATCCAAGCAATAGTTATTAAACACCCTCCACTTAACTCTCCCTCCAATCCAAACAAGATTCTATGTATTAACTCTACTCCCCTCACTTAACTCCCCCTCATTTAATCCCACTTAATTCTGCATATTTTTTTTCACCTCAATCCAAGCAGACCCTTAATGATGTTTCAAGAAAAAAGGGTTTAGTGACTGTTTGGTGGTGTTGAATTAGGGTCCAAGTAAGAGGGAGAAATAGGTTGTCATGTTCCATGTTGAAGGCAGCAGGTAGATGTCCAGGGAGAATATTAGGAAGGAGGTTATTGTACTATTATGCACGCATCGATCTTCACTAGTGCGCCAAGCTACGTCCTTTAGGAATCACGAGTACCAAAAACATAACTAGCAAAGAAAATTAGAGACGGTTGTAACATTGTTAGCATATACCCAAAATCAGAAAGCCGATAAAAAATAAAAACTCTAGTTTGTACCTTTTCAAGAAATGTTCATTGGAGGAGTTGAGGGGTAGACAACAATTTTAGTCGGTTTATTCATTAGTGTAAAGTACCAAACCCCTAAAATCAGGTCGAGTCGAGAAACCTATTGTCTTAAATGATCGAGATTAACATCTGTAACATCTTAAATTGTTGGGATTGACATTTCTACAATGATTTTAGAGGGTGGGTGGCTATTGGGTTATAAGTTGTGACTATTGGGTTAAGGCTTAGTGGTGGCTAATGTTTGGAGTTGAGGCTCGAGTGTGGAGTGGAGGCTAGGTTTTTGGAATTTTTTTTTAAGATCTAGAATTTTGGAGGATGTTTGGTTATTGAGTTATGGGTAAGTTAGGCCGTTGAGTTTTCAAGATGATGTGTTTGGAGAAGTGAATACAAAGAAGATGGTGAAGTGGATCTCAAGATCTCGTGAGGATGAGTTTGGAGAGGAGGGGTTTGGAGAAAATGGATTTGGAATTTGGAGAAGAGGATGAAGTTGGAGTTGGTATTTGATGAAGATATGTGGTGAAAGCTAGGGTTATGATTTTAGGGTTTGGGATATGTAGAAGATTGGTTGTGGGGGTTAGGATTGATGGCAGGAATAGGAATGAGATATGGTTGGGGTTAGGAAGAGGAAGGAGATAAAGTTAGGGTTTTAGGATTTGGGAAGAAGATAAGAGTTTGGATTTTTTATGATGGCGATGGGTACGGTCAGGGTTTGCAAATAGCGTTAGATAGAGGAAGAATATAGGATTTGAAAAATTAGTAGGGGTTTTATTTTGGTGGAAGGTATAGCGCTAATTGCAAGATAAACTATGCTCTGATACCATATAGAAAACTCATTTAGGAATCGGGATACTTTACTCACTAACTGTAACATGAATGATCATATCAAGAATGCTTTCCAGTAAGAACTTTCACTTCTCCCATCATGCACTTTGATAGACTTCCGTCTTCTGTTTGTTCTTTATATTCAGTTATCTTTAGCAAAGCTAACTTGATCAACTTGGAGTCGTTTTACATGTAAAATTGAGCAAAGTTTATTCACTAAGAAGAACACAGGTTCTATCAAATCCTTGTCTTCCTGCAAAGTTGCTTTCTTTTCACCGGTTAAGCCGATAAAATTTATATTTTCTTCGTCTGCACGAGAAACCTATATTTTCTTCGTCTGCACATAAATATGAAGAATAACGTTAACTATCTCCAAACTTGAACATCTTTCTTCGTATATACTCTTGTACAGTAAAACCTAATATCCATTTACATAACCTCACACGTTTTGATAAATGGTGCCTAGATAGAACCTCTCAGAAGCTGTGCTGGTTATTGAAGTATATAATTTAGCTTGTTAAAGTAAATTGGCTATCATTAGATGTGTCTTTTTATGTGCTATCAGTTTAAATGTTTCATATTAGCTTGTTTACTTATTATGGGGTTATAGCTTAACAATCCATGTTAAGTAGGAGAAAAACTTAACAGTCCATGTTCGTAAAGGTTATATGCAACTGAGTTTCGGTCTTATATCATTTCGAGACTAAACGCTAAGAGAAGAACCACTAGTAGAGGGACTCTTTTGTCCTTTTTTAATATATCACAGGAAATTTATTGATTTTGTTATATTACTTTGTACTGCAGAGGAAATTTATTGATTTTGTTATATTACTTTGTACTGCAGAACTGGATATTTACAGGAACAGGTGAATATCGGTACTGGGCCACCTGGGTCGAAAGAAAGATGGTTCAGGTCTTCCAGTGATGATCCAAGGTTCATCAATACAGTTACCTTTGATAGCAAGGATGGCTCTCCAACCCTAGTCATGGTTCACGGCTATGGTGCTTCTCAAGGGTTCTTCTTTCGAAACTTCGATGCCTTGGCTAGTCGTTTTCGTGTGATTGCAATTGACCAACTTGGGTTGGTTACACTTACCTTGGTCATCTTCTCACAACTTTCTTTCTGTATTTTCTTCTATTTACTTCTTCTTTCATGAAGGGCTTTAACTTGTACAGATGAAATGTATTCAATGCTATGAAGATCCTTCCTTAGAAACTGCATAGTGAACCATAAAAATAAACTTTCACGTGCTAGAATTTATCACAACTTTTGGACTTCCACAACAAATTTATGTCTTCGGCATATTGCATATGCACCAACTGTCCATAAATTCATACTAATAGATACATCTAGTAAGGTTATTACCCCAAAAAACTTGAAGCAGGCCTTTTTATCCATTTCATTTCTACGTAGTTTGCTATTTTTCCAATGTAACTCAGAATTAGCTTATAAAGAAAATTAATAAGCTTGTTTGACAAAAGAAAGCTGACTTCTTTGCGGACTTTAAATAAATGGGATGATTCTTGTTGATGTTATGAAGTTTACGAGAACCTAATTCACTTTCTATGAAAACAAAGTATGTTCATCGTGTGCTGGCTTATATTATATGTTTTGGTGTTATCATTGCTAAAATTTATTGTAGCAGTAGAACATCCAAATTATTGTTTTGGAGAAACTTCTGTGTACGCATTTGGAGTGCTTAAGGATATGAATTATCCTCAAGTATGTCCTAAGAAAACCTTACGATTTTGTTATCTGTAATATATCCTGCTGATGCTGCTCTCTCTCTCTACAAGTATACTAATGGCTATTCTTGGTTGTAGATGGGGTGGCTCAAGTCGACCTGACTTTACATGTAAAAGCACAGAAGGTTGGTGAATATTGATGACTTTTGCTAAATGCATAGTAATTGTTTATGTAGCTAGATGTTGTTTATTTCTTACTTTTTTGGGGAAAGTTGAGAAAGGAAATCTTAATGATGCATATGGACAAGTTTATTTAATAGATAGACATTTTATGAATTATTTGCTGGTTAATGAAGCATTTTATGCATACATTGTGATAGGAATTACCTCATAATGATGGCTACTTTGTGGTTAGAAGAAAAAACTAGGGTTTCGGGTTGGAATTTGGTAGCATTTGAGGTGCCAAGGTTTAGAGTTGTTCTGGAGTAATTGAAGGTGTTTTAAGGGTATTTTTCTATTGTTGGAAAAACAAAAAACAGGTCTTATTTTCAAGATAAAACGAATCTATTACGGATGGATTCCATGGTAAAGAAAGAGAAAGAGGTAATGATACAGGGGAGGTCAAGATGCAGACAAGCAAGCTATACTTTAAGGACAGGATGTCTTCATGACTTGAACATGCATCCTTCTGGATATGAATGCCGAGTCTCATCGTTGCACCATAACCATTAGTAACATTATCAGTTCTTCTCGCATTACAAACATAAATGTAGTATTCTGTCTCTATTCTTTAGTTGTTATCTACCAAGAATCTATGCTCCATATGGTCCCTTTTCTTTTTATATCAATACATGCATTAATCAGGTAAAACTTTAACTCTTTCTAGGAACCAACCATTATAAGAGGCCCAGAGCAGTCTCATGTGCAAGCTATCATGAGGTTGAAGAAGAAGTATGGATGATCAAGAATCCTAAAGCTAATTGAGAAGTTTCATTGAAGCTCTTGAGTGTATATTTCAACTGCTAGTGGAAACCGCATGTGCTGATGTAGAGGACGAAATGCATAAATGGGTAGATCTCATGTAGAATGACATGTTCACTAGATTGCTTCAATAAAAAACGATGATATTACTTAATATTCTTTTATTGAAACTCATGAAACAGATCCAGCAGTGATGAAAAGCTGTACATAGATGGTAGTAACATACCACCAATAGGTGTGATGCACTCCCTCTGGTCAGATGTGGTAGATATCTTGTTTATGATAGGTTTCAATCTAAGGCAATAAGAATCTAAAACCAATTTCTTAAACAGATCATATCATATGACCATGGCAAATCTTTAAGTTGTAGATGGTCACATCATCGAGATAAAAGTAGCAATCTTAAATAATCAAGAGCTCCAGCTCTTATACTTGATTACAAAATGATTTACTGAGGACTTCTGTTTCTCTATCTGTTTATCATTATAATCTTCTGTGCATTGTCTAAATGTATAATCATCCTATAATCAGTGGTATTAGATATACATTTTGCTGTTTACACTTTATTTCTCATATGATATTGCAGAAACTGAAGCATGGTTTATTGATTCTTTTGAGGAATGGCGTAAGGCCAAAGAATTGAGTAATTTCATCTTGCTTGGGCATTCTTTCGGGGGATATGTTGCTGCAAAGTATGCTCTGAAGGTGATTCTTTGTTGCAAACTGCTCATGTTTCTGGTTTTATTTGCACTAGTCTTTCTCATACTAACTGTATTTGGGTCTGTTTGCAGCACCCTGAACATGTTAAACACTTGATTTTGGTAGGGCCTGCTGGCTTTACATCCGAATCAGAACATAGATCTGAGTGGCTGGCCAAATTCCGAGCAACATGGAAGGGTATTATAGCAAATCATCTGTGGGAATCCAACTTCACTCCTCAGAAGATTGTTAGGTAGAGCCTGAGTTGTCATGATCTTTTTTTTTTCTCTCGATCAAGAATTCATTCATTTGTTTTCTTCCACTTCCGTGTTATGTCTTACTTCTTATTTAGCTGTTAAGAAACTTCCCTAATTCATCTTGAATTAATAGCTGAATCTTATACCATGGACGTGTTCTTTCCATCTGCCAAAAAAAGTTGGTTCCTTTTGCTTCTGGGATGGTCCTCTTGGTTTTTCCTTCTCTCTTTTTTTGGTGAAAGGCAATTTGGACCAACTTCTTGGGGGTAGTAGATAAAAGGTCAAAACACATTGCTTGGGGTTGCTCCATTTTCGAAGGAAATATGTCTGTTAGTGATAGTTTACCATTGAAGGTAAGGGATATATACGAAGTCATACCAGGAAATCAATCTTAGGAGTCACAGTATGGAACTCTCAAAGTGTAATTGAGTAAAGACTAAGAAGAGTATGTGTTTCCTAAGAATAATTTAATTTTATGATAAGGTGTAACATGGAAGAAATTTATCGAAGATGATTAATGAGACTGAACCATGATAAGTAAGCTTTCACAGGGGCTTTATTGACTTAGAAAATGTTTATTATGTGGTTTCTAGGCTATTTGTTGTAGGATCTAAGAAGACACAAAAATGTTTATTATCTGGTTTCTAGGCGATTTTGTTATAGGATCTAAAGAAGACAACTCTACCTTAGGCATAATGTGATTTTAAATATGTGTACAATGTTGTAAGTATTGGAGGAGACATACCTCCATTTTCCATCACCATAGAATTACATCAAGAACCGCCATTAAAGTCCCTACCACATTAGGAAGTTTATGTATCTTCTTTGTTGGTGATGTTATGTGATAAAGGTCGAGAAGTGCTAGATTCTACCACGGAAATGTAGGATCCAGATTTTAGAATTAGTAGGATGAAAACAAGTAATAATTACATACAAGAATAGAGCAGACTAAGCTATTGTTATGTTTGGATGGATCACCTTGAATTAACTGATTGGACCTTAGCTATGCTTAGACAGAATAATCAAAACATTTCTTTTTGTCAACTGGAAATAGAAACGCTGTAATAAGATTAGAACACTCAAATGGTAGATGACATGAATTTTTTTTTTTTTTGATTAACACTTAATATAATGAGTAGATGGAAAGAAACCTCACAGTTGGTCACCGCTTTGCTATTCCTGATGTCTAGATTCGATCTAGGCAGTGCCGCAGTAGAATACAATCCTTTATATCTCACAGAGGGTCCCATTGCAATATACTTTCTCTCAACTTTTGATGAGGCAGGAAAACAGTAACTTTATGTTTCTCTATGTGAAAGATACATAATTTTTCATTCTCATCTGGTTTCATACATAAAGAATCAAAACAGATAATCTTGTTAGGATCATAGCCTTCCAATCTAAATATATCTTGTCTATTTAAACAAGGTTGGTTTGGTTTATGGTTGAGATCAGAACCTTCCACTCTAATTAGATCTTAACTATTATTTAGGCAAGTCCTAAATCATGACAATCCCTATAAAAGATATGGCTATTATTGGACTTATAAAGCAACAAAAACTGATCAAATATAAGAAATATCAGACCCATCAACGTATGTGTACGTATCATTATTGCTTTTTTGACTACTTGAATATTTATCATGAACTTGCAAAGTACAATGAGATTCCATATGAATTGTGCTTCTTAAATAATATAGGCACCATGAGACCTTATTAAAATGTTCAAGACATAAATGCCTTATTTACTATTCTTCTATTTTACACAAGTGCTAACTAAAAGTTGTTATTAGTTTGGCTCAAATGTATAATGCTCTTAAACAATGAGATTCCATACGAATTATACTTCTTAAATAACATAGGCACCATGGTTTATGAGACCTTAGTAAAATGTTTAAGACATAAGTAACTTATCAACTATTCTTCTGTTTCACACAACTGCTAACCAAAACTTCTTATTACTTATTAGTTTGGCTAAAATGTATAATGTCTCTTAACAAATGTACCTGCTATTTTATATATGGAAACAATAAGAGGTCTTGGACATCAATTAAGTGACATTTATAGCATTTCAATACTGTCAATTATTTACAGTGGCATAACCTTTTAATACAAAGTTTCCTCCTTCGGTATTTAGAGGGCTAGGTCCTTGGGGTCCGGATTTGGTGAACAGATATACAACTGCAAGATTTGGCTCTCTCGCAACAGGTAGTATGTTGACCGAAGAGGAGTCCAAACTGCTAACAGGTAGACAATATTTTTTTTTCTTCTCAAATTTGTCGTCACTTCATTGGATTTTAAGTATACTTATTTGATTATATTTCTACTTCTTTTGTTCTTGAAGACTATGTCTATCATACTTTAGCTGCCAAAAGTAGTGGAGAACTGTGCTTGAAGTATATATTTTCCTTTGGAGCGTTTGCTAGGAAACCTCTCTTACAAAGGTAAATATTGACTCTCTCTCAATCACATCTGAAACCAAATTCGACTAAAAGAAATTACTTCTGAATGTCCATGATCATGATTACATACAATCCATCTTGGTTGAATGGAACTGCAATATGAGCTGCCTATTCTCATTTGATCTCCATTTAGAAGAAAAAAAATTTAGATGCTTTACTCGTGAAAGTAGGAATCGTTCTATTGAGGGGAACAAGTAGTTGAGACACTATCTTGCCTTCGTCTGAGGCTATGATTTATGCTGTTTGATATGCTTGCTGTTATGATTGAACTATTCTTGTATGTCCCATCCTGTTTCGGACCCATTGTGGAAAGTATTTAGGAGGTGACGGAAACATGAATAACTTATTTCCACTGATACCTCCTAATATCCAAAATGTTCATGGTAGGGGTGTTAACAAACTGAGCTTCGATCAAGCACCCTAAGATGAGCCTACAATCTTAGCTCAAGCTCTGCTCTTATAATATTCACGAGCCACTCGTATCATCATTTAAGGACAGTCGGATAGTGTCACGACCCGCACCCTGAGGAAGGGCACGAGAACGTGGGTACGTACAGCCTATGCCACAGAATCGGCGGTAGAACGCTGTAGGTCGTATATAAATACTACAACTAGACAATATATAAGGGTACCTGTCATCTCCGCACGGAGGTATATAATATGGCACAACTCAATCACAAGACAAACTAGGATAGATAGCAGGAAATGAAAATATGATAGAAGGAAAAACTGGAAAAGAGTTCCAGATCCAACACAGCTCAGAGATATAAACAACATAACAGAACTCAAAACATAATATAGTATACTAAGTATGAAAGCACTAGCTGGATCGCAGTCCAGGCAAGCCTAACTAAGCTATACTAGTCAAGGGGTGCAACATCTAGTGGCTCAGTTGCCAGGTCAAAGCCCTGGCCTAGGTCTCCCTCTGCCCCGGACCCATAGTAGGTCGAGCAGTCAGCCTCTGAATCATCTGTAATATATCAACGGTATCCTGTCAGAAAAATGAGCAAGTACAAAACACTAACATCAGTTCTAATGATTTGACATATTCCATAAGAGACAATTATAATAAAATACAAGACAAATATCAAAGCAGGAAATATAACTGGGTATGTGAAACAGGATATCATGTCATGGTGATAATACAGGAAGATAGAACAGAACATGATATATGATGTATAAAAGTAAACATAAAAGGTGCCATGAATTATTAGTGCGTTATGTGATCGGCTTAGGCCGGCCACCATGGATTAGCTATGAACAAGTAGGGTCAGGCTTTACCCGTCGTGAGGCGAGGGTATAGCTATAAACAAGTAACAGGTACGAGTGTGAAGAACAAGTAGGGATTTGATCACACAACCACTAATAACTTTCCATTCCCGAATAGTATAATGGATCCGGACATGATACGTCATGATACGGGACTCAAAAGCAGGGGGCCAGCCCACTCCCAAGTCAATGTCTATACAATTACAGGTAACAAGTCGAGCAATGTACCAATATACCAAGTAATCCAGGAACAACATCTCATGACAGGATCCGACGTATACTAGTCCGTGAAATCATCATGTCAGGAATCAAGTAAGACACTACAACTGAATCAGATATAGAAGCTATCAACACATCGAACTACTATCAGAGAATGTACTCGCCTGTGGTCCTGAGCTGATACGGTGAACAGATGCTCAGAGTAATCACAGACCTAAAGATGAGATACCATGAGTCAAAACAGGGTTTAGTAATGAAAGGAATGCTAATCAAGTTATGATGTGCAAGTCTAAGTCAAAACTAGGTCAAACTAGGTTACGTCAGGCTAAACTAGGTCATACTAGGTCACACAGAGTCACACTAGAACAAACAAGGTCACAGAAAGTCAAACCAAGTTAAACTAGGTCCATCTGGGTCAAGGGTTGACTTACAGTTGACTTTTGGTCAACTGGTCAACTCTAGGTCAACCCTAGGTCAAACTAGGTAAAGGTTGACTAACTGTTGACTTTCAGTCAACTGGTCAACTCTGATTTGGTTTTGGGCCAATTCTAGGTAAAGTGTTGACTCGTAGTTGACTTTGGTCAAAAAGTCAACTCTTGGTCAACGGGGGTCAAAACTAGACTAAACTACCCTTATCTAACCATTACCTACCAAGACAACCTATTTCTAACCCAATCTTAACAATCAAAACCCCATCTTAGACTTTACCCAAAAATCCTACTTTTATCCTTTACAAGGTATTCCCAATACCTTGCCCCAATACCTAGGCAACCCATCATAACCTTGGTAGACTAACCTAGGCTTCTTAGGGTAGCTAGACACTAACCTATCTAGTCATTACCAACAACTAACTCACACAAACTAGCCCATCCAGTCCATCTTATCACACATCTTAGCTAGCCTACAATACCCTCAACATTACCTTAAGGTAATCTTGGTATCTTGAGATACCAAGATACCAACACCACCACTAATCTTAAACCACTACCACCACTCACAAACATCATCTATCTAACCTCCATCTAACTTAGAATGCTACTTCTAAAATAACTCTCAAAAACTAACTCAAACATCTACCACTTACCCTCAAGATAACATAACATGGCATACATCCTAACATTGTGTCACGTCCCGTATCCCAAATACAACGGTGACGTCATGAAACACATCCCCAGGCTACGCGCCGAATTCGCGATTGTCTTCCGTAAATCAGCATAATGGAAAATACAATGAACAATTACATTCATAATTACAACTTTAATTATATTTACATCAAGAGTATTTCTAAAGGTACATTAACTATAAGTTAGTTACAACAAAATATTTACATATGAACTACAAAATGAAGATTGTCGTCCTTTGAGATTCTCCAGAATGTCTATTCTCCCGTATTACGATCGTCATACAAAGGTAAAGGTCCCGCAGGATTGTCATCTTCTCCTAGTGAACAAATACTAGGTCGTTTAGAAACGACAAGCAAGTCCTCGGTCAAGAACGGTAAATAAATAATAATAATAAAGGCTGGAAATGAATGATATATATATATACATCTTGAAAATTTAGGGAATTAGTTTTACTTTTATGAATGTAAATTGAATACCTCAATATTAATTATTTCCATCTCTTACATGAACACTTAATATGCATACAATAATGTATATTCAAAATGAAATGCAATTTGAGAACAACCCTTCCGAATACTCTCCTAATCAGCTTTTTCGACAACAATCCCGTATACCTGGGATCATGCTATGACTTGGTGGCGCGGTGCTTAGAATCCGGCCCTGCCTCTCTTGGGCTTAAATGTACTGAGTCTCTCTTGAACTCAGAAAATTACCAAATCGTTGTTGTTGTCGAAGAGGTGCAATTGTTGGATGGCACGGAATTTAAATCTGGCCCTGCCTCTCACGGGCTAAATGGATGGCTCAGATCTTTACAATCCGGCCCTGCCTCTCATGGGCTAAGTGAGCTAAGCCTCACATACTCAATTCGTATGGCCCTACGAATGAGCAAATGTACTGATCAGTCTTTGGTTATTATGCTGCGGAGCTGTATAGGTGATATTCGGGTTGTTCTCCCCTCCCAATGCTTCCTATCTAATTATTATGATTACTGAATATTATTAGCATTATCATAAATAGGGAGTTTATCTATTTAAGAGGCTAAAAATGCATCTTATAAATGACCATTTTGAATGGTATTTAAAAATTAATTATTCCGAAATGACATTTAGACATAAAACTACCAAGTGGAATATTATACTCATATTTTACAAAATGATAATATAAGGAGTCTAATCTAAATTGTGATACGTGTCCTATACATATTCTAAATACTCTCTAAGGTTTACGGGATCATCTAATTTCTCGGGAGATCGAGAATTTGTCTATCTCTTGAAATTTTCGAAAATTTCGTCAGAGTCTCCTTTGTATTTAGAGACCCCGAAAATTTACAAGAGATATAATAAAAATATAAGTATAATCCGGGTTCGCTGACCCCTTCGGTGGAGCAACTCTCAACACCGGAACCACGCAGTTAATATTCCGGGTTCGCCGACCCCTTCGGTGGAGCAACTCTTAACACTGGATACCCACGCAATTTAATAAAGTGCAATTTTTAAAGTTTCCTTACCTTAGCAAGCAACTTAAGCGAGTAAGCAAGTTTATACCTTTTCCTTAGCAAGCAAGCAAACTAATTTGGATTATTAGCCATTTGCTTTCCTAAAAACTTACCAAGTTCAAAGAAAATAAGGTTGTTAGTAATACCATGATATCAACTCCTATTTTCAACTGGTATTACATTCAAAGTAGGTCTAAATGACCACTATGATTCATGTTTATTAAGTGTCATATTTTAACTTCTTGAGAATACAAAATGAGAATTAAATATATAAATTCGGTGGAAACTTCTAACTTGAATAGAAAAATAATAGGATAAATCGACAACTTATCAGTCCCATATATTTGAATTTAACCCAAAATCGTAGAATTCATACTAAGGAAGTGAGTTCTAGGTATAGATTGATAATAAAGATGATCTGCATGTTGGTTGTGTTCCCAAGTGGCACTAAGATTTATAATTGTCCACAAAATTTGTGTGTTGTATCCACATATCGCATCAAGGTATATGTATATAAATTTGGTTTAAAATTTGAAAATTGATAGGTATATGATTATCCTAACATATAGGAACCTAAAAACTTCCATTTTAGCTAAATAACCAAGTCCAAACATGACTTCCTGTGGTGGTTCCTAGCAGGATACCTGCTGCTAAACATCTTGGGTGAGTATGCACTAGTAGAAGGAGTTGTTGTGGGTGTAATTTATATGGTTGTTCTCCTTATGTTGTGGTGCAACACTATTAGTTGTTGTCCCTATGTATGCCTTCCCATATTTGCATGGACCATACAAGCCTGTGAGAGTGTAAAGGTTTTAGTATGTAGGAATAAAGGCTACAGGTGTTGATGTGTAGATGCTTGGGGCTACTAATGAGAAGACCAATGTAATAGTAGGTGAAGTTTGTTTGTTTTTTTTTAAAAATTACGTTGTAGAGCAGTATAGTCATTGATAGTTTGAGTTTAGCAAAAGTGTTCATATGGATGCTCTGTTGTGGGTCTTGATATACATGTTATATTAAAGATACATAAATTTCATATGTTAAAATTTTAATTTATGAAATGTATCGATTTTGTCCATGAGTTATGCCTAGACTCATAAGTGTCCTTTATAATAATTTCATGAATTATATATATATATATATATATATATATATATATATATATATATATATATATATATAACTGTACAATTTTAGATATTGAATCAAAATTGTGACATGTCAGAAGCATTCACACTACATTGTGTTGTCCTATATCTATTTTTGTGTAGGAGTTATGCTAAGTCAAAATATATACATACTTGTGTC
The DNA here is from genome assembly GCA_029216955.1 of Iris pallida. Lineage (NCBI taxonomy): Eukaryota > Viridiplantae > Streptophyta > Magnoliopsida > Asparagales > Iridaceae > Iris > Iris pallida. The sequence continues at coordinate 2,721,487 of JANAVB010024800.1, read as the reverse complement.
TGTGTCATGAAATTGTACGGACACATAATCCAAAAGGTGAATTACTGAAATTAGGATTTCCATTTTTTTTTCTTTTTTCTATTCTCTAATTATTTGCACACAATTTTGCCAAGAAGAAAAGGGAATTTGAAGGGAGGAGGACTTGCCTTTAATTTGCTTGTGTTGGTCCTAGAGATTCTCAAATTTCCTATCATAAACCATTCAAAAATTATACATATATATATATTTCAAATTCAAAACCAATTTTAACCTAGGTTTGAAATTGGAAAGAAATGGAGAAGGAATTAGAGGGTTTTACCTAGGTTTTAGGTATTGGAAGGGGAAGGAGGAGGAGAGGGTGGTGCTGGAGGTGGCGGTGGTCGGCGACGTGTGGGTCGGCGGCGGCCGGCAGCGGGTCCGGGCGGCGGGTTCGGCACAGCACAGCAGCCCAGTAGTAGCAGTAGCAGTATAGTAGCAGCAGATGAAAATGAAGAGAGGAGAAGAATGAAGAGTGGAAGAAGAGGAAGAGGGAGAGAGAATGGTCGGGTGTGTGTGTGTTGGGGGGGGGGGGTGTGTGAAATAGGAAAGGGTTTTTATTATAGAAGAAGGAGATAATTAGTTTAAGGAGAGGGGTGTGAGGTGTTTAATGAAGAAGGCTGCTCTTCATGAAAGGGGACCATGTGGCATTTTGCAATGCCACATGTCTTCCTTGCATGACACCTCACCATTTAAGTTGGTGAGTAAAAATTTGTAATTGCATAAATTCTCTTAAGATTTAAATGCAAAGTTGTATATAGGAATTTGTTTATTTAAATTAACATGACTATATTATTATTATCATTATTATTTATTCAAAACAAAAAAAAATTTTAAAAAAAATTAGAGCATAACACATTGACAACCTTATTTTCTATCACTATAAACACTACCCCACTAACCACCTAACACACTAAAAACACTCTCTAACTTAGGGGTTTCATAGTAGAATATTTGGTTGACAAGTGGGGGTCATCATTTGGGCTAAAAAGGGGCCAAAAAGGGGTGCATTGGGGGCTACAAAAGCCCCCAAACTGCTGCTGCTGCTGTGCTAATGCAGTCCCCTTTGGGGGACTGCTGCTGCTGCTTGGACAGCAGTCCAAGACTGCTGTTGCTGCTGCCATTCTCCCTCACAATCCCCCTTCCTAACTACCACACACACACTCCACAAAACATAATATAAAGACACCACAAGGATATATATATATGTAAACCACACCAATATATATATATATATATATATATATATATATATATATATATATATATATATATATATTTTATATATATAAAAAAAAAAAAATATATATATATATATATATATATATATATATAGAGAGAGAGAGAGAGAGAGAGAGAGAGAGAGAGAGAAAAGAAAAAAAATAAAATATATATATATATATATATATAGAGAGAGAGAGAGAGAGAGAGACACACTCATCACACAATATATATATATATATATATATATATATATATATATATATATATATATATATATATATATATATAAATATATATATATATATATATATATATATATATATATATACACTCTCAATACATATATATATTAAGAACACATGAAAATAGACACACTAGTTATATAAAGAGACACCACACACACAATCATGATATAAATATCAAGACACTCTCTAATATATATACATAGACACTCACATACAAATATATATATAAGACACACACACATATTTATATAGACATGAATATAGAGACTCAAGAATGAGATGTAAAGACACTCAAGAACACATCTCTAACATATAAAAATCTGAGATTAAAACATGTATTAAATCATTCAAACATAAAGACAAACACAAGTGTCCAAATTTGGGGATTTTTCACATGGACACAAGGAACAACAAGGACACTCCTAATGTCACGTCCCAGAACCAGAATACTGGAGAGCGGGGGCGGACATAGCCAGCTACGTATAATGAAATGGAATCCATCTCACCATACGGTCACGGCTGTCTAGATATGTGAGGGTTTCACTACAATCCATCAGTCTCTTAAGGTCATAAAATAGCCTATTGTCTCAATCTCAAGCAAGTAAGTAAATGTTACAAGATGTAAGATCACCAAATATACAATAGTAAGGCGTCCCAAATATTACATATTCAGCTGATCATGAAGCTAGTCGTTACAAAATGTTAGGACTAGCAAGAGTTTAGTCATACATGATCAACCCTAGGTTGCCAATCATGTTACAGCCCGTAGGCAGACAGTAAGTAAAATGTACACGAGCTAAATAGGTGCTCGGCGGCTAAACACCTCAAAAGAATAATTTTACAATAGAGTGGGAGAGCAAAAATAAACCCACTCGTTGCCCTGGTTACGCCTGGTGTTCACCATCGGGCTGGAAGACCGGTAGATCCTCTGGTACTGCTCCGGTATCTGGCCATACAAAACCAGCTGGATCAGACCCCAGAAAGAGCAAGTGCCACAAAGGAGGCTTCACTTAGGAACTAAAACCAGCAATTAGCACAAGAATATAATTACATAAAAGACAGTAGTGAAAAGGCACTATTAAAATAACTCATTTTAGCGACGTTAGGAAACGTCGCTAAATAAGGAAATTACGTCGCTAAAACCAATTAGCGACGTATTTAGCGACGAAAACGGGACGTCGCTTAAAGGCAAGTCGCAGATGGCACTTTAGTCGCCGAACGTCGCTATTGGCGACGCGTAATTAATTGTCGCTAGCCGTCGCAAAAATTGCGACATATAGCGACGTACCATTACGTCGCCAAAATGACGACGTAAAGCGACCACTTGCGACGCTCTGTAATTTATATATGATGACATGGCATGACAGCCACGTGGGCAACTTAGCGACGCATACCGACAGATTTAGCGACGTACACCCTCAGCCCACGTCAGCATATTAGTGACGTCTAGCGACGTAACGTCGCTATTTAGCGACGTATAGCGACGTCTATCTGCCATCGCAGTACGTCGCAGAACGTCGCTATACGTCACAGATGTTTAAAAAAAATTTTAAAAATATAATTGATATTTTTGTTATGCTGTGTTTCTGTGTTTACAGTGTGTGTAAAGTGCAGTGTTCGAACCATCGACAGTTTCGCTTACTGTTCTATGTTTTATCTTGGATAGAAAGAGCAACAGTTCATGGTGCACTTCTCAGAGCTTCCTCTTCACGTCCTTCACCTTCTCGGGAACCTTTACGACGTCCGAGAAAGTGAAGGACGTGAAAATGGAGCTCTCAGAAGTGCACCCTGAACTGTTGCTATTTCTATCCAAGATAACACATACAACAGTAATCGAAACTGTCGATGGTTTCCGAACACTGCATTTCACATTCACTGTAAACACAGACACACATCATAACAAAAATACACAATATATATTTTTAAAATTTCGACAGCACCTCCTTTGTATATCAGATCATCGCTTATAACCCAGCGTAGGTATATTTGTCATCCCCATCGCAGATATCACAAAGTAAATATCACAAAGTAAATATCACAATAAAAATACCAACAAAGTAAATATCACAAAGTAAATATCCAACAAACATACATGTCCACAATGGAGGGCAAATAAGAATAAAAATCAGTGTACAGAACGGTCAATAGGCCCATAGGGCCAATACATACAAAGATGATAAAAAATATCTACTGGATCACTGAGGACTCCTGCCGCGCATCTGGGATAGCATGTACTCATACTGCTCCTGGGTGAGCTGCACCGTAGGGGCAGTAGGAGGCAGTGGAATGTCTGGAGTCGGCGCCGTCGATGGACCGGGAGGACGTACCTGCTCCAGCTCTCGCAGTCGCTCACCATGCGCAGCAAGGGTACTCACCACCTTCTCAGTATACTGAGCGAGTGAGGCGGATATGCTCCTCTGCGATCCCTCCAGCTCGACCTGTCTACGCTCTGTGCGCTGCGTAGACTCGGTGAGCGTCTACAAGCTGGCAGCTGTAGCCTGATGCAGACTCATCAACTCATGTATACTGCGCTCGACCGCATCAAATCGTCCGGTGACGATCGGAGGGTCGGATCGTCGCTCGACCGCATCAGAAATCTGCTGCTGCAACTCGCGACGCAGCTCCTCGATCTGACGACGAACATCCTCAGCTCGTGACGACGCCTGCGTAGCCGGAGACTGCGTACTGACAGAGGGGGAGGGGGCCCGGGATGACTCCGAAGCCAAATACGCGCCGTAGGATCCCGTACCGTAGTACGTACCCTTCTGAAGACCGCCAACGGCGGTCATCCAGAGCTCGTCCGACGATGGAGCTGTAGGCGGCTGGGAGGAAGTACCAGCCCCTCCCTCTGCTTGCGCACTAGCAGCAACAGCAGCAGCCGCCTCCTCCTGTAGCCGAACAAACTCGGCCTAGAACATGTTTGCTAACGTGTAAGTGTTTGCTAAAGTCTATATTGATATATATTTTCATGTTTTCTAAATTATATTAAATTAATATAAAGGATAGAACGTACATATGCATGCGTCGCTCGCTCGTCAATGAACTCCCCAGCCCTCCGATGGGTGACCAGGAAGACGGTCACCATGTTCGGGTCCTCACCATTTTTTACCTGTTAAAATATATTATCTATTATTAGTATTAAACATTCTATAGAACTACATATAAATTAATGTCCGTCGTAGGAAACGTACCAGACGACGAAAATGCTCCGTCATCGGAATGGAGCCACCACACCACTTACCGGCGCTCGACCGCGCCACCTTGGCCTTCTCAGACCGCTCCTGGTACCTGCGCTCGCTGAATCTAGCCTTCATCGCAGTCCACTGCTCTGGCGTAATCCAACCCTGGATCGGCTGTCCGGAGCGATCACGATGCTTCTGGTCGTCGATCGCATCACGGATGAGCTTGGCCGCGACGGCAGAAAATTGGCCCTCGATCCTCGCCGCCCGGTGTGGTAGATAGAAATAGGTCATCTACAAGAAGTAAAATACAAAAGTTGTATAATATACACAAATGATTATTAAAATTTAAAAATAAACAAATTTTTTACCTTGAAGTGGGCGAACCAAAAGGCCTTCCTATCTGCGGGAGCATTTGAGTAGTTAATCCAAGGCCCACCATAGTTCTGCCTCAGAAATGTCCCCAGCTGTCTCTGTACTGCAGAAGGCCGATATCTATACAATAATAATTTTTCATGAATATATATGTACATATAATCATTTGAGAAATATATAATAATTAATTAACTTACTTCATAGGCCCGTCCGTCCAAATCTTCATACGCGTCTCGTCCGGAGGAGCGCATGGAGGGTCGCTCTCACCTCCTGCCTGGGCAGGATCAGTCTGATCGCCGTCCTCCATATGCTCGGCGTGGGCTCCCTCCATAGAGCCGTCGACAGTAGGAATGCTGGACGGGGGATCAGGGATGCTGGACGCGGGATCAGGAAGGCTGGACGACGAGGGAGGAGTCGCCAACCTGCTGGAACTGGCCTGTCCCTGTAATGGACCGGGAACAGAACGGTACACTGGCGTACTCGGAGATGAGGATGAGGGTACGGAACTGTCCTCTCCATCCCCAGCCCGAGGCTGACGGGACTGTCTAATTTAAAATCATCCGCGTCGTCCAGATGGTCTAGTCATACCTGACAATAAAACATATGACAATAAAACAAAAAAAAATATTTATATGATAGACATCACAGATTTTTGAAAAATATCATAGTCATAAAGTGTCACTGAAGTGTCACTGAAGTGTCACAGATTTATATGATAGAAGTGTCACTAAAGTGTCAAATATGATGATAAAACAAACGTACAGATTTAATTCTCTTCTGAAAATTCATCTAGTTCGTTTAGCTCATCTACTTCTTCTTCTTCTTCTTCTTCTTCCTCCTCTACATCTTCACTTTCATCTGCATCTTCCTCTTCAGATAATTCTACTTCTTCTACACAATTAGATGTGTAATAGGGAACTTCCGTCGTGTCCACTTCTATAATATTTGTTACAAGAGGTAGTTCATCCTGTTGATAAGCTATATCGTCAACCTCAAAGGTATTTCTAGCTTTGGTCTTGCATACTGCCCACCAGTCCGACCTTGTTGTTCCCCGTTTAGGATAACTTGTGAAGTACACGAGCTGAGCCTGACTTGATAGGACAAATGGTTCATAGGCTTGATATCGACGCCGATAGTTTATATCAACAAGACCGTGCTTGTCTACTTTCCAACCTTGACCTTCAATCGGATCGAACCAATCACACCTGAATAACACAATCTTAGCAGGCTCTATTCCATAACTATATGTCAGCTCCACGATCTCCCGTAGCACGCCATAGAAATCGTTGCCCGCATCAACATCTTTGTAGTTCGAAGATCTGATACACAAACAGCTGTTTTTGGTGGAATCGAGATCCACAAAGTTGTCTCTGATCGGGCAAGTTGTTGACTTGAACCTAAACCCATTAACACAGTAGCTTGGCCATATTTTTGCAGCATAAATTGGTCCCTTGGCTAGCGTTTTAATAGACTCATTCTCAAGTCTTGCGTATGGACGATCGACCTAAATACCACGAAAGAAGCAATTAAGCTCATTCTCAATCAAGTGCATATACAAAAAGGTAATTACAGAGTTCTCAAGTCTTACATATGCACTCAACCATGATGGAAAATAACGCCTCATTTCTTGTTCTAGTTCTTCTTCTGTTATGTGTGGCCTATCCGACCTCACATCATCATTAAATATGCTGAAAACAACATCGTTCAATTAATGTAATAGTATAATAATTAACACTATTAAAATAATATAGACGTATTAATTACTTACCCCTCCAGTTTCTCTACTTCCTCCTCGTCGCAGTTGAGTAATACATACACCTGAGCAGCCCTTAGCTCATCATCGTCCAGATATCTCTTTTTCATCTTACCCGATGGCTTTCCTGGAGCATTGAATACCTTCAGTATTGTATCATTACTTTCATGATCTCCCTCGTCGTTTCTGGAAGCTCTCGTTCTATTAGTTGCAACATGAGGCTTGAAATACATCGAACAAAAGTTTGTAATCTCCTCGAGAACATAGGCTTCACAAATAGAACCTTCGACCCGTGCCTTATTTTTCACCTTTCTTTTTAGGTGATTCAAATGTCGCTCGAACGGGTACATCCATCGATATTCGACGGGTCCACCAACACGTGCCTCATAGGATAGATGAATCGGCAAATGCTCCATAGAGTCGAAGAATCCAGGAGGAAACACCCTCTCTAGCTTGCATAGTGTTACCGCAATGTCCTTCTCTTGCTTTTCTAAACGATCAACGAGCAATTTCTTAGAACAAAGATCCCTGAAGAATATGCTAAGCTCCGTCAATGGATCCCAAACTGCCTGCGGTAAGAATTTCCGAAATGCAATCGGAATTAACCTCTCCATGAATACGTGACAATCGTGGCTCTTCATACCCGTCAATTTGTTTTCCTTCGGATCGACACATCTTCTCAGATTTGACACATATCCGTCTGAAAATTTTAGGCCCTGGATCCACCGACAAAGTCTCACTTTATCCTCCTTGTCCAGCAAGAAAATTGACTTCGGCAGGAACTGTTTTCCATTCTGCTGTATCAAATGCAACGCAGGGCGTTTGCATATTTCTTCTAAGTCCAACCTGGCCTTGGGATTGTCTTTCGTTTTTCCCTTTACGTCCATCACAGTATTAATTATGTTATCAAACACATTCTTCTCAATATGCATGACATCAAGATTATGTCTGATCAGATTGGTACTCCAGTATGGCAGATCCCAGAATATGCTCCTCTTTGTCCAGTTATGAACTCTACCAAATCCATCGCACTTGTACCCAGTTGTAGGATCTTCGATAGCACTTGGAAAATCTTTAACCTCCTCCCATATCGTGGCTCTGTACCACCTTGGCGGTGGATCACCCTTCTCTACAACGCCGGCACGGAAAGCATTCTTGTTCCTTCTGAACGGATGATCTTTTGGCAGAAATTGCCGATGACAATCAAAGAAGCATGGTTTTCCTCCGTGTTTCAAGCGGAAAGCCTTACTACGGTCCATGCAATACGGACATGAGAGACGGCCATGAGTGCTCCATCCAGATAACATTCCATAGGCCGGAAAGTCGTTGATGGTCCACATAAGGGTTGCCTTCATCTGAAAATTCTGCTTCCTGGAAACATCGTACGTGTTAGCGCCTACTTCCCATAACTGATTCAACTCATCTATCAAAGGCTGTAAGTACACGTCAATGTTCCTCTTGGGATTGTTCGGACCAGGAATTATAACGGTTAGAAACATGTACTGAGTCTTCATGCACATCCAAGGCGGTAGGTTATACGGAGTGACAATCACAGGCCAGCACGAATACTGGGATCCCGAAAGACCAAAAGGAGTAAAACCGTCAGAAGATAGTCCCAACCTGACATTTCGCGGATCTGAAGCAAAATTTGGATACACTCGATCAAAGTGCTTCCACGCTTCTCCATCGGATGGGTGATCCAACACTCCTTCAATCTGTTCTCGCATGTGCCAACTCATATTTTCGGCCGTCTCTTTCACCATAAATAATCTTTGCAACCGCGGCGTTAAAGGCAAGTAGTGCATTGAATCGGTCGGTCTTCTTGTACCGGTAGACCTTCCTGTACTAGTTGTCTTATAGCGATCAGCACCACAAAATCTGCACACATCTGCGTCCTTGTCGTCTTTGTAGTACAACATGCACCCATTGCGACAGGAATCGATTTTCTCGTATCCCATCCAGAGCGATCTCACCATCCTCTTAGACCGGTAGAAGTCTTTAGGCAACTTAGCACCCGCCGGCAAGATCTCTATAATCAACTCCAACACTCGGTTGTAGCATTCTTGCGATATGTTAAAATCTGACTTAATACTCAACAGTCTTGTAACCACCTCCAACGATGAATGATCCTCACAACCAGGATACAATGGAGTCCTTGCATTCTCCAGCAACTCCATGAACTGTGCAGCATCGGCGTTCGGTGCCTCCTCAGGTGCATCATGAACGAAACTAGGCCCCGCAGCGTCGAAAATCATGTTCACGCACCCGTCGTCGTATGCATGATTATCTGAAACAAAATTAGGTCCCGCATGCATATATGGCTCAACATAAGGCTCCGGCTCTGATGCTAAAGACACAAGTTCTCCGTGTGCGGTCCACTGATAGTAATTAGGCGTGAAATCTCTCGAGTACAAATGATATGTCACTTCCACTTCTGGATAATATTTCACGTTATGACATTTCACACACGAACACTTAATTTTGGTGCCATCCATGTACTGAGGGAACGCCTTAGCAAACTGCAGGAACTGCTCTACTCCCGCTATGTATTCATCCCGCACACCACACATATCATCAGGACGACGATTGTACATCCATGAACGATTCCGCAAGTAGTAATTCATATCTATTTGAAAATAATTCTGCAAAGATGGACACACATTATCCAACAGGCACAAATTCGTATATTATGTCTTATTAGGGACACATTAGTAGCGGACAGTTACTAATATCAATGATATGCAATCTAGGTCAAACTAGGTTGTACTAAGTCAAACAAAGTCAAACAAGGTCAACCTAAGTCAAACAAAGTCAAACAAGGTCAAAGTAGGTCAAGGGTTGACCTATAGTTGACTTTGTCAACTCTTAGTCCAATCTAAGTCAAATATCCTATTTCTAGTCATTACCTACCAAGGTACCGTTTACCTTATCGCTATTGGTATCCCAATACCAATACCTTAAGTTGGTACCCTTTACCTTATCGCTATTGGTACCCTTTACCTTATCGTTATTGGTTAACAGTCAATTCAATTTCAGTTATTCAAGGGAATCAGTTGACACATTCAGTGGATTTATCTCAGAAATAGGAAAACCAATCTCAGTCCTATTTACAGTTTAAGGAAAATGAAATCTACAAGGACTGTTACTCAAATAGACCACCTGTTGACTGATACAAGAATACCTATCATCAAAAGCCCCAAACTCGAGCCACACTCCAAACATTGACCCATTTGTGAAAATAGGACTGAACCTGTGTGGCATGGACTGATGCATGGTAGGTAGGTGACTAGACACTTGATGTTAGGGACTGATACTCAAGTATTTAGTCAAGTGACCTCAGGAACTGAACTCATATTCAATAGGAGACTGAACTAACCAATAAGCAATTTGGGGGCTGAATAATTAATTCAAAACTGATTTAAGGACAGGCTGGACATCTAAGTTGATAACTAATGTCGATGTGCAAGGGTGGAATGAACTAAAAAGGTAATCCTTCAACCAAACAATACCTAATCTATATGTCAGTCATGGGACTGAACAACTGAATACAAGACAAATAATAGGACTGGAACTAAATAAATGCCTGGACTGATATGAAGAGATAATATGGACTGCAATATATATATATATATATATATATAAAATATGAGGAAACAATGCACAAACTGTTCTCAGATTGACACGTATATATATATGTGTGTGTGTCATGTGTGTGGTGTGCTAACAGTGTGTGTGTACAATAGGGTGTGTGTATATAGGGTAAAGTGTGCCATGTGTGTGTACATAACATGGGCTAGGTGTCTCAATGTGTGTGTGTACATAGGAATCAATAGTGTGAGTGAATTAGCTATTCTCGGTTTTGAGTGTAATGTGAGTGAGCTATAAGAGAAACAGTATACAGAAATAGTGTATCAATCTCAGGAAAATCAGTAAATAGCAGTAGTGTGTGTTTATATTCTCAGGTTACACTTATGTGTGTGTGTAGATAGGTGTAAACAGTGCATAATTTCTCGAGAAAATTCAGTGTAATGTGTGTGTGCCAATATGTGAAAACAATGTATAAAAACTGTTCTCAGTTTTGACAGTCAATGGCATACGAAAACCCAAGAATCCCCAATCAATGTGAACCCTAACATGCACATTAATTCTCAGAGAAGATATGGGATTAATCATAATGGTTTAATCATTCAAAATCAGTTTAAACAAATGTTAATCTCAGAAAATTAATATATAGTGAACTACGTATCAGAAAATTGGGGATAAACCAAATTCGAAATCCAAATTCAATTAATAGCAAAATCTAATGGTTGGTAATGATATGTGTATGTGTCATAGAGTCACACGTGTCAAGTGTCCACCAAAACAGGACACAATCGTGTCCAAATTATTTTTTAACACACACGAACACAAATGACACAGTGCAGTCTCGTGCACGTGTTCACGCGTGGTTGGTAATGATATATGTGTGTGTGTGTGTGTGTCCGTGTGTGTGTGTGTGTGCGTGTGTGTCCGTGTCCGTGTGTGTCCGTGTGCGTGTGTGTGTGTCCGTGGGAGAGGAGGAGGAGGAAGGAGAGGAGTTAGGTTAGGGTTTACCTGAGGAAGAGGAGGAGGAGGTCGGATTGGGGGAGGAGGAGCTCGAGGAGGAGGATCTCGAGGAGGAGGAGCTCGCCGGAGGGGGAGGGAGTCGCCGGGGGGGAGGGGGTCGCCGGGGGGGGGGGGGGCACTGACAGAGGGGGAGGGAGTCGTCGGGGTGGGGGTGGGGGGGGGGGGGAATGAAATTTTCGGGTTTTCGAGTGAGAATGAGGGGGAAAGAAGGCAGCGGCGTGCCCTAAGTAAAATAACTTAGCGACGTCACGTTTTAACGTCGCTAACCGTCGCAAACTTGGCGACATATACATAAAATATGTCGCTGAACGTCGCTATTCGGCGACGTAGTACACTCCTGTCGCAGAACGTCGCTAGACAGCGATGTTTTGCGACGTGTTTAAAACGACGTCGCTACTGGCGACGTAATTTCTTGCCGTCGCTACATTACGTCGCTATTTGATGATATTTTAGTAGTGAGGCTTGATATTAAAAGAATAACAATAGCAAACCGAGTATGAAGAAACCATTCAAGTAGCCAGGTCACAACCCTTAAACCAAACAAGGACCGGTGTTGTAACCCTTCACCTGAATAGAACTTCGTCTCCAAATCTTGTTGGTAAGGTAAAACGTATCAAGCATGACAGGTGATATACGATGAGATAACCATGGGACTATTCAGATAACCAGGTTACAACCCGTAAACCAAACAAGGACCGGGGTTGTAACCCTTCGTCTGAACAGAACTTGGCTTCTCCCACCATTTATCGGCAAGGTAAAAATAAGAAATCAGGACATGTATCAATCTTGTACAGGATCAAGACAAGACTAGACTGAGTAAACTTCATCCAACATTCACGGCCAAGCAATAAGTACGGCCTGATACTTTAACTAACTAGGGTTATCACAGGCCTAGTTACTAGCAAGATACAATGAGAATTCCACGTCCGATTACCTGTTTGTTACTACCTGAGTGATCCCAGCAAGAAAATGAAAAGATAGCATGATATAGCAGACACACTGTAGTAAGATACATGTGTCCTAAGGTACCACACTCGACGGCGGGCTGGAAGTGCGCTCATCTCGACGGATAGCAACAAATCCCATGTATATATATATATATATATATATATATATATATATATATATATATATATATAAGGCCGGGACCAAAGGGGCAACAGGTAACTGGGAAATTCTCCATGAACTATTTGATCAATCTAGTCATTAACCTAGCCAGATTCAGTATGAATCCCTGACCGTGGTACTCAGGGATCATGCCCTAGACATGATGCAAGACACAACCGGACTAGTAGTTTATACAAGCACAATCATCCACGGTGTCCAGGTCAATGAATTGGTTTGTCAAGAGTGCGCCACGACGGGTCACTGTCGTGTCATGCATAGCAGGTCAAGTTATCAGGTCAAGTTATCATGTCAAGTTATCATGTCAGGAGTGCACCACGGCGGGCCACTATCAAGCATGTCAGTTCTTGGTCACACCATGCCAGGTACAATTGTCATTTCAATCATGTCAATCAAATCGGGATTATCAAGTTCGGGACAAAAGACGTAAGGATATAAAATGGGCGTAAAAATATACAATAAAGGTAAAGGTGTACGCCATAGGAACCCAAGTTTATGCGTGTACTACTACGCTAGGCCAATCAAACCCGAGCGTAAACAGCACTACGCGGGCAAGAGCAAGGTAAGATAGCTTTACGCTAGCAAGGTGCATGCGGGAGGGGTTTTTTTTTACGCTAGTGGGATTGCACGTGCGTAAAACTCTCTGCAATTGAGATTCCATACGAGGAACACTTGAGCATAACTTTTACGCTAGCAAGGGTTGGCTCGGGTCAAGGGTTTACGCTGGCAAGGCTTCACGATAAACCCTGGCAAGGCTTCACGATAGCAGGATTTTACGCTGGCGGGAGAGTCCCGAGCGTAAAATCAGTTTAGCGTAAAACAGAGCTCGATTTTACGCTAGCTCGATTTTACGCTAGCGGGTAAACCCCGAGCGTAAAATTCAAGCAGCGTAAAACGAGGTACGCTTGTCACGCGATGCGTGTGCGTAAAAGGGAACTACGCTAACACGTTAAGACGTGGGCGTAAAAGCTGAGGAATACGCTGGCACGCAATGCGTGGGCGTAAAACTCCATCTTCTCCACACGGTCAATGCAACCATGCGTAAAAGCTGGTAAACTCCATCTCGGCCAGGACTTGGTGAAATCCGGCCATCCCAAGACCAAACTTGTGTAAAGTCATGAGGCCTACTCCATGGAACTCTTAGTTTTCGAAAACAAGCCATTGTAGTAGATCAAAACCAAGAAATCCAAAAATGAAATAAACATAGATCTGCATGAAGTGAGCCATGGAATTTGAAAACACTAAGTACTAAAGGGACTTAGAATCGTATGGAGAAGAAAATGAAACAATAAAATGTGAGTTCCTCCATGAAGCAAGTTGCACTTGCCGGTTGGGTTAAGTGGAGCTCTACGCTGGGTGGAGGAAGAAGAAGAAGAATAAATGCTGAGTTATGAGGAGAGAGAAAGGTGGTTGGGATATAAATGGGGGTAAGTGGTGGTAGGTAGGGGGTTTTCCTTTGGGTCATGATGAACCAAAAGCAACCCCAAAACCGAACCAAGCCAACCCGAACCGAGATGAACCATGGCCAAGGAAATGCAACACAAGATAAAATACGTACACGTATTCCAAAAATATGCAATACGAACACAGGCATTACACCTAAATGTCTCCAAATGGACACAAAATGGATACAAATGGAGACACAACCATGGGGGTGATTCCTATGGGTTCAAAACATTCCTAAATGCATGAGAGTTTGATTTAGAGGGTAGATTTTACCTTTCGGAAGGTGAAATCTCAAAGAACTCCTTCCGATACGGCACCGACACGAAGGGATCTCCAAAAGGACACGAACCAATGCAAACTCCTCCCAAACTTGGCTAGCACCTTCTCTTGCTAGAGTAGAGAAGAAATGAAGAAGATTGGATGGAGGAATGGATTGATTTGGGGATGAAATCAATGGAGGTTCTTCTCAAATTTGGGAAAGAACTCAAGGAAATAAAAATGTGGCTAAGGATGAAATGAATGAGTCATTCCCTCTCCCCCTTGTGGCCGACCATAAAGGCTTGGTCATGGCATTTTGGCAAAGTCCAAAATGCCCCCCTTTTGTCTCATTAGGTTCAACTTAAGTTAGGTTTTGGTTTGGGGCTAAAATAGAGTAGTTTGACTCTCTAATCAACCCAATCTAGTCATAATTTTTTAGTCTAACCATACTAACTTAAATATTGTCATGTGGGCCATGTCTAACTAATGAATGGGTCCCACTAGAGTCAAAGCTATCCCGGGTCTCCGATACAAGTTGAATTGAGTTAAAATTCGAACCCGACTCAAATAACCCCAAAACAATATCATAAATAATAAAATAAATCCAAAAATATTCTAAAATGAAAAATGACCAAAATACTCCTGTTCTTGAAAACTGGGGGTGACAAATCTATCTACCTTAAAAAAATTTCGTCCTCGAAATTAAAACAAAGCAATCACAGGAAACACATATAGATCAACAATCCCATTCAAATATTTTTCAAAAAAAAATCAGCAATAAAAAAATCTCTTTGAGGCACATCAAACACTTGTAAATAAAAACTGATACGTGTCCGATACGGACACGAAACCAACACAAAATCACTCCTATCAAAAGTCAAAATTAACAATCACCAATGCAATAAATATCAAAATAATTCAAAGAGGTCAAATGACCAAAATACCCTTAGGTCAGAAATGACATTAAAAATATCCTAATCACATAGTTAGGCTCTAGGTCAAGCAGTCTCTAGGGTTTCACTAGCAACACATCAAAATCACAAGTCATGACTTTAAATAGTTTTTTAAAAATGATAATTAAAAATCTCCAAAATCATATCATGATTTAAATGTCAATAAATAAATGATTAAAATTACAAAAGTCAAAATTACCCTCAATTTAGAAACTGGGTGCTACAAGTTCCTCGAAATTAAGATGGTAGTGCTCCTTATAGGTAAAACACCCCACAATCATAGTCTCAAAATCATGCAGTTCGAGAATCATATACGTCTGTCCAAAATTATGATACTCAGAATCTTCGTCATGCTAGTGAGCAGGACTACGATAATCACAGAGTCCTCGACTAAGGTACATACCTCTAGAATCATGGTATTTAAAATTTTGCATTGCCGCATGCTTGGCCGCGAAAACTTTAAATTTCCACACCCGAGAAATACGTCCATAATCCGACTATATGTCCTCACTATGCCTGCTAACATGACCATAGAAGACTCTAAAATCCTATAATCGAGACGACCTAGCCCGTACGACTTATCTCAGAGGAAAATCAAAATCATATCACAAGAATAACAGAACAAAATTGATCAATTAACAAGGAACGGATAGAATCAAATTTCAAGACAGTTATAAGGAGGCAAATGCGGGAATGAGATCGAAAGATTGGAACCTGCAATCCGCTCTGCTACTGCCTGTGTGTCCTCGACTGTCATGGCGAAAGCTCGCCCCTGTTGGCCTCCCCGAGCCTGATGTACTCTGTCCTGGCCTGGCTGTCTGGCTGCACGAGCAGCACAGTTCTTCATCTGGTGATCTGAAGCTCCACAGAATAAACAAACTCCCAGTCTCATCCTGCAAACCTCCCGGGTGTGCCCCGACTTCCCGTAGAAAGCACACTGCATGGCCTGCCTCTGGCCCTGACCCTGCTGCTGGTGGGCACGTGCTGGTGCCTGCTGAAGCTGTAACTGAGGCTGCTGCTGCTGAAACTGCCTCTGCTGAAAGTGAGGGCGCTTGGCCGGCCCCGCACTAGAACTCGCTCCAAGAACGTCACTACCCCTCTTCGGCTTGAGGTCGAAGTCCTCCTCAGCTATCTGTGCCTCCATCAGTATCTGCTCGAAGGTCGCATCGCGTTGCCCGGAAGTACGAGTGTGAACCGCATGAATAAGGCCTCTCCTGAACTTGCGGGCCTTATACCCCTCATTCTGGATCAGGTCTGGAGAAAACCTAGTCAAACGGAAGAACTCTGTTGCATACTCGTCCACCGACGAGTTCCCCTGCACTAATCCGACGAACTGGCCTCCAGAGTTGTCAGAGCCACGTCGGGATAGAACTTCTCCTTGAAGAGCCTCTGGAAGTTCTTCCATGTCAAACCTCTCACTGATGCACGAGGATCCGTGTGAAACCACGTCAAGGCGATGTCGAAGAACTGACTCGTCGCAGCTGTGACCCACAGTCCCTTCGGGACCTCTGCTAACTCCAGGCTCCGCTGGACATCCTCCAACCAGTCATCTGCATACAGGATACCCTCGGTACCCTTGAAGTCCCTCGGGTTCATCTTCCTGAAGACATGTGCCAGGCCTCCCCTGACTCTGCTGCTGAACTGGGGCACCCTGAACTGTACCCGAGACTACCCTCTCAACTGCTGCCATCGCCAGCTGGTGGGAGTTCTCCATACTCTGTCGTAGCACCTCTGTCTGGCGGTGAGATGCGTCAGCCTGATGCTGCTGTGCCTCTGTCTGGGCCCTCTGGGTCTGCATCATTTGCTGTAGAAGGGCCATCATCTGCTGTGCATCCGTCGGTAGCGGAGGTGGCGGTAGAAGAGTCTCAGGAATGACTATGGACGGTCCTGCAGCTGGAGGTGGAAGACCTCCTGGAACAGTCGCTGCTACTCCTGCCTGAAGGGCAGGAACTGAGGTGGCAGCTCCCTCGACTGCTACTCCCGTAGTCGGAGGTGGAGGTCCTACCGGATCAGACCTCTATGGAACAACACTAGGTCCTGCTGCCTGAGAGCGAGTAATCGTCATCCTGAGGACAGATTGAAACAAGGAGGTCAATATAGCACATAATAAGAAAAATCAAGGAAGGACAATTGAATTCAAATGCAAGAAGAGTTGTCATGGTAATCAAAAGATCAGAATTTTTCTAAAATGTGATTGAGTAACTCCTATCATATCCTAGATTCTATGTCCTAATCGCAGGCTCGTAATTAGTACTCTAAGTCGAGCACCATTACGAGATCGCACTAATTGCGACACTGACTTGCATGGGCCACCACAAAAACGTGTCACGACCCGCACCCTGAGGAAGGGCACGAGAACGTGGGTACGTCCAGCCTACGCCGCAGAATCGGCGGTAGAACGTTGTAGATCGTCTATAAATACTACAACTAGACAATATATAAGGGTACCTGTCATCTCCGTACGGAGGTATATAATATGGCATAACTCAATCACAAGACAAACTAGGATAGATAGCAGGAAATGGAAATATGATAGAAGGAAAAACTGGAAAAGAGTTCCAGATCCAACATAGCTCAGAGATATAAACAACATCACAGAACTCAAAACATAATATAGTATACTAAGTATGAAAGCACTAGCTGGATCGCAGTCCAGGCAAGCCTAACTAAGCTATACTAGTCAAGGGGTGCAACATCTAGTGGCTCAGCTGCCAGGTCAAAGCCCTGGCCTAGGTCTCATCTGCCCCGGACCCATAGTAGGTCGAGCAGTCAGCCTCTGAATCATCTGTAATATATCAACGGTATCCTGTCAGAAAAATGAGCAAGTACAAAACACTAACAGCAGTTCTAATGATTTGACATATTTCATAAGAGACAATTATAATGAAATACAAGACAAATATCAAAGCAGGAAATATAACTAGGTATGTGAAACAGGATATCATATCATGGTGATAATACAGGAAGATAGAACAGAACATGATATATGATGTATAAAAGTAAACATAAAAGGTGCCATGAATTATTAGTGCGTTATGTGATCGACTTAGGTCCAGATCAGGTTGTTCCATCTGACCGGCTATGAACAGGTGTACAAAAGAGCAAGATCAGGCCGACCACCATGGAAAGCTATGAACAAGTAGGGTCAGGCTTTACCCGTCGTGAGGCGAGGGTATAGCTATGAACAAGTAATAGGTACGAATGTGAAGAACAAGTAGGGATTTGATCACACAACCACTAATAACTCTCCATCTCCGAATAGTATAATGGATCCGGACATGACACGTCATGATACGGGACTCAAAAGCAGGGGGCCAGCCCACTCCCATGTCAATGTCTATAGAAGTACAGGTAACAAGTCGAGCAATGTACCAATATACCAAGTAATCCAGGAACAACATCTCATGACAGGATCCGACGTATACTAGTCCGTGAAATCATCGTGTCAGGAATCAAGTAAGACACTACAACTGAATCGGATATAGAAGCTATCAACACATCGAACTACTATCAGAGAATGTACTCGCCTGTGGCCCTGAGCTGATACGGTGAACAGATGCTCAGAGTAATCACAGACCTAAAGATGAGATACCATGAGTCAAAACAAGGTTTAGTAATGAAAGGAATGCTAATCAAGTTATGATATGCAAGTCTAAGTCAAAACTAGGTCAAACTAGGTCACATCAGGCTAAACTAAGTCATACTAGGTCACACAGAGTCACACTAGAACAAACAAGGTCACAGGAAGTCAAACCAAGTCAAACTAGGTCAATCTGGGTCAATTTGGGTCAAGGGTTGACTTACAGTTGACTTTTGGTCAACTGGTCAACTCTGGTCAACTCTAGGTCAACCATAGGGCAAACTAGGCAAATTTTGACTAACAGTTGACTTTCAGTCAACTGGTCAACTCTGATTTGGTTTTGGGTCAATTCTAGGTAAAGTGTTGACTCGTAGTTGACTTTGGTCAAAAAGTCAACTCTTGGTCAACGGGAGTCAAAACTAGACTAAGCTACCCTTATCTAACCATTACCTACCAAGACAACCTATTTCTAACCCTATCTTAACAATCAAAACCCCATCTTAGACTTTACCCCAAAATCCTACTTTTACCCTTTACAAGGTATTCCCAATACCTTGCCCCAATACCTAGGCAACCCATCCTAACCTTGGTAGACTAACCTAGGCTTCTTAGGGTAGCTAGACACTAACCTATCTAGTCATTACCAACCACTAACTCACACAAACTAGCCCATCCAGTCCATCTTATCACACATCCTAGCTAGCCTACAATACCCTCAACATTACCTTACGGTAATCTTGGTATCTTGAGATACCAAGATACCAACACCACCACTAATCTTAAACCACTACCACCACTCACAAACATCATCTATCTAACCTCCATCTAACTTAGAATGCTACTTCTAAAATAACTCTCAAAAACCAACTCAAACATCTACCATTTACCCTCAAGATAACATAACATGGCATACATCCTAACATTGACAACCTTATTTTCTACCACTATAAACACTACCCCACTAACCACCTAACAAACTAAAAACAGTCTCTAACTTAGGGGTTTCATAGTAGAATATTTGGTTGACAAGTGGGGGTCATCATTTGGGCTAAAAGTGGGTCAAAAAGGGGTGCATTGGGGGCTACAAAAGCCCCCAAACTGCTGCTGCTGCTGTGCTAATGCAGTCCCCTTTGGGGGACTGCTGCTGCTGCTTGGACAGCAGTCCAATACTGCTGTTGCTGCTGCCATTCTCCCTCACAATCCCCCTTCCTAACTACCACACACACACTCCACAAAACATAATATAAAGACACCACAAGTATATATATATATATATATATATATATATATATATATATATATATATCAAGTCACACTCAAATTATATATGTAAACCACACCAATATATATTTATATATATATAGAGACACACTCATCACACAATATATATATATATATATAAAAAAAAAAAAAAAAAATATATATATATATATATATATACACACTCTCAATACATATATATATTAAGAACACATGAAAATAGACACACTCTCAAGTTATATAAAGAGACACCACACACACAATCATGATATAAATATCAAGACACTCTCTAATATATATACATAGACACTCACATACAAATATATATATATATATAAGACACACACACACATATTTATATAGACATGAATATAGAGACTCAAGAATGAAATGTAAAGACACTCAAGAACACATCTCTAACATATAAAAATCTGAGATTAAAACATGTATTAAATCATTCAAACATAAAGACAAACACAAGTGTGTCCAAATTTGGGAGTTTTTCACATGGACACAAGGCACAACAAGGACACTCCTAAATGTCTCCAAATGAAAACAAAATTGACACAAATAGAGACACAACCATGGTGGTGATTCCTATGGATTCAAAACATTCCTAAATGCATGAGAGTTTGATTTAGAGGGTAGATTTTACCTTCCGGGAGGTGAAATATCAAAAAACTCCTTTCGATACGCCACCGACACGAAGGGATCTCCAAAAGGACACGAACCAATGCAAACTCCTCCCAAACTTGGCTAGCACCTTCTCTTGCTAGAGTAGAGAAGAAATGAAGAAGATTGGATGGAGGAATGGATTGATTTGGGGATAAAATCAATGGAGGTTCTTCTCAGATTTGGAAAAGAACTCAAGGAGATGAAAATGTGGCTAAGGATGAAATGAATGAGTCATTCCCTCTCCCCCTTGTGGCCGGCCATAAAGGCTTGGTCATGGCATTTTGGCAAAGTCCAAAATTCCCCCCTCTTGTCTCATTAGGTTCAACTTAAGTTAGGTTTTGGTTTGGGGCTAAAATAGAGTAGTTTGAGTCTCTAATCAACCCAACCTAGTCATGAATTTTTAGTCTAACCATACTAACTTAAATATTGTCATGTGAGCCATGTCTAACTAATGAATGGGTCCCACTAGAGTCAAAGCTACCCCGGGTCTCCGATACAAGTCGAATTGAGTTGAAATTCGAACCCGACTCAAATAACCCCAAAACAATATCATAAATAATAAAATAAATCCAAAAATATTCTAAAATGAAAAATGACCAAAATATCCCTGTTCTTGAAAACTGGGGGTGACAGATAGGGGAGATGAATTTGAAAACGGTATCATCATTCATGGAATAGGTATATAGGGTTATGGTTTTGAGGCTTCAAGGTTAGAGAGGGGAAAGGTGTTTTGATAAGAGGAAGAAAGGACTGTTGGATTTATGGAGTTAAATAGAAGGTCCTGCCATCGAGAAAATGGGGTAACCATATATCCTTTTGTGGAGAAAGAGGGAAAGAAGATGAAGAATAGTAAAAGGAAAAGGATTCCTTGAATCACATAGTTCTCATAGAAAAATATCTCATAAAGTAGAAGTCTAGAAATATCAAGTTATAGATTTTTTTTTTTATATACTTCAACACTTTATGGTCCATTAAGGTATACAAGAATAAGGATGTCTTAAATGTTCTATGATATCATCCATTGTGTGCATGCGCATAGAAGGCTACTATATGTCTTTCTGGTTTTGAAGAGCATTTCTCTCTCGTCGGTGACCCTAATTCAGATTTAATAATATCCACCCTAATGTCAGTGCCGGAGAAAATTTCAAAACATAAAGAAACAGATCATCTAAACCGTGCTCAATGAAGAACTCGCTAAAGCCTATTTTTGACTAAATCTGATTTGGAGCTGTTTTCTTGAACTAAAGTAGACAAACCCAGTTCATGCTACCAAGTATGCGAGGATTTTTTTTCTCAATTTAAACATGCAGCCCCATGAGCAACCTGTTGTCCTTGACCTTTTGTTTCGTCTTTTATGCACTTCTAGTCTTATACTGAGACAAGCATCGAGTGTTTTTAAAGGAAATAACTTCTTTTGTGCTCTTATGCTTCTATCATTAAGAGTTGAAGGTGAGTCGAATGGTTATAAGAGGATGCCTTTCATTAGTAGTAGAATTGATATTGTTTTCTATTTGCTCCTGAACCAGAACTAAGTGTTATATGTAGCTATTAGTCCTTGAACAGCACTGGGAACAAGAGACTGACAGCTTATAGTTGTTGCCTACAGAAATGAAAGTTCAACTTTAGTAGTTTAAGAATACTAGAGTCAGCTTCCAGTAAAAGTTTATATCAATAAGTGGACTATTCTGAACTTTCTGATTCTCTGGCACCAGCATCAGAATGGTGAGTGAGTGCTAATATTAGCTCATGTCATGTTATGAAATTCATTCTATGTCCAGAACTGTAAAGGAAGGATGATTGTGGTGGTCGTGCTGCCAAAATATGTGATGCAAAATAGGCTAATTTGTACTTAATTACCATTAAGTATTTTTATAGGCACTTACATACCCTGAACTATAACCATTTTGTTACTTACTACCCTCCGTTAGTCTCCGGTTAAACCTAACGGTCACATGCATTGCACATAACTTTATTGGATGCTTTTGCCCCCTGACAATTTAAATATATATACATTTTTAACTTCATTTCTTCCTAAGCAAAGCCAAACCCACCCCCCACCTCTCTCTCTCTCTCTCTCTCTCTCTCTCTCTCTCTCTCTCGACTGAGAACGATATGGATGCCGCGAGCTGCCCCCCAACATAGTGGCCCTGACTGCCTTCAAGTACAGAAATGACAACAGAGGTCAACTAGGAAGGGCCACACACACATCGAATTTGCTCAGGCGAAGAGGGTCGACACGGTGGTAGGTCGCAGCCATCCAGTAGACATGGAGCATGGTGGTGATGAGTGCCAGAGAGAAAATAGGGTTTATCATAGGTTTCCAATAGAATTGGGCATGGTTGAAGCTCGGTTTGAAGGATTCAGGTGATTATTGCTGAATGAGTTTTATTGATGATATGATCAAAAGAGGAAATTTTGCATGCCCTCTACTCCCATGGAAGCTCTTGTTCTTTCTAACTGCTCCAAATTACTGACATGGGTAAGAAATTAGGTTGGCTTTAGGTAGAGGCTTATTGCTATCTAGAAGACACTAACAAGTTTGTTCAAGTGAGAACACTCTTGCAACTCCATATCTTGATGCCTCACCATACTGTCGCGTTTGAAGAAATGCCCACCAAATTGTTACTGAAGTTAGTTCTTACCACCATGGTCGTGTTAAGAGTTGAAATGCCCTCTTTATGTTTGTTGGAATATCTACTTTATTAAAACCGGGATACCATGGGGAAGGTAAGAGTTCTTTGTCAACTAATTTGATGGTTAACAGTGGATCAAGGCTAGCAAGCGGTGGGATGGACGAACAAGCAGTGGATCACCGTAAAGGGGGTGGGGCTTATTGGGTGTGGACTGATGCTTCGGTTATCGTTAGGGATGGTCTAAGAAGAAGATATGAATTATGTTATATAGGGGCAAAATTGTACTTTCACAGTAACTGTAAACTCTGTTAGGGTATTTACTTGCAAAAGAATCATAGTTCATAGTATTTAAGTGAAATAACAAAGTTCATGGTATTTTAAGTACCTATAAAAATAGTTCATGGTATTTAATTGCAAATAAGCCTACAAAATAACCAAAACCTGCGGTAGACAAAAAACATCCCTAGAAACTGTGGTGGATTACTAGGAGCAAATAGCGAGAAAATTGTAGTGGCACTACTAAAAGATGTGACACAATAACTGAGGCTGATGTGAACAGAAGATATTCGAATATATAATGATATAGAAAATAAACTACTGTGAATTAGTTTTGTCACGTCTCTCTAGTTGATAAGGAAACGTCGTGACCTATAGATTCGGAAAGTTCATAATAAGAGTATTGTACATTTTGTTATATATGTTGGGTTTTTCACATGAAGCAAACCTATGGAATGATTATGATTATGTGCAAAATGGTTATGCACTTCCTTGGACATGATATTTGTGTAACTTTAACAGTGGCGTACTGTTATGAAGATGTGTGAATCCTTTCTAATATCGGAAATTCTCAACAGCCGAAAGCCATAGCTCAATTGTTATCCTGTTAGCAACATAAACATGAGTTATAATATTAAAATGTACAGTTACATTTCTAACTGCAACTTCATTGCCCGTATGTATTTTGTCTCCACATCTGACTACCTTTTCCTTTCTAGCATCTAGCTTTCCACTTCCAATCTTCTATTGAACTAATTTTCAAATAATTTCTAAATATCTTTTAAAACATTTGGTTTTAGTCTGTCCGCTTCTTCTTTTATTATCATGCATTTGTTCTATATTTAGTATAAGGGTGCGAGTGTTAGTAAGTATGTTCTTGTTTATGACATAAACGTGTGTTCTGAAAATTATATATTCATTAAACGTGTATGCATGCTCATTGCTGTTCTTTTTTATTGATTCAAAGGGTCGATGTTGGGTTGTATCTCGTTTTCGGTTGAGCGCTCAAATAGGGGGTGACAATAGAGTTGGTAATTTAGTCCCACATCGGTTAGGAGGTGGGATCATGTGGTGTAGATAATTGAGATTGGTTCAGGCCTTACATGAGAATTCTCTTTTAAGGTATATGGGCCCAATTCAATAACCCAACTTATGGGTTAACTCCGGTTCGGATCACACTGCATTCCCAACAAGTGGTATCATTAACTACACAATTTGGCTTCAAATGTGGGTTTGACGAGCCCAATGTGGAGCAAAATTCACACCATGTTCCCAACAGTCGATTCATATGGAAATGAAAACCAATGAGGGCATTAACCATTGTTTGCATTTATCTAGTGAGTTGAAGAGTTTCTCTCTTCGTTAGATTGTCCCTGCAATAAGTTATTGTTGCCTAAGCTTAGTAGCGCTGATAAGTCCCTTGAAACCCAATCCATTGCAACATGGGCCTTACATGGGTGCTGTTGTGGGTTCAGAGCTAACGGTTGTTGAAACCCTTGCTATTTGACAAGGTAACCTGATTGCGGGGTTATCAGCTGTTCGGATCTTCAGCCCAAAGGCATGTTAGTTCCAGTTGGCAATAGACTAGTATTGGTTCAGATGCCTTAATTTGTTTTATCAACAAAAAACTTTAATATGGATTAACATAAGAACATGGTGAAGTAGAAAACAAATTAACTATTTCTGGTCTCATTTTTTCTAGATAAACTACTTGTAGGCCCGTATGATGCACGGTATTATTTTAAATTTATATATTGTTGAATATAGTATTTTATAGAAATATGGGTATATTCTAATTTTTGAAATAAATAAATAAATCTAATTTCTTTTGTGTGCAAGTTGAAGATGTATTTGGAATATTCTTACCTAAGAAATGCAATTTTAGATGATAATTAATGGACCAAGGAAAAGAGAATAAAAAATAGGAATTTTTTGACTTTCATCCCACTTGTTAATATGAATTTGTACTTACATCTCACTTTTTAATTTTTTTAGACTTACATCCCACTTTTTGTCATGAAAAGTATTTATTTTGTCACGAAAAGTATTCGTTTTGTCACGAAAAAAAATTTCGTGACAAAAAGTGGGATGTAAGTCAAATAAAATTAAAAAGTGGGATGTAAGTATAAATTCATATTAATAAGTGGGATGAAAGTCAAAAAATCCAAATATGTATAATTTATGTATAACATTATATATTTTGATAAAGTAAAAATAATAGTGAGTACCTTTATTTGTATAGTAGTAAAATTGTTTACCTTCCAAAATTAAGAATTGAGTTCGAATCCCCCACTTTCAATAACAGACTTTGTTGGGTTTGTGGTGGTCCCCAAAGGCCCAAATTCTAGAAAATAGTCAATTTTTATAGGTATATATTTAAATTCAAAAAAAGGTAGATTTATAAGTTCTGTTCCTTTTAGAATTTGACCGATATTCTATTATTCTTTAAATTTGATCTCCAAAAATCAAAATAGAAGAAAATATATATATATTATGTTTTTTTTTATAATCAATAAATATACAACTATGCGCCTCACATGACTCCAGTAAAAAGTTAGATATCAAGTTTGATTATTCAAAATGTAATGTTTTAATAGAATTACATCATAATAGCTTTATGCAACCTTTTTTTAGAATGCATCCAAAGTGTTAGGTAAATGTATTCTTGACGCATGAATAATATTTTCTTGTGAAAATAAAAGGGTTCATTTTTTACAGTCACACATACCAAGGTGACTTATAACTCGTGTTTCTTCTGATATAAGGAAATTGTAAGCAAATAATAAGTGAGATTTATGTAAAATATGATAGATTTGAAAGACACATACGGAAGAAAAAAAAAATCTTTAATAAAAGTTAGTTTATGTCTTCCATAGAAGGGAAAATGCCCACTTGCAATAAGTTAAGCAGTTTTTTTACCATTTAGACGTTAATGAGGTCCCAGGTCTCGTCTAATATTATCTCACCTTGGATTAAGGGGGTATGTTCAATTGTCAAAACGTTACCTTAGATTTTTGTAACTTTATTGTGTATGATAAGACCGCACGGGCAGAACGGTATGGTCGACTTGTATAGTGAACCTATATTATCAGGACTGCTGTAGTTGACGAAACATTCAGATTCAGCCCAGTGCATGTCTATTACACCCCAAATTAGATTTGAACTTCGGTCCACATGATATAATTACTGACCAACCTGTGTGAGACTACGCAAACGTTCTTCACAAGATGCACCATGGCAGAAGAGTTACTCCTGTATTTATGATTTCAGTGTTCATATAACTGTGTAATAATAACTACTTGTGAAGGAAGGAATTTATTGCTTCGATCATGCATTTGTCTACTGCTCATGAATTATTTGGTCGCACCCTTAAATTGGCTGTGTGCTCTCATGTAGTGCCTCAGACTGGAAGGTCCCCACCACCTTCATCTATGGCTATGAAGACTGGATGAACTACCAAGGTGCGCAGCTAGCTCGCCAGGACATGAAAGTACCTTGCGAAATCATAAGGGTTCCCCAGGTACATCCCTCCGGATTCAGAACAATTAAATTCATCTTTTTTAACTCGGGATAAATTAGGTTATTTAGTAATATGATCTTGTATAACAATTAAAATTAGGGTTTGGGTATCGAGACCGGCATTAGGGTATGAGTCTTCAAATTACTGTGATTTGGAGATCCAAACTCTAATGCCGGTCATTTAGAGACCTAAACCCTAATACCACTATTATATGAGACCATATTACTAAATAACCCTAAATTGTAGTACCTCTCCTCAGTAAATTGTGGGCTTTAGTTCTACACTTTCCTCTACCCAAAAGTAGTCAGAAAGCATATGAAATGTCCTGAGCTTGAATTGAATGACAATATTATTTCTGCAACACACTATATACATCAACAAAAATGGCTTAACGAAATTGTCATCGGAACAATGTAGGCCGGTCATTTTGTGTTCATCGACAACCCGTCAGGATTTCACTCGTCCCTATTCCATGCTTGCCGAAGAATTCTATCCAACGACAGCCAGGAGGACCGGCCTCTCCCTGAGGGACTCACATCTGCCTAAGCTGATTCCGTCGTATACCTATTTATGGTGAGCTTCACCACCATTTATTGTATATCATCATGACCATTCATTTCGCCTCAAGATAGTGTCCCCATATGTATTGTGTAATAATATAGTATGCTTCACTTGTTCTATGTAGCAAATGTAGTCATGACTAGTTGGATCCCCACCATGGCTTATTCGTAAAGAAGAGGTAACAAAAAAGAGCGTCGATCCCTGCCAAATTATCTGACTCGATACATGTGGCTAGTCTCGGCTCGAGGGAACCGTGCCATTCTTCCTAACACTAGAAAACAGCTTTCTAATGGATAAAATAATGGGAAAGGAGGTCCCCCAACGGTCGTCTGCTTATGTTCCCGCCTTTGTCGCTATTCAGCACCATAATTGCACCCAATTGCATGGGAGTAGCAAACCTAACTGTGGGCCAGAAAAAAGCCAATTCGTTCCTTTCGAGGAAATAAATAGGAAAAAAGAAATCAGAATTAGAATTAGAATAATAGAATAAATACAATAGGCGACGTAAAGCAGTCGGTCCTCGAACTTATTCCGTGAGTCGAGTCCAAGTAGCAGCTCACTCGCGAAAGCAAACAAATTGTACTTTTCTCACTGTGCCCACTAATCCCAACAAACAAATAGCACTCTCTCATCATCATCATCCACTTCTGGTCCCATCAAGCTGGACGACCAGTCCAAAGATCATTCCGCAACGGCTACTTCCCTCCACTTCGATTTTTGCCGCCATGCTCATTCCCCTTGGTCCCGCCGATGGTCAACCTGGTCCCACGGGAAACGGAAGAATAACGGAAAATCTGGAGGAGTTGGAAGTGGCGGGAATAAGTCAGGCTGGGGATGGCTGAGAGGTTGGCTCGGCAGAGGACGGCAGCTCGGTGCCACCCACGCGGCACTTGTCGAGCATGAACTCGACATCGACCATGTTCGGCCGGTCGATCGGATCAGGTGCGGTGCAGAGCAACCCGACCTTCACCCCGAGGAGAAACTCCTCCCACTCCGACGACTCTGGATCCAACTCCAGCAGCCCCGGCTCCAGCAGCTCCCCGATCTGCCCCCTCTGCAGCTGCCTCTTCACCCATTTCACGATATCCTCCTCTTCCTCTTCTGCGAACATCCCCGGACGCCTCCCCGTTAGAAGCTCCAGCAACACGATGCCGAAGCTGTACACATCCCCTTCCTTTGTCGCCTGCCCTGTTGCCACGGCATCCGGTGCAACATAGCCCAACGACCCGATAGGGGTCGATGAAGTGGACGCCGCCTCGGCTGCGGCGCCTGCGGTCACCACCATCGGCTCGAGCCCAAAGTCGGAGAGGTGGGGCTCGAAGTCCGCATCGAACAGGATGTTCTGCGGCTTGACGTCGCCGTGTATGACGTTGGCCGTGTGGAGGAAGGCCAGCCCCTTGGCGACGCCAAGAGCAATGGCGTGCCGCATAGGCCAGTTGAGGATGTGCCCATCCTGGTGGAATGCTTCCTGGAGGAGCGTAGCCAGGTTTCCGTTGGGCATGTAGTCGTAGATCAGCAGGCGGACGTCCGGAGGAGGGCCGGCGTAGTATCCTCTGAGGACTGTCAGGTTGCGGTGCTTCAGCTTGCCCAACGACTCTGCTTCCTTGCGGAAGAATCCCTCCTCCACGACCACCGCTCCATCTGCGGAGGTTGACGGGAGGCGATGGATGGATAGCACCGTGCCATCGTCGTAGCAGGCCTTGAACACGAGGCCGTGGCGGCTGCGGCTGAGGACATGCTCCTCGTCAAACTGCCTCGTGGCTTTCAACGTCTCGGCATATGTGATTTTGTTGCTGAACATCACCAGCCTCGGGCCACCAAACTCCCCATTGCCGCCGCTAGTGGTGCTGGATCCGCTCCCTCTCCCTGCAGTGCGCTTCTTGACACCGGCCCTGCTGTCCAGGAAGCGGCGCCGCCATCTCATCAGATAATAAGCACAGCAGCAGCAGAAGAGGGCGAGAGCCAGCGCCACCGCCGCTAGAAAGCTAAGCAGCAGTATAAATCTAGCCCTCGAACTCAACTTCCTGTGTCCTCTGCATGTGTCCAACGGCGACCCGCAGAGGTTCTGATTACCAGCAAACCCCTCCGGGTCATTGAACCGGGAACCGAGCATTGCAGGGATCTCCCCTTCTAAATTGTTGCTGGAAAGATTCAAGTATGTCAACCTGTTGATCCGAGCTAGCCCGGAGGGGATTGGGCCCGTGAGATTGTTCTCCGAGAGATCCAGTGTCTGCAGCTTCGATAAGTTCGACAATGCATCAGGAATGCTCCCGGAGAGACTGTTACGGTCCAGCCGGAGGGTGGCCAGCGCTGAGCATTGCGATATTTCTGAAGGGATCTCTCCTGAAAAATTGTTGCCACCCAGGTCGAGCTCTTCCAGCACCGAGAGCCGAGAGAGTTCGACCGGAATGTCGCCGGATAAATGGTTCGACCGAAGCTGGATGGTAGTAAGATTTGAGCAGTTTCCAAGCTCCACAGGGATCGAACCAGATAGATTGTTCCCCGAGAGCGAGAACACTCGTAAAGACGGGAGGTACCCGTAGGTATCCGGAATCGAGCCGGAGAAGGCGTTGCCAGAGAGGTTCAGGTGCTGCAAACTCCACAAACTTGTGAACCCTTCAGGGACTGGACCCGAGAACGAATTCTCGGCGAGCGAGATCGCCTGAAGATCCGGTAGGCTGAAGAGCTCAGCTGGGAGCTCGCCGGACAGACCTCTCTGCCGGCCGAGATCCAACACTGTCAAGCTCGACAATTTCCCAAGCTCACCGGACAGACCCCTCTGCCTGCTGAGATCCAACGCCATCAAGCTCGACAACCTACCAATCCCCGCAGGAACGCTGCCAGAGAATCCGTTATCGCTCAAATTCAAGCTCTGCAGCGCAGCAAGACTCCCGAAACTCGCAGGAATGTCACCAGAGAGTGCATTCCCAGAGATATCCAACACCGTCAGGTTACCAAGATTCAGTATCTCCTCCGGCAGAACTCCGGTTAGCCGGTTCCCCCTAAACGAAAGGGTCTCGAGACTAGACGAAAGGCCACCGAAACTCGTGGGAATCGTTCCGGAGAGCTCATTTCCCCCAAGGTACACATTCTTCAAGCCCCCGATCTCGCCGAGCACCGCCGGAATCTCCCCGGAGAACGCGTTGTCCTCCAGGTCGAGCACCTGCAGCGAGCTGCACTTCCCGATCTCGCCCAGGACCGACCCGTTCATAGAATTCCTTCCCAGCCTCAGCTCCCGAACTGCCGTCAGGCTCCCGATCTCCTTCGGGATGCTGCCTCCGATCGCGTTCCCGGACAGGTCCAACACGACCAGCGACGGGAACCCGGTCAGCCAGGCGGGGAACTCCCCCGCGACCGCATTGTCCCTGAGGTCGAGCACCTGAAGGACCCTGGAAGGGGAAGCGGACGGTGGCGGGGGAGCGAGGCGGGAGAAGCGGTTGAAGGCGAGCCGGACGATCCGCAGGGAGGGCGGAGCGGCGGCGGCGGCGGCGGCGGCGGAGACCACGTCGCGGAAGAAGAGGGAGTAGGGGACGTGGCCGGAGAGGCTGTTGTTGGAGAGGGAAAGGACCTGGAGGGTTTTGATGTCGCCGAGGGAGGTGGGGACGATTCCCTGGAGGCGGTTGGCGGCGAGGTCGAGGTGGAGGAGGGAGGAGCAGTTGGAGAGGAGGGAAGGGATGGTGCCCTGGAGGAGGTTGGAGTGGAGCCAGAGGTAGAGGAGGGAGGGGAGGGAGCCGAGGGAGGGGGGGACGGTGCCGGAGAGGCGGTTGAAGGAGAGGTTGATGAGTTGGAGGGACGGGGGGAGGTGGGGAGGGATGGGGCCGGAGAGGGAGTTGGAGGAGAGGTCGAGGTAGCGGAGGCTCGTGGGGAGGGGGGAGGAGGGGATGGGGCCGGAGAGGCGGTTGGAGGCGAGGTTGAGGACCTGGAGGGAGGTGAGGTTGGAGAGGGTGGGGGGGATGGGGCCGGAGAGGGAGTTGTAGTGGAGGAAGAGGGAGCGGAGGGAGGTGAGGTTCGAGAGGAGGGAGGGGGGGATGGGCCCGGAGAAGGAGTTGGAGCGGAGGGAGAGCTTGGTGAGGGAGGTGAGGGAGGAGAGGGAGGGGGAGATGGGGCCGGAGAGGCGGAGGCGGGGGAGGCGGAGGGAGACGACGCGAGGGGGAGTGGTGGCATTGGTGGCGGAGCAGGTGACTCCACGCCAGGAGCAAGGGGAGTTGGGAAGGGAGGGGTCCCAGGAGGAGAGGGAGGAGAGGGGGTCCTGGAGGGAGGACTTGAAGGAGAGGAGGGCGGAGATCTCGGAGTCCGGCGGGCGGGGGGAGGCGGCGAAGGAGGAGGAGGAGGCTATGGAGGGGAGGAAGAGGAGGAGGAAGAGGAAGAGAGAGGAGGAGGAGGAGGAAGCCATTGTTAGAGGCTGTAAGAAGAAGAAGAGTAGCTTTGGTTTGGTTTTATTGAAGAAAAGAGAGAGCTGTGGTTTAATGGTGGTGGTGGGGGTTCTTGGAAGCGTGGGGAGTAGCAGAGGGAGAGAGAGGTGGAGGAGCAGGGGAGTCGGAAGTAGCAGTGGTGGGCAGTGTACGTTTTTTGTTTGGACTTGTTTCCCTCCTCTCGAGGTCTGTTTTTTTGAATTTTCCTTTTATTTCCCTTTTAGTAGTACTGTTTGAAATGGAAAATAATTTATGTAAGAATAAGTAGTTTTATTTATTTATTTTATAGTGTTTTGTTTGTATTATATTAGGATGATCGTAGTAGTACAGCAGCGAGTCAGCGGCTGGATTGAAAAAAAAAAAAATTGAGTCGCATCCCACTTGTTTTATCCAAATTCAAGGTCCACTCCACTATTTTAGTATAATGTACGACATCCTTCCATTTTTTGACGGGAACCGTCCATAGCTGACGATCAAACCGTCCATTTTTTGACGGGAACCGTCCACTATTTTAGTATAATGTACGACATCCTTCCACTTGACCAATAATTTTTTTGACGAAAATTCCCTCGTCTTCTTACAAATCTAAACTCAAACCCAAACCCAAACTCAAACCTATCTCGCCGCTGCCGCGTCCACCACCACCACCACCATCATCATTACCACCACCTTTACTATCACCACCACCATTACCACCATCTTCACCGTCACTATCACCATCACCATCACCACTACCACCATCACCTGCACCAAAACCACCACCGCTCCGCCGCTGCCCCCGCTCGGCTGTCGTGCCCCAGCCCTGCCCCAGCGCCAGCTCCCGCTCCGCCCCCGCGCCCCCTGCGTCCCCGGCCCCCTCTGCCCCCCTCGCCCCCTCCCCCAACACCACCACCGCTCCCTTGCCGCTCCGCTCCCCTCTCCCTCGCCCCCTCCGCCCCCGTCCCGCTCTGACCCCCTCCCCCGTCCCCCTTCCGCCCCCGTCCCGCTCCCGCTCAGCGACAACAACAACAACAACAACGGCGGGCACCGGGGGGGGGGAGGGGGGGGGGGGGGGGGGGGGGGGGGGGGGGGGGGTTGCAGCCGGTGGGAGCATGCGCGCAGCGGAATGTTTTGGAAACGGGAGGGTTGTCGCGGGAAAGAAGAGGGCATTTTTATCCAAAAAATAAGTCAAAGGAGTTGACCGTTAACGAATGACGAAATTGTCAAAAGTGGGAGTGTTCGTACATTATGGTAAAGCAGTGGGGTGTATCTTGAATTTGGGTAAAGCAAGTAGGGTGCGACTCAAAATTTCTAAAAAAAAAAAACCCCCCCCGAAACACCATTATTTATGTATTTGTTATATAGGTTAGGAGGGAAAGGATAGCATGCTTTTGTTATATAGATATATCCGTATATCTATTTAACAAAAACAAAAAACAAAAAATTAAAAATGGATGATTATATCCTCTAAAAAATTATCCATCCAAATGATGTTTTTATGTCAAATTTAAAAAAAAAAATAACAAAAGAACGTTCATTCAAAGGTGTTTTTATGACACGATGGAGAGAGAGATTTATTTTTTTAACTTGTATAAATTAATAATAGAAATATATTTACCTTTTTTAAGTTTTATAATGAATTATTATTTTAATTACTAAACTATTAGACTATATAAATAGAAGTTTATGGAGAATTTCACTTGATAAATCCTCTCTTCCTCTCTCAAATAGTGTGATCGTAATTTTATCACGCAACAGGTTATCATGATGTAATTCTATTATGCAAAACTTACGATCACAAGATTATCCTCGAACAATATAAGTATGATTATAATAATAATAAAATGGCTCTCAAAGCCATGATCGATTTTTAAATCTTTTAGATCCTTCTCAAGGTGTGCACTGGGCCGGGTTGGGCCAGCCCGGGTCCAGGTCTGATCGGATTTTATTGGGCCAGGCCGGGTTGGCCCGGCGGAGAGAAAGCTGGACCCAAGGCCTAGTTTGATCGGGCCAGTTTTTTGGGAAAAAAAAAAGCAAAAAATAATAATTATTATTATATTCTACCATTAGAAAATTAGAAAGTAAAATTTTTTTTATTAATCTCAAGATAATTTAATGTACAGTTGTTCAAGTATTTTTTTCCATTAAATTTGTAATAAAATGTAAAAGCTATAAACTGTTTTTTTTATTTCTAAATGTATTGTAAAAAAATGTACAAGTATTTTTTTGTCGTCCGTCGTCCTTCGTGCGTCTCTATTGCTCAGCTACTCATTCATTGGTGTCCTCCAAGGTAAGACAATGAAAGTCCAGTTCACTAATGTCGGCATTTTTATCTCTTGAATTTTTGGTTCGTCTTTCGCACGAACCCAATCTTGAACACAGACGCAAGCTTCCAAGATGTCACCCCCAGGTTTCAAAAACAGGGATATTTTTATCATTTTATATTTTTGAATATTTTTAAAATTTATTTTATTATTTATGATATTATTTTGGGGTTGAAATTTATTTTACTATTTATGATATTGTTTTGGGGTTATTTGAGTCGGGTTCGAATTTTAACTCAATTCGACTTGAAACGGGGACCCGGGGGGTAGTTTGACTATAGTGGGACCCACAAACTAGTTAGACATGGCCCACATGATATTAATTTTAGTCCACATGATATTAATTTTAGTTAGTAGTTAGACTAATTATTTATGGATAGGTTTAGTTAATTAGAGACTTAAAACTAGACTAAATTGACCTCAACCTTTAACCCATTCCTAATTTAAATCAAATAGATTAGTGGAGGGCATTTTAGACATTCAAAATAGGGACACCTCACACTTTTTGGGCAGCCACCTATGGGGGGGATAAGGAATGAGTCACTCCTTGATTCATTTGTTTTTATCCACTTTCTCTCTCTTGTTCTTCCCCAAATTAATTTAGAGATGAACCTCCATTGATTTCATCTCCAAATCAACCCCTTCTTCCACCAAATCTTCTTCATTTCTCTTCTACTTCATGGTTAGAGGGTGCTAGCCAAGTTTGGGAGGATTCGGAGCTCGTTCGTGTCCTTTTGGAATCTCTACGTGTCGGTGTCGTGTCGGAAGGCTTTTCCTTTGAATCTCTCTTCCGGAAGGTATAATCTCTCATCTAAATCACCCCTACATGCATATAGGAATATTTTAAACCCATAGGAATGATCCCCACGGTTGTATCTCCATTTTGTGTCCATTTTGTGTCCATTTGGAGGTCATAGGAGTGTCATTTGTGTTGTGGATGTGTTCATGTTACATATATAGATTTATATATATATATATATATTGTAATGAGAGTGTATCTATATTTATATATGTAATAAATGGTTCATGATGATTATATAATCAAGTTTGTGAGTGTGGTTTCTCATATTATTATTGCTATTATTGTTGTGGATAATTAGGATATATATTGTGTATTCTTTTGGCTCAAACTATCTAAATCCGTCATGATTTTTATCCACGTTTTTAATTTCAGCCCTAACTTAGAAATGTCATAACTTCTAGCTCAAAGCTCGGTTTAATATTCCGTTTTTTTTAAAAGAAGCGTATTGAAGTTAGCTTTCTAAAAACATGTATTAATAGGCCTAATTCTTTCTGTAACTTTCTGGAAAATTATTTGAGTGTCAGCTGTACGAAAGACAAACGCGTTCTCGGTCTTTTCGCGATTCCGGGAGTTTTCGGAAACGAAAACACGATCCGTTTGAAGTTTCGGAAAGCTAACACATAGATCTATAACATACTTTAATCCTAGAATTTAATTCATGCTGAGTTGGTACAGTATTGATTATTAGTAGGAGTTAGTATTCGGCATATGCATTTTGTGCACCCTTGTGTGTAATATAATGTTCTATTTGATTTTAACCCATGTTAATGTATATACATTATGTAACTAAATAGAGAATGCAAGCATGAGTAAATGGTTAAATAAATGATGTATGAGGTGTAAGTATCCTATCTAATGTAAGCATGTATAAGTATGGCTTGTAATGAATATGTAGGTTCCATAGTATGTAATGTATGGTGCATATAGTAGTGCAAGAGAATAAATAAATGATGAATGAATGCAAGCATGAATATAATGTAATAATAGATGTAATGTATGCAATATACAAGTTAATGAGATGTAATGTTCTATATTAACACAAATCCTATATTACCTCATGTACCCCTTACACTATGTAGACACTATCACACTTGACACTTTGTTCACTTACACTTTGACACTCTTTGATATGTATACACTATGTATGCCCATTTAACCCTCACTTGCCCCTTTGCCATGTTCACATACACACATATAGTCTCTTAAATAAGTATTTATGAATACAGTTAACTTAGCTATGTATGTATATTATATATATGTTAGCATATTGTGTTGTAATATATAAGTTTATATAACCATTTGAAATGCCATGATTATAGACCTAATGTTGAATACCAATATATGCATGCGTATATATGTGTAGACATATATAGTTTAAAGTAATAGATTACCTAGTGTATATCCAATGTGAATTTTTGCCTATTTGAGTATTGAATAATTGCATGCTATATAGAGTTGGGTGTATGTTGGCTTGTATAGCCTTGTATTGATGTGTGCTTGCTAGGATAGTCTTGGTTAGGCCTAGTAAGACTTGCTGGGTTAGGACATGACCTAGTTTGACCTAGTTTGACTAGTGCAGTTGACCAGAGTTGACTAAGGGTTGACTTTGGTCTAGTTTGACCTAGATTCATGTAGAATATATTGTAGTGCTTTATATTACCCTTCTGGACATGTTGTGACTTGTGCTGTTCCAATTAGGAGCCAGACACCTTGTAACCTGTGTTGCTTTAAATAGGACTCTGTGGCTTCAGTCGGACCCCCTATACTTATCAGCTGTTCAGGTTACCAGGCGAGTACATTCTCTGATCGTTTCATACTTGTCACGAATTATATTCTCGCTCTAGATTACTTTTACTTGATGCTGTCACGTTATCATCACGGATTGGTACTATACGGATCTCTTCTTGGGATGTTACCCCCTTAGCGGGCGTATCGGATACTTTATGACATGTGTTTCATGTACATCATGTATTCCTTGCTTCTGCGTTATTCATGTACACTCATGTTCTCTCATGTTCTTACATGTACGTTCATGTACTCTCATGTTCTTTCATGTACGCTCATGTTTCTTCATGTGTTTCTTGTATAACCAAAACATCATGTCCGTAACGTAACTTGAATAGATCCTTGTGTATTGATTGTGGGTAGGGGTGAGTATAAATGGTCATGTGATTTACCCATCATGTACACTGTTACTTTTCATGTTCATAATGTACAACCTAAGCCAATTACATGCCATCTCGTACTCTAAATCACTAGTCACTTACAGTTCTTACTTATCATGTATATATTTTGGCTTAATTGCACTTTGCTACCCTCAACTATTCCGCCTTTTCAACTTGATACCATAAACTTTTTTTCGTAACAAATTGGTACCTCAACTATTATTTTTTTTCAACTTGATACCTAATTTTTCAAAAATTCCGAAAATGCCCTTCCCTCTTCCTTCCCTCCACCCCCTTCCCCACTCCGGCCACCCCCCTGCTAGCTCTGGCCGCCCCACCCCCTCCCCCTGCTAGCTCCGCCCCCCCCGCTAGCTCCGGCCGCCCCCCCTGCTAGCTTCGGCCACCCCCTGCCCCGCCTCCCGCCCCGCCCTCCCTCCCCAGCCCCCTCCTCCCGTGCTGCCGCGGCCTAGGGGAGAGGCGGGGGCGGGCGGGCGGCCGGAGCGAGCAGGAGGGGGGGTGGGGGGCGGGGGGGGGGGCGGAGCTAGCAGGGGGGGCGGCCGGAGTGAGCAGGGGGGCGGCCGGAGCGTGCAGGGGGGGAGGGTTAAGGGTAGGGGCATTTTAGTCCAAAATAACATCTGGGTACCAAATTGTTACAAAAAATAGTTTAGGGTACAAAGTTGAAAAATGGTAATAGTTGAGGGTAGCAAAGTGCAATTAAGCCATATATTTTCAGTTATCAAATATCTCTCATGTTTTCATGTACATCTTCTTACAGCGTTTCATGTATCTTATTCTATTGCCTGCTTTATATTTCCTGACATGATATGAACTGCATGAGATGTATTGTGCTCGCTCCTGTCCTGACTGGACCTGTTGATAAATTTTACAGATGGCCTGGGATTGCCTGCTAGCCTAAAGGAGACACAGTAGAGGTTGTTTAGATAGTTATTTCATTTTGTCTGGAGCTGTATTTACTTTATGGATTACTGTATTTGAGTTTTGAGATGTATTTCTGGGTTTATGTATCTTAGACACTTAGACTTCTATCTCCTGTATCTCTTTTGGATTTCATGTTTTATCTATCTTTATCATACTCTACCTTAGATGTAATTGGGACTGTATCTGCTATGTCACCCCCATTCGGGGAGTATAAACTGTTTATCCTTATACTGCTAGATGTATGAGACCTAGGACAGCGTTCTACCGCCGACACTGCGGCGTAGGCTGGGCGTTGTTACGTTCTCGTGCCCTTACTCTAGGGTACGGGTCGTGACACAAGATACCCGACAACTTCCTGCTCCTCTTCTTGCTCCGTATCCTGGTACCTGCACTAAAATAAGATTCTGATGCTACTGTGGACAACGGGACCATTAGTATATCACGTGCTATAGAAGAAAGTATATGGTACATTTTTTCGTGTCTTTTCCACATTCTAAAATGGAAAAAAAAAAGTTTCATCATATTCTTCACAAGAATTTAAATATAACGACAATTCTCGAGTTGGTAGGAAAAATTATTTTTGTTTCTTCCTTTGCAGCACGGTAGCAGCATGTGATAATTTAGACAGAAGACCAGAGCTACTGCTACCAACTTGAAAGCTCGTATAGGGTCCGGCCGATACAACTTGTTCTTCGTACAAAGTAATTAAAGAATCTAAAACATCTTTAATCTCCTGGATCATCCTTCTAGATCATCTCTCTATATGTTTTCACATCCAGAAGACATTTCGACATCGATTGACTCTTTTTTTCCTTTCAGTTACAGTTTTTTCTACTGGGTTGTCTGAATAAAGATTTTGGTGAATTATATCTACATATGAATATTGTGTTAATTTGTTACCTGATGATTGACCGATGATGATCATCCCTAATCAAGATTGACACTGATCATTCCCGAAGATTAATCCAAATTTATTATTGAGTTGTACACGTTCAAGGAAGAGTTTTGCAGTTAGTTAACTGTGACAACCAATAAGAAAGGGGGAAATTTATGAAATGTCCAAAAAATGAAAAAGTTTTATGGAAAACCCATCGCACTATAACATTTTATCGCGTGCCCAGAATTAGCAAAAAATATATAAAGAGGGTTCCGAATGACCTTTTTGCCCTTCTTTCTAATTTATTGAAAACACCCACGAAACTACTCTTAAAAAAATATTTCGATACTTCATCTTCTTCTATACGCTGCTCACTTTCGAATCTAGGTTTTCTCCTCAAAAAATTTCAAAAACTCGTCAAAAAATTTCGGAAAGACCGAGACAAACGACAAAATTGCTAAAACGGAGGTCCAAACATCATTTTTTTGCGATTCTAAAATTTCAAAAGGCCGTCTAACGGAGAAGCGATTAATCTCAGGCTCCTCAAAGATACGCTCATTTTGGGACAAACCGGGACTCGTTTCGACCTCCCAGTCAAAAGTTATGGCCCTTCAAAGTTTCAACTGACCATAAAATGCAGGAGAATGGTCATTCTTCGTGTTAGAACACGAAAAATATTAATTTCGCATGAGGGTGGCCATTCTCCGTGTTAGTAACACGGAGAATGTCATTCTCCGTCTTAATTTACACGGAGAATAGTCATTATCTGTGTTAGTAACATGGAGAATGGCATTCTCCGTCTTAATTTACATGGAGAATGGCCATTCTCCGTGCTAAATTACACGGAGAATGGTTATTCTCCATCTTAATTTACACGGAGAATGGTCATTCTCCGTGTAATTTAGCACGAAGAATGGTCATCACAGTGTTAAAACGCAGGAGAATGACCATTCTCCGTGTTAGAAACACGGAGAATGCCATTCTCCGTGTTAAATAAAACGAAGAATGGCATTCTCCGTGTTAAATAAAACGGAGAATGACCATTCTTCGTGTAATTTAGCACGAAGAATGGTCATTCCAGTGTCAAAACGCAAGAGAATGGCCATTCTCCGTGTTAGAAACACGGAGAATGACGGAGAATGTCATTCTCCGTGTTAAATAAAACGGAGAATGGCATTCTTCGTGTTAATTTACACGGGAAATGATATTCTCCGTGTTAATTTACACGGAGAATGGTCATTCCCAGTGTTAAAACGTAGGAGAATGACCATTCTTCGTGTAATTTAGTACGAAGAATGGCATTCTCCGTTTCTAATTTACACGGAGAATAGCCATTCTCCGTGCTAAATGACACGGAGAATGGTCATTTAAATGTTAAAACACAGGAGAATGGCCATTCTCCGTGTTAGAAACACGGAGAATGCCATTCTCCGTGTTAGTAACACGGAGAATGCCATTCAACACGAAGAATGGTATTCTCCTTGTTAAAAATGCAGGAGAATGACTATTCTTCGTGTGATATCGACGGAGAACAGTTGACAGAAACCTAATTTTTTATTTTTTTGTTTTGTGAAAAGAAATTTGACATGAATAAAGATTCAAGAGTTTTTGTTCTTCTTTCAAAACGATGCTAACTCTTATGGAAAAGAAGAAGAAGGTCTTCTCTCCATAATTGACCTAATTGTCGGAGAAGAAGAAGAAGAAGAAGAAGAAGAAGAAGAAGAAGAAGAAGAAGAAGAAGAAGAAGAAGAAGACGAAGAAGATGATGAGCGATGATCGGAGTTCGACTAAAAAAAAGCATGGTGAACTACGAACGATCTTTGCGATCTCTGCTGAAGATGAGAGCAATGGAATTCAGACCTCTCGTGAAGAAGAAGAAGAAGAAGAAGAAGAAGAAGAAGAAGAAGAAGAAGACGAGAATCGCAATCCAGATCTGAGTTTGTGCGGAGGGGTAGTTATGGTATTAATTTTGTAAATACAGAGCATCTAAAAGGAATCTTGGAATACTTAACGTGGAAATATATAATTCTGGACATTTCATAAAACCCATCATGCGGGTGGATTTTTCATAAAAACTAACCCCGAAATTGGATTTCTCAGCAATTTCCAGATAAGAAAGATATATTTATCCTTTTATAAATTTGTAAAGATACTAGTGTATACGATTGTTAAGTAATCTATTATTAATAGAAGCACATGCATAATCCTTGAGAAATTCAGCAACTTGAGAATTCCATTCTCAAATATCTTAGTCAACTAATTAAC
Organism: Iris pallida; assembly: GCA_029216955.1. Taxonomy (NCBI): domain Eukaryota; kingdom Viridiplantae; phylum Streptophyta; class Magnoliopsida; order Asparagales; family Iridaceae; genus Iris; species Iris pallida. The sequence continues at coordinate 2,680,041 of JANAVB010024800.1, read as the reverse complement.
TACAACAATTAGTACATTTCTTGTAAATTGAACTTAGCTTAAACCCAATACATCTGCGATACTAAAATTCCTTACCATCCCTCACAAAATAGCACTTTTTATTATACTCTGCTACGCTACCCATGCTTTATGACCGCGAACATGACCACAAATCATGTTGCGGCCTTCTATTGACCCCCTGGTCCATGCGGAGTCCGATAATAGCTGGAGGACAATAGTTAACTGTCATGTGGGCCGACGATCACGTTCGCAATCACAAACTGCGTGTAAAATACCATTTTCTTTATTTCATTATTTACGGCCTCTTCAACTGCCAATTCAGATTCGACACGATTCCAGGAGTCATTCTCGTCTGTATATTATGGACAACCCTTTAATTTGTCCATCTTTTCCGCCAACGATTATCATCACCATCATCCACAAAACCCTAATATATTAATGTCATCGTCTCCTCCTCCAAGCACAACCAATCATGTACTAATACCTTCCTATTTGTACCTATTAACCAATATATCTGTTAGGTTATTTAGTTTCAGGGTATAATATTAAGTAATTAATATTTATGTCTTCATATTGTCCAAAATATAATTTGGGTTAAATACAAAATTTAAATATTACATGTGTCACGCCCCAGTACCGAAATACGGGGACGGACTAGGCCAGCTACACCATATGAGGTACGTAACGTCATACGGCGATCGTGGTTGTCGAGAGACTAGGGGGTACATGATACAATCAAGTCTCCTATGGTCCCACAGAGTTCTATGTCTCAATCAATCAAATCACATCAGCAAATAAATGAACATTAAAGATAAAGCAGTAAGGCGTCCCCGACGCTTCATCAAAATGATCATGAGAGACTAGCTTTATAATTTAGCTATCTCAGAGAGCCAAGAGTACAAAATTATACACATCTGCAGTCTGTTTAATTACAATTATGTACTGACACAAAATATCAAGTAATCCGGCTAACAGGTGTCGGTGGCTAAACGTCGCAAAAGTATAAGCAGGAGTGGTGGAGAAGAAACCCACTCGAGTCCCCGAACTGCCATGCTCCTAGTATGCACCATGGATGTCAGGGAGGAAGATCGTATCCTCAGGCTCTGCTACGGGATCTGGCCAAACAAAACCAGCGGGGTCAGCCCCGAATAGCAAGTACCGCCAAAGGGGCACAAGAGTTAAGATTAAAACCCCAGTTAAATAGAATGATTGATAATAGTAATACTTATGCTACTATTATAGGGTAGCGCAACATCCTCGAACCCATATGGCACCCTTACAACCAAACAAGGACAAAAGGTGCCGCATGGAGTCGGGACGTGTCGTACTCTATAACTTTCACATAAGTTAAAAGGTATAAACAATAAAATCTCCTGATCGTGACTTCGGTCGATAGCCTATCGCAGCACAATAACCAACCCAACAATCAAACAAGAACATGGGTTGGATCATGTACCATGATAGACCATGTTCCTCAGTCATTCACAGAAGTAGCACTCCATAATCAGAATAAGTCTTTCGTTCATAACTTCGGTCCACAGCCTGTCATAGTACGATAACCAATCCAACAATCAAACAAGAACATGGGTTGGATCACGTACCATGACAGTCTGCTTCCCTCAGTTATTTACGGAAGGTAATAGGGTACAAGCAAGTCGTTTTCATGGCCAATCAAGTCTACGAGTTTCTAGTGGGACGAGGTTATCCTCGCGTCATGTTATTAGAAAATCCTCATATCGTATCTTTCCAGCAAGGCTAGCCCACCCAGGGGTTCGCGTAGACAGGTGTTATTGAGCACAGGTCCCTCGTAAGGCCACATTGCCAAAACATATAATATATAGCAGGAATTAATCGGATACAGTCATCCACTCGTTGCAGATGACACAGTATCCGTGGAGACCAGCCGACACGTTGAGACAATATCTCAAGGCGGCTGGTGTAACACGATCTCGGGATTCTGTCCTCCCCATGCATCTAGTATATTTAGTTGCCTAGTTTAATTCTAGGTGAAATCTTGGACTCACATGCTGTGGCCTGCATGATTATCCTCCTAAAGTCGTACCTTAGTACGAGTACCCCAAAGTGGATCCATGTCAATTAGTATGTCAACATGTGCTACCCTCCTTAGTGTAATGCATCATTGCAAATACGCCACGTGGAGTTACGAGTCATTTGTCGAGCATGAACAAGAACTGGGTCATTCAGGTACATGTATCAGGTAGGAACACTTTGTTCTCCGGGGTCACATTAGTGCTCATATCATGCTCAGGACAAAAGGCGTAAGGATATAAAATGGGCATATAATATATATATAATAATAATAATAATAAGGTAACAAGATAGGACACAAAAGTCCATGCGGCTCAAGGGGAGTGAGTCCATGCGGCTGGGTCAACACAGTTTCATGCGGCTGGGACTGCACGCTCATGCGGCTCAGGGAGCCCAAGGCGCATGCGGCTGGAAATGCGGGTTCATGCGGACGAAGGGGTGTCAGCTTATGCGGCTGCGAAGGGAGCAATCGTCAGGCGGCCGGGGTTCAACAGCATATGCGACTATGATCAGACGAAGTCCTATGCGACTGAGCATGGGCGATACATATGCGGCTGGATGATGGATGGGCCTTATGCGGCCCAAAACAGTAGCGCATATGCGGCTGGGTGCAAAAGAACTCATGCGGCTGAAAGCTAGCCGCATGAAGATTCATGCAACTCAAGATAATAGGGGCTCATGCGGCTGAGTCTGAACAAGGCTATGCGGCTCAATTACTTGCCGCATGAAGATTCATACGGTCAAGTACTCAAGCAAGTCTTATACGGCTAGGAAGGACTTTCCATGCGGCTGAGCTCGAACGAGTCTCATGCGGCTGGAAAGGCCATACGGCCAGAGACTTGCCGCATGAGGATTCATGCGGTCAAGTACTGCTCTTCTTCTCCACTTGTCCGAGAAGAGGAGCCAAGCAACCATGGCTTCCAAGCTACACAAAACCTTCATCCGGAGCCCAAATCGGAACTTTCTTAGGTCAAAATGGGGTAGAACGAGATCCTCTACAACATGGAACCATCAAAACTAGGAAATAACAAGATTAAGCAGATCAAAACCCAAGAAATCCGAAAATAAAGTAAATCTAGATCTACAAAAATCAAAGCTTCAAAATGGAAACTTCCAAGTTCTAAACTAGTATAGGTTGAGGAGAAGAACATGTTTTGGCAAATAGTTTTGTAAGAAATCATTGACAAAATTATGGATCCATCTCTTGAGCAAGTTGGTACTTGCCTTAGTTGGTGGAGGAAGTAAATGAGAGGAGAGAGAATGAGATGAGTTATATATATAGATCTTGGACCCATGGGTTCATGATGAACCAAAGGGTTCAAGATGAACCATTGGTGAACCAAGAATAGGTTACCCAAATGAGCCAAAACTGTAGGCCCAAATACAGAAAATAAATTAGGAAATAATATTTTGTCAAATATTTTTGGAAAATACATGAAGAAAGACAGCATAATAAATATAGTATAAATATAAGGTAAATACAATTTGTCGGTATACGTATTAAAATACGTATTCCAGGATCGGGGAGTGACATCTCTACCCTTCTTAGAAAAATTCCGTCCTCGAAATTCCAGCCAAGACAGGATAGTGAAATCAGGGCAAGCAAGGCTCAATCATATACAAGTTAACTATCATAGCAGTTATTATCATACATCACAAAGTGCAAAACAAGCAGGTGCAGATAAGCATGGAATCGTGTCAATAAGGTACAAAAATATACCTTATTAGTCAAACAAATACGGATACCGAGATCTGATCTCGTCCTCGCGCTCCCAGGTTGACTCTCCCAAAGAGTGATGGTTCCAAGAAACACGGACAAGGCTTATCGTCCGATTCTTGAGTACCTTCTCTCGCCGGTCTAAAATAGATACGGATTGTTCCTCGTAAGTTAGGTCGGTACCAACGACTAACTCAGAATGATCGAGGACATGACTCGGATCTGGGACATACCCACATAATTGGGACACATGAAACACATCATGTATGCCAGTCAACGAAGGCGAAAGGGCAAGTCGATAAGCCACATCACCTACCCGAGCGAGAATCTTAAAAGGACCAATGTATCTTGGACTAAGCTTTCCTCGGGTTCCAAATCTGATGATACCCCGAGTAGGCAAAATCTGCAGAAACACTTGGTCGCCAACTCTGAACTCTAGAGGCCTACGATGCTGATCTACCCAATGACGATGTCGGTCCTGTGCAACTCGAAGGCGCTCTCTGACCAACTTAACTATCTCCACAGTCTGCGTGATCATCTCTGGTCCCAACAACTTCCGTTCTCCGACGTCGTCCCATGCCAAAGGGGACCTGCACTTCCTTCCGTACAATGCTTCGAACGGGGCCATCTGAATGCTAGCCTGATAGCTGTTGTTATAGGAGAACTCCACTAGATGAAGGTGATCCTCCCAAGATCCGCCAAAATCCAAGGTACACGCCCGGAGCATATCTTCTAATGTCTGAATGGTTCTTTCTGATTGCCCGTCAGTTTGTGGATGATAAGCAGTACTGAATCTTAACTTGGTTCCCAAACTTTGGTGTAAGCTTCGCCAAAAATGGAAAGTAAATCGTGTATTCCGATCTGATACTATACTAACCGGAACACCGTGCTGCCTTACTATCTGCTTCATGTATATTTCTGCTAGCTGTTCAGTAGTCTGTCCAACTCGGAAGGGAAAGAAATGAGCGACCTTCGTGAGTCGATCTACTATTACCCAGACTGCATTCTTACCAGTCAGGGATCTAGGTAAACCGGTCACAAAATCTATCGTGATGTGCTCCCATTTCCATTCTGGGATAGAAAGCGACTGTAGCAATCCTGCTGGTCTCTGCTGCTCGGCTTTCACCTGCTGACATACCAGACACTTGGATACAAATCTCGCTATCTCTCTTTTCATACCATTCCACCAAAAGTACTGCCTGATATCTCGATACATCTTCGTTCCTCCTGGATGAATGGAGTAAATAGAACTATGAGCTTCGGACATAACTTCTTGCCGAAGGCCTCCACTCGGTACACAGAGTCTGTTTCCAAACCTGAGCGTACCATCTTCATGAATCACTAACTCCTTCCTACGGCCTGATTCACACTCCGACTGCAACTTCTGAATCTGTGGATCTCCTGCTTGTGCTGCCCTTATCCTCTCTACTAAGGTTGACTGAATCTGCATACTGGTCATTCTTCCTATATCCCTTGGCAAAACTACTTCGATTCCCATACTCTGAAGGTCTTCTAAAATATGCTTCTGCGAGGTCAAGATAAAGGCACTGTCTCTCCTGCTCAGTGCATCTGTAACTATATTCGCCTTGCCTGGATGATACTGAAGATCTAAGTCAAAATCCTTCAGTAGTTCCAACCATCTTTTTTGCCTCATATTCAAATCTTGCTGCGTGAACACGTATTTCAAACTCTTATGATCAGTATAGATCTCTACCCGATCCCCGTACAAATAATGCCTCCACAACTTGAGTGAAAACACCACAGCTGCTAATTCCAAATCGTGAGTCGGGTAATTCTTCTCATGGTCTCGAAGCTGCCGAGACGCATATGCTATCACCTTTCCGTGCTGCATCAATACACATCCAAGACCCTTCCCAGATGCATCACAATATACTGTAAAGCCTCCCGCTCCTACCGGAAGCGTCAAGATCGGGGCTGAGATCAACCTCTTCTTCAATTCTTCAAATGATGCCTGACAGCTAGCTGACCAAACAAACTCTACGTCCTTGTGCGTTAAACGCGTTAATGGCGCAGAGATCCTGGCAAAGTCCGCCACGAACCTTCTGTAGTAACCAGCTAATCCTAAGAAACTTTGCACTTCTGTAACCGTTCTCGGGACTGGCCAATGCTCTACGACCTCAATCTTCTTCGGATCCACTGACACTCCTGCCCCAGAAATTACATGTCCCAGGAACGAAATGTGATCTAACCAGAATTCACACTTGTCGAGCTTTGCATAAAGTTGATGCTCCCTCAATGACTGTAAGACAGTCCTAAGATGTTTCTCATGCTCCTCTTCACTGCTGGAATAGACAAGAATGTCATCTATGAACACCACCACAAATTTATCCAAATACGGCAGAAAGATACGGTTCATTAAATTCATGAATACTGCGGGGGCGTTGGTTAGTCCAAAGGGCATTACTAGAAACTCATAATGCCCATATCTAGATCTGAATGCTGTCTTCGGTATGTCTTGCTCCTGGACTCTTACTTGATAGTATCCTGACCGAAGATCGATCTTGGAAAAGATGCTGGCCTTGCTCAACTGGTCAAACAGGTCATCAATCCTTGGTAGTGGGTACTTATTCTTCACTGTTACTGTATTCAGCTTGCGGTAGTCGATGCACATCCTCGTCGACCCATCCTTCTTGGGAACTAGAATCACTGGCGCAGCCCAGGGCGATTTACTGTCTCGGATGAATCCCTTAGACTTTAACTCTTCTGCATGTTGATACAACTTATCCTGTTCTGACGGCGATATTCTGTAAACTCTGTCTGCAATAGGCCTCGTTCCAGGGTTCAACTCAATGCTAAATTCTACCTCTCTGACTGGGGGTATCCCTGGGAGCTCATCAGGGAAGACGTCGAGAAAATCTTTGACCACTCTCGAAATCTGTCCTGGCTCTGACACTGCTGCTGAGATGACGCCTCCGACCTGATTCTTCAAGGTTCGAGTAAAGATGAACTGCTCCATCCCAGAAATGCTGAATATGTCCCTACCTCCTCTACAATCAATTGTCGCATGACTGTCTCTCAACTAGTCCATGCCAAGAACGACATCAAAATTCCCCATAGGAAATTCAATCAATGATGCGGGCAGTAAATGCCCACACACCTCCACCGGACATAAAAAGTGCACTCTGCTAACTTCTACGAGCCCATTGCCGGTGAGTATATCCATCCTCTCTGGCAAAGGCTCAAACTCTAATCCAATCCGTGTAGCATATTGTGCAGAGATGAATGAATGAGTAGCGCCTGAATCAAATAATGCTACAGCGGGAAATGAGGTGACGAGAATTTTACCTGCCACCACGTCACTAGACGCTAGAGCCTCTCCCAAGGTCAATGTGAGAGCCTGGCCCCGCGAAGCCCCTTGTTGCGGCCTTCCTCGACCATGCTGTTGCTGCCTCTGAGGGCCTTCGGCTTTCTGTGCCTGGCGGAACATCTGAGCCTGCGTTGGTAGACGCTGGGCTAGGGGCCTTACTGCTAATACTGGCCCTCCACTCGGGGTTGCCACCGGAGCTGGCAATGCTGGAAACTGCTGAGCTAGCCCTCCTAGCCTCTGCATCATAGGACAAGTGGAAATACGGTGGTCTGAACTACCACACCTCAAGCATAAGCCATTCGCTGACCGGCACACCTCCCTCTGTTTGCTATTAAAATTGTTTGATTGAAAACTTTAATACAAACAGAACAGTGTTACAATGTAGGACTTAGATGTAGTCCTAGGAGTACACTTTTGTTTAAGCTGGGTCCTTAGTGCCAATAGAGCGAGTGGTAATACGTTGACTCCGTTGACCGGCTGACGACGGTTATCGGTTCTCTGAAGGCGTGGATTGCTCTGGGTGCTAGAGCTTGTTGAGAGGAGGAAGACGTTGAATGTCTGTATCTGTCTCTCTGGTGATTTCTCGTATGTTCGTTGTGGATTCTGTGTGTGTGTGAAGGAGAAGATCCCTCTATTTATAGTTTTACAGGCTGGCTGCTCATGCGCGCATGTAGGATGCGCCGGTGTGTGGAGACGCCACGTGGAGGTTGCTGATGGAGGCACGTAGATGATGCGCCCTGATTGAGGGGGAGAACTCTTCATACTGCTGTTGTGAGCCGGCACGTAGCAGAGGAGAAGATCTTTCTGTTGCTGAAATCTTGGACGAGTTGAGTCAAAGGACACGTGTCATCGACCCATGGCTCGAAGATCTCGGATTTTGGGGGGACAGTGATCTGGTGAGCTGCGCCTTGGATCTGGGCGCAGGAGGAGGCTGCGGCTCATAACCTTTAGGAGTTACAAACCATTTAGGGCGCATGGCTTTTGAGGCGCATGCAGGTGACCTTCCTTCTGTCTTTCGGGATCAGAGATCAGTCTGGGGCGCATGGCTTTTGAGACGCACGCAAAGCTTCAACTGGAGACTCTTCTTCTGTCTTTAGGGATCAGTGAAGGGTCTGAGGTGCATGGCTTTTGAGGCACATGCTGGTTTGGACGCATGGCCGTAGAGGCGCATGCGGATGGCCACGTGGCAGTAGCCGTCGGAATAGAGTCATGATGATGCTGACGTTGCCGACGCTTCCTTTTCTGAAAAAACTGTCAACTGTTCAGACTTTGGGAAGCGTGCTGCCAACTCTGGTATCAGTTTAGCATTTAATGTTTGTGATGTTCGATGGACAGCTGAGTGGGCACATTGGTTGGTGTTCCACTCGGCATGGAGATGTGAGGGAGGGCGCATCCTCTGTGATGTGCCGGGTACTGTAGGGCACGTCTGTGTGATGCGCCTGATGCTGGAGGGCACGTCCGTGTGATGCGCTGTTTGGCTGGTGCATCCGACATGTCCTTTAATGACGCGGCTGTCTCGCTCCTCGAGTGCTATAAATAGCCGTTTGGCTGAATTCGAGGCGTCCGGTTCATCCATTTAATGCAAATTCATTGCACAGAATTCGGAGAGTCATCCACTTGGCACGTGGGTTTGATTTGCCCGGCCTATAAATAGTGGCATGGAGAGAAGGTTTGTTCCTCATTCCCTCACGTACTTCTAATATGAACTTGGATATGTGGGTGCATTCTGTTGACGAAGTGCTCCCGAGGGTAAAGATGAGACATCGTGTTGTCTTCGATGCACTTGAAGGTGATTGTTACATCCAAAAGACGGAGTCGAGGGCTTCTGAGACAGGCGGAAGGTGCCTGTTGCATCCAAAGATAAGGATGTTCGGGCCTCGTCTCCGTTGTTCCGGAAGAGCCGTAGATCGGAATGGTGGTGCTAGGCTCTCTCTTCCTTCAAAGTGGGTGCCGCCCACTTTGATTGTGTTGAAAGCTCCTTGTGCCATGATTTCGATCACGGTCTTCCTTGGTCTTTGGAGGCTCTTTCGAAGCCTCCCCTGGCCACAGCGTTTGCGGTGCTCTTCTCTTCATTGGTTCCAGCCAGAGGGTTAAATGCTTTGCTTGGCGCAGCACTTATCAGGCGAGCCTGGCTGGAAGAGCGGCACATAACTGGGCTCTGCTCGGCCAGGTGAGCCTGGTTGGAAGAGTTGCACATAACTGAGCTGCTGAAGGGATGCACATAACTGAGCTGGATGCACATAACTGAGCTGCTGAAGAGATGGTAGGATGCGCCTGGCTGGAGGCGTATGACATCTGCTGCGCCTGGCTGACAGCGCATGGTGACTGCTGCGCCTATCGGAAGGCGCATGGTGGTTGCTGCGCCTATCTGGAAGGCGCATGGTGGCTGTTGGCTGTAGATCTAGGATCCTTCCTTTGTAGAAATTCTCCTTTGTACAACCTTTTCTAGACATGTAATAGACTTTTATATATATAAATAAAAAGTCCTTCTTCGAATGTCTATGGCTTATTTGATTAGCTGTCTGAGTTCTGGCGCATATAATGTCTGGCGCATGGGCTTTCTGATTGTGAAATTCCATGCTTCTACAAGACCCCCTTCAAAGTTTTCAAAACTTTTGAATAAGTTTTGGAATACTTTGAATAAGAAGCATGGAGGTCAGGGCGCATGATTTTTGGGCGCATGCTTGTTCGGGCGCATGCTCCTTTCAGTTGATGATGATGACGCCTTGGTAACCCAAAAGATTAATGATGATCTTTTGGTTGTATTTGTTGTTATCTCCTCACGGAACCCGAAGCGACGGCTGAGATTACACGTCATCGGTTCACGCGTGCGACCAAGCCCTATAAATAGGTAAAGGTTGGAGAGCGAGAGAGAGTTCATCTGCTCTGTGCCTTTGCTTTCTTTAGAGTTTTTCTTCAAAACTCTAACTTTTTTTCTTCTCTGAGAGAATGGCTCCCAAGACTCCTCGCGATGGTGCCGGCAAGGGGAAGGAGAAAGCGAAGGAGTTCGTTGGTGAGGATGCACCTATCACCCCTGCAACTCCGGCCGACGTTCGCCCTGAGGTGACGGGTGGGTTCATCTCCTTCACATAAGCTTTTAGGCCAGACTGTGCCCTAACTCAGATTTGCTGACGCGTATGGACTTTTGTCCTGATGATACGCCGAGGTTCTACCCCGCCGACGTGCATAGGTTTACACCTTTATCATGCACCGAGGTTTAATGGCTGACGCGCATGGGTTTCGTACCCTGATGATGCGTAGAAGCCTTCGCTGACGTGCATGAGCTCACGCTCTGAATGCGCCGAAGCTCCAATGCTGACGCGCATGGGCTTACGCCCTGATGATGCGCCGAAGCAAGTTGACGCGCATGGGCTTACGCCCTGATGATGCGCCGAAGCTATTTGGCATTTTTTTTGCCTGACTTCCATCTTTGTTGTATCAATGTCGATGACGATCCCTTTGTTGAATGAGGTCCTTCTGGACGCTTCTCTTTGTCAGATGGGAGTTGATTTTGACGAGGCGGTGATCAATCCTGCGAAGGATGCTATCTTACAGGACCAACCTCGTGAGAGAATGCTACAAATCCAGACCCAGTTGCCTATTTTCCTCCAGAGTATGATGGAGAGTGGTAAACTGAAGTCTGCTGAATCCGAAAGTGTAACTTTCTTAAAACCTGCCTTTCTGTTTGGCGACCGACTAGTCTCTTCCGAAGCGAAGATACTGAGGATTAGAGAAGACTGGTTCTTTTCTGCCAAAGACATGGTCTTGTACATGCGACAGGTTGACCGCCAGTTGCCGCTGACGGCTTTTTATCGTCTAGCTTCGAAGAGAAGGATGGGTTGGGAACTTACTCCCTCTCAAGGAGGGGCCTTGGGAGGTACCCTCTCAATTGACGCCTCCTCGAACCAGCGAGATACTTTGACCGCTTCACGAGCCGGTTCTTCTTTCAGCTACCGAGCCTTGCGTCCTGGGAGCATCTACAGTGAGGTCCCAAATGACACGTTTCCCTTCAGTGCCCCGATCTTTGTAAATCGGATGCTGACATCAAAGGTGATGTATCCGACAGGTAGCTTCAGAGTCGAAGGCTGGTGTCACTACATCCCAAAGTGGGACGAGTTGACCACTTGGGTGCTTTCAAGGTTCGAGGTTTAGCTTAAAGAGATTGGGCTGACAGCCGCCATTCGGGCCACGCAGGCAGGCGTGGACCTCAATAAGCCTATGTTCCTTGCGCTCTTGGAGCTTTTCAATGCCCAGACTGGTAGCTTCTTTACTCCGTTGGGGGAGTTGGGATTAGCCCTTCATGAGATGTACGAAGTGTCCAAGCTTCCTTGGGGCTCGGAACCGTACGAGGAATATTTTCCATCAAATGAAGAGATCCAAGTTCTGGAGGATAAGGATCCGGAGATGATGGCTGTTTTCAAAGAGGTGATAAGCCATCATTATCTGATGCACCGGAGGGACAAGGGCAAGACCCAGCCTCATGTGACTGCTTGGAGAGACTACGTCTTCAGGCAGGACTTGACGGATCCTTCGAGGATTCGGTTTGCGACTCCGCAGGGATTGAAGCCCGTGGAAGTGAGTTCTGAAATAAGCCGGCTGGACGAAAGGATCCTACACTCTAATGAGGGCGGCAAGGCTACGTACAGCCGTTTCTGGCACTGCGGGCACCGGATGTCATCCAAGGCAGTGTTGACGTCCTACTTGATGATATGGCTCCGGGATTGCGTATTTGCAGGTGGATCCGGTGCCGTCGAGAGGGTACATCGGAATCTCATTTTGCCTGCGGTGAAGTTGGCCTGTGGACGACCTTTGGCTCTCCTCCCCGCGATGGTGTGCAACCTGTTGCGCGGTTTGAGGTCCTTTGCCGATGATGTGATCCACGAGAGAGGTAATAATGATAACTTTCCCTGGGCCGAGCTGCCTTTCCATTATCTTATGGGGTGGCTGATCTTGCATCATCCGAACGTGATGAGTCCCGGTCCGGAGGAGGACCATGTCGAAGGAGATGCCTTCATTCGCCGCTTCTATAAGAGGAAGTGGTCTTACACTGGCGTCCCCGTTTGCAGGAGAGTCTTGTCCTACCTTCAGGGGTGGGAGATTGTCAAGGTTGGCCTGATCTTCAAAGATTTCGAGGCCGACGAAGATTTAGTTGACTCTGGCGAAGATGCGGTCACTTTGCCGAAATGGAGTTTTCGTTGGTTACAGAGTATCCGGCCTTCTCACCTGGTCTATCGCAACCAAAATAGGTGTTATCTGGAGCCTTATCTGCCAAGCCGATTTGCTCGTCAGTTTGGCTATACCCAGTTAATGTTGCGGAATCCCAGTAGTAGTTTAGGCTTCATCGGGAGTTTGCTGGATGGAGCCCGGGGCTGGCAATATTATAACGCTGGATGCACTAGCGTTAAGTTCACCACGCCAGTTCGCAATCCTCGGCCGCCGATCCTATATCCGGCCGCCAAGCTGTATTGTACTATGACTGCTATGTCTCCTGGTTATGACAGGGAGACTAGTTTTATTATTGGAACCCAGCTAGAGGCGACAGCGAATATGTTGATGGCAGCCCGATCATATCGTCCACCAGAGTTGGCGGGGTATCGGGCTGCTGCTGCAGTACCAGTGGGAGACCCGTCTGTCGGGAAAAGGCGTGCTGACACAGAAGCTGGTTCTTCTGTACCGAAAAGGTCGAGAAAGGCGCCGACCCCGAAGGTTACGGAAGTGCCACTTATAATGCCAGCAGGATCAATCCCTGCTGAGGTAAGAAATATTTCGTAATTCCAATTCTTTTCGTCATTGTGGCGACTTATGCTCTTCTTCTTGTAGGGATTGAAGAAGAAGTCCCGTGTTTCAAAATCGGGCGCCAGTAAACCGAAGGAGGTGGCAGGCTCTTCTGATGAGCGCATTCCACCGATGCTAATGTCTCCCGTGGAGGAAGGTCCCGAAGATGTTCCTGCGGAGGTTTTAATATCTTTTGACTTCGAGGTCGCAACAACTTCTGGGGGAGCACCATCTGCCGTGGAGGCCTTGGATGCTGAGGGTCCTGCGGACTTGAGGCATCCTGATGATGAAGTGGACTGGAGTTCGTCGCCTTCCGATGACGTTCCTCCGGTCTTGCAAGAATCTGCTGCGGGGACAGCAGATATGGTTGAGACAGGGGAGAGGGTTGAATCCCCTCTTTATTATGATGAGGGGAGGTCGGTTGCATCATTGCCGAGTCCTACCCCGGCTTCAACCGTGGAAGTTGAGGCGGCTACCACTCAGGAGGTAACGACAGATTCTGTCCCTGTTGAGGGACTCGATGATGAGACCCGTCTGCCAGTCAAGACTGCTGCGACGAGTCAAGAGACAAGTGATAATCTCCCTATTCTGCCAAGGGAGGTACCAACTGTTGATAGGACGTTGGGGGTGGAAGAGGTGGCCGTTGACATCGGTGGTTCCCCCGGACTTGAGAAGGGTAAGGGTGTAGAACCCTGTGTCGCTCCTTCTACTTGGGGGACCATCTCGACGCCTGTGCCGGCTCCTTCTGTTGCTTTGGCTCCTCGGGCTAGAAGTCCAGCCCCTGTTGATGAAGAGCCCATTGATGCCGAGGTTCAAGCCTCGCTGATTGAGGTTGGCGGATCTTCTTTCGGTCCGCAAACTGTAGTAGCTCCTCCAACTCCCGCGATGACGCAGGTCCTGGCGGATGCAGACGAGTATGTGAAATTCCTCGTCGAGGGGGTGTACAAAATGTTGCAGAAGGGTGTATCTGCTGTGATGGATGCCAATAGGAGTTTTGCGACGACAAAAGCTCTGGCAACACCCTGTATCGAGCTGATTCGTATTCACCAAGGCCACGACCATATGGCCGAAATTCTGGAGGCTTCGGTGATTGAGCTGGATGAGCGGCTCGCGGAACTTCAACGCATCCAGCGAAACGACCTCTCTGTCCTGATAGATGAGGAGAAGGGGAAGCTGATCGCCGAGATCGAGTCTTCATACCAGGCTACCGTGGGCGTTTGGGAGCACGAGGTGGCTGAGACTGAGGCTGCGGTAGAGCAGTTGTCTCAGTCCATGAAGACGACGGTGGAAACTCGAGCTGCATTGGAAGCTAATATCGAGGATATCGACACTTAGATGCGCCGCCTTGAAGACCAACGGGCCCGACTCCAGTTAGAGGTCGAGCGTGTCCGGGCTGAACATACAGCATTTAAGAAGGATGAGGCGACCTTTACTCAGGGGACTCTTGCCTTTGCGCAGCAACGATAACAGCTTGATGAGAAGCATGCAAGTGATACTTCCGCTGGGGCCGTTGAATTGATGCGCAAAGAAGCAGAGCGACGAGTCCTGGCGACGGTGGAGGCCCGCACAGTCGACTTAAAGCTTCGAGTCAGGGAGCTCTCAGCCCATCCTGGGGAGATTCAGGGACCATAGCTTTTTCCCTTTTTTTTTGTGTTCTTTTGTAACCCTTACTGGGGGATGATGTAGTTTCTTGTACTCCTTTTTCAGAAGAATAAAGAAGTCTACAACTTTTTTTGTGATGTGTTCATCTTTTGTTGTCATGAACTTGATGATTTGTGTGGACCTATTATCTTTTGCGCACCTTGGTTTTCAGGTACAGATAATAAGTTTGAAGGAACCATTATGTTTGCTCAGAGGTAATGTGGACATGGCAATCATTGGGTTCGAAATGATAGAATCTTCCTACTCAGAGGTATTATGGACGTGGTAGGAATGATCTTGGGAGATACGCTGAACAACTCAGAGGTTATATGGACGTGGAAGTTCTGCGATAAATGTACAATAACGCAGGGGTTGTTTGTACAAGATGTTTACTCAGAGGTAATATGGACGTGGTAAACATGAAGGGTAGCGTAGGCTTACGAAGTATAAGATTCTGCTTTGTAGGGTGTAGAGAGACAACTCAGAGATAATATGGACGTGGTTATCTTTCTACTGGAAGATGTCACGGAACAGCTGGGTTCCGGAGGCGTATGAGTTTGTGGAAAGAGGTTGTTTGAGGAAGTACATGTCTGGAGGATGTCAAGAATAGTACTTCTTTAGGAACTTGCCGTTGATGGGCATCATAAACAAGTCCCCATTGGGTTTGGCGAGGCGGTAAGCACCGTTTGAGTATACCGTCTCTATGATGAAAGGTCCTTCCCACTTGGGCTCGAACTTTCCTGGTATCTTGTGGGTCAACACCATTGGTCTTCTGACTGCTAAAACCAGGTCGCCAACTTGGAAAGTCCTCTTTTTGACCTTTTTGTTGAAAGCCTGTGATATACGGGCTTGGTAGAGCTCGATGCGTTGTTGAGCTAAGAGACGCTTTTCGTCAAGTGCCTCCAGTTCCCGCAGACGACGACGTTGATTGTCCTCTTCTGTGAGTTCGTTTGTGATTGCTACGCGGGGCGAAGGTATCTGTATCTCGAGAGGCAGTACTGCTTCGCTCCCGTAGACCAGGGAGAATGGAGTGTTGCCTGTTGGGGTCCGTACCGTTGTGCGGTAGGCCCAAAGGCATTCGCCAAGCTTTTCGTCCCAGTCGCGTTTGTTGGATGACACGACCTTTTTGAGCAGCCTAACGATAGTTTTGTTGAATGCCTCAGCCAATCCATTTGCTGCCGGATTGTAGGCGGTTGAGGCCACGTTCTGAATGCGATTCTTATCACAGAACCTGCTGAAAATGTGGCTGATAAACTGAGGACCATTGTCATAGATGATCCGTCGGGGTACTCCGAAACGGTAAATGACATGGTGTTTGATAAAGCTGACCACCCTGGAGCTTTTTACTTCTGCTAGTGGAACTGCTTCCGCCCATTTGGAGAAGTAGTCGGTGATGGCCAGGATGAAACGGTGTCCTCTCGATGAAGGAGGGGTGATTGGCCCTACAATGTCCATGCCCCAGGCTTCGAAGGGCCAGGAGGCGACTGTAGGATGTAGCGGCTCCGATGGTGTGTGTATGAAGTCTGCATGAAGTTGGCACGCGTGGCACTTCTTGGCATATTCGACAGCATCGGCAACCATGGTTGGCCAGTAGTAGCCCATACGTCGCAGTCGATCTTGCAACTTAGGACCGGGTTGATGAGCTCCACAAGTTCCGTCATGAGCTTCTTGAAGAGCTTCGGCTGCTTCTTCGTTGGACAGGCATCGAAGGAGGAGCCCATCGAAGGAGCGTCGGTACAGCGTTTTGGTAGCCGTATCGTAGTAGAATCGAAGAGAGCGTCTCCTGACTGAGACGGCTTCCTTCGGGTCCTCTGGAAGGATTCCGTAGACAGCGAAGTCGATGAACGGGAACCTCCAGTCTCGGACATTAACACCAGTGTTTGTCGGCATGGCGTGAGCCACCCGCAAGCATCGGTTGTTTCTGGGACAAATCAGATCTCGTTCTGTTACCGTGATATAGTGTTGAGTCCCAAAGGGCGCTGCTAATGAGGCTGCGAGGCCGGCCAGAGCATCGGCCTCCAAGTTTTGTAAATGGGGGACATGTTCAATGAAGAACCCGGTGAAGGTTGAAATGATGTTCAACGCGACTTCATGATAAGGGATTAAGTCTTCATAGCAAACTTTGTATTCTCCCCGAACCTGGTTTACGACGAGTTTTGAGTCGCCGTAAGCTTCCAGATGGTCGACCCCCAGCTGTTGTGCGGGCTGGAGTCCCATGACGAGTGCGTTGTACTCAGCAACGTTATTGGAGCACGGCTTCGAAAGATAGTATGCACGCTGGATGACCAGCTGATCGGAGAAGACTAAGACTACCCCCACTCCTGCGATAATTTGGCCTTTGGGGCCTGTTCTCGAAGCGCCGTCGAAGAACATCCGCCAAACGGAGCTTCCTTCGGTGACGTTGGATTCTTGGACCTCATCCGGGATATCTTCATAGAGTTTTGAGGTTTCTGGGATGGGGTGCGCAGCTAAAAAGTCAGCCAGAGCTTGACCCTTAACAGCTTTTTGCGGCACAAACACCAGGTTGTACGGTGTTAGCAAGATCGCCCATGTAGCCAGCCGGGAGTTCAATGATCCTGGCTTCGTCATGAGGACTCTGAGCGGATTGACTCGGGAAATGACATGAATTGTCTGTCCCGAGACATAATGACGAGTCTTCTGGATGGCAAACACCAAAGCCAAGTACTCCTTTTCGACGGGGTTGTACCGGTGTTCGGCCCCGATGAGTGTTCGACTGAGGTAGTAGATTGCTTGCTCGTAGCCTGTATCGCTGTTTTGAGCCAGCAGAGCGCCAAGAGAATGATCCATGGCACGGACGTAGAGGAGAAATGGTTTGCCGGTGACTGGCGCTACCAGGACTGGTGGGCTCGTCAAGTAGGCTTTGATGTCGTCGAAAGCCTTCTGGCACTCTTCTGTCCAGACATAAGAGACTCCCTTCTTCATGAGCTGCGTGAAGGGTTGACATTTACCGGAAAGGTTTGCTATGAACCTCCGGATATATGCCAGACGTCCCTGTAGGCTCGAAGTTCTCGAAGGTTCTTCGGAGGGTCCATGTTGAGGATGGCTTTGGTCTTCTCAGGATCAACATGAATGCCTTTCGCTGTGATGACGAAGCCCAAGAATTTGCCGCTAGAAACCCCCAGAAAGGATTTAGCGGGGTTCATTTTGAGTTGATGCGCCCGCATGAGATCGAAGACCGTCTTCAGGTCCTGTAGGTGATCTCTTTTGAGGCGGCTTTTGACTGCAATGTCGTCAACATAGCATTCGACTGTCTTGCGAAGATGTTGACGGAAGATGGTGCTCATAGCTCGCTGGTACGTTGCACCGGCGTTCTTCAAGCCGAAGGGCATTACTGTGTAGCAGAAAACACCCTTTGGAGTCCTGAATGACATGTGTTTTACGTCATCGAAGAACATCTTGATTTGATTGTAGCCTGAATACCCGTCCATGAAGGACATGCGCTCAAAGCCACATGTGTTGTCGATCATCACATCAGTGATTGGAAGTGGGAATTCGTCTTTCGGGCAAGCAGAGTTGAGATCCCTGAAGTCGATACAGACTCGTATCTTCCCGTTCTTCTTGGTGACAGGAACGACGTTGGCTACCCAATCCGGGTGTTGTTCCTCACGGATGAAGCCGCTGGTCAAGAGTTTGTCTACCTCCTGATCGATGGCATTCATGATGTCCGGACGGAAGCGTCGCTGCTGTTGTTTGATAGGTTTGGCATCAGGTAAGATGTTCAACCTATGCATTGCGATCTGTGGATCGAGTCCCGGCATGTCTTCATAGCTCCAGGCGAAGACGTCGATATACTCTTTAGCCAGTTGGATTAAAGATTCTCGATCTTCTCCTTCCAGGCTTTTACTGATGAAGATGGGTTTGGAAGAAGACCCCTCCCCGAGGTCGATCTGCTCGACTTCATCTTCGGTGGAAGGTTCGCGAAGCTCAAAACGAGATTCCCATTGTTCCCCTAGGCGTTGGGCCCAGGATTCTTCTTCGAAGGGTTCTGGCGCTTGGTCTTCGCCTTCACCTTTTTGAGATTGTGCTGACGTCATGTTAGCTGACAGTACTTTCCTGAAGACTGGTCCGATACTGGTATCGGAATCCCAAGTCGATGCTTCGGACGAGTGGGAATGTTCTATGTCTTCCGCATCTGAACTCTCTGAGGTTGATGGCGGCGTGACATAGCCTAACCCTCGTCCAGTCCGATTATAATAGTCCTGTGGCTTTCCATTGGGCATCGAAAGCCGGACATGGAGATGCCGACCCTTGCCGTAGTTTAAGCCTTTATTGCTTTTCAGGTCGTAGCCCATCTTTTGGATGATGTGCTTAGCCGCATCCGTGTACCGATAGACTTGTACTCTGCCGGTATCAGGTTCGGGCTCGATTGACGGGAGGTCCCGATGACGCTCGACTTTGCCCGAGATGATGGTGCCTTGGTCTCGGCTCCGTGGAGGGTTGAGAGGCGCCTCGGTTGCGCCTCCGGTGATGGTGGAGCGTGGAGGGCACCACCATGTACTCATGCAGCCATGGTCGACCGAGCATTGACCTCGGCATCTACTACATAACAAGTCACCTCAGTTTTGAGGCTGCCAATGTGACACTTCAGTCGGATCTTGCCCAATGGCTCGCTCTTGCTAGCATTGAAGCCACTGATGGTTGTATTGGAGGGCGTCAGCCGGTACATCGGGATCTCCAGCTTTGATAGCAGCGCCTTCGGAATGATGCTTAGGGAAGACCCATGATCGATCTGAATCCGGCTCACCTTGACCGAGCCAATGTACCCTGTATGATACAGCGGTCGGTTATGTCGGTGATGCTTGAGCAGCATGTCTTGTTGGGTGAAAGTTATGTTTGGGATAACTTCATCCGCACAATGACAGTGCGCACAAGTAGTTGGGAGGTCTTCAGGCTGCTTGACCTGACTGAGAAAGGATTCAGCGTCCTTCAGAGCTTCGCAGAGAGCTTCTCGGGAATCTTTAGAAAGACGCAGGAGCTCGAACAAAGACAGGCGCGCAGGTGTACTGGCTAATTGTGCCAGAATGTCGAAGTTGTGAGGCTTGGACAGCCCCGAAGCATTCTCCTTCCGTAGAGGTCTGTCAAAACGGGCCTCCACCTGCTTCTGCTTATTGGCTGCTGAGGGCTTAGATGGACTCTCTTCAGGGATGGTGCTAGGAGGCACCACCTCGGCGGCGGCTTCGTCGGATTGGGAGCTCTGTTGTGCACGTGTTTGCACTGGAAGTGCCTCTTCTGTTGAAGAAGAGACTGTGCGGCAAGACTTGATCTTCCTGCCTTTTGATTTGGAGGTAGGGCGTACCTCCGATTGAGTCACCTCGGAGACGAGGTCGGGGTGAACCCAGAGGACCTCTCCTCGAGATGTGGTGAGCGGGGTGAGTCCACTCATATTGTCACGAGTAGGTGGTAAGTTTACCACCTCCATTGTCTTCTTAGGGATGGGGACGACGCCATCTTGTGTGGTAGTTGGCGGCAAGGTGCCGAACTGAAGCGAAACCACATTGGCCGATACCGTCTTCTTTTCATAGTCGACGGAGATTACATCCGCATTGATCATGCGCTGGATGTAATTCTTGAGGATGTAGCAGTCCTTGGTCGGGTGTCCGACAAACCGATGGTAGTGACAGTACCTTGGGTTGTCCACTTTCCCAACTTCATCGGGCCGCTTTGGGTCCGGTAGCTTGATCTTGTCACCCTGCTTCAGTATCTCGAAAAGTTGCAGGGTGTCGTCATCATTGAATGAATAAACCTCCTTGGGTCTCGGTGCCAGTGGAGGCTTCTGAGTAGGCGCAGATGCGCCTTTTGAGGCATTAACTGTTAATGCCTGTTTCCCCTTTACTTCTCGTCCGGAGTTGTTAGCTGCGGACTTTTTCCCCTTATCGTCAAAGGCGGGGAAGCTGACACCCAGAAGACGTGCATTGGCCGCCTTCTTTTCTGCAGCTTCAGCTTCGATGATCAGGGAGCTCCAGTCAGGAGGGGGAGTAGAGTTGAGCCAGAGCTTTACTGCAGGCAACATGTTCATGCTGCAAGCGGAGAGGAGCGCATGTTCTGGCATGCCTGGAGGTAGCCTGAAGCAAGCCTGTCGGAAGCGTTCGATGAACGCCCGAACCGTTTCCTTCTCCTTCTGACGTATCTCTATGAGAGACGCCATCGTCATGTCCTTCCCGCCATCGTAGAAGCGGTCGAGGAAGAGGCGCGTCAGGTCGTCGAAGGACGATATAGAATTGTCGGGGAGGCTGCAGTACCAGTCATACGCCACTTCTTTCAGGGCCCCGACAAAGATACTGGTGAGGAGCGCGTCCTCCTTCGGAAGATGCCCTGTCTGTGACTGGAAGTACGTCAGGTACCGTCGCGGAGAGTCCTTCCCGTCGTATGGGGTGAGTGTTTGTGGCTTATACTTTGGGAGATAAACCACCTTGTTCCACTCGAGGGGATAAGGCTGGGGAATGCCCATCTTCTGGCGTTCCTCTTGCCTGTTCTTGGACTCGAAGCGCTCCCGCAGGTCTTTGATCATTTCGACCACATCCTCCGTAGAGCTAGGAGTCGGGGAAGGAGGTACCACCTGGATTGGAGCGTTTGAGGGCTCCGAGGTCCGAGGTGCTTCTGTATCCGAGGGCGCCCGTTGGAGGGGCACACTCGACTCCCCATTAGCTCCTGGGTCAGGACCAGTTGAAGGTGTCCTGATCAAGGCCGACCGCATCTCAAACACTGCTTGAGTCAGTGCTTGCATTGAGGCAGAGAGGGTTTTGAGTCCTCCCTCCAATGAGTCTATGCGCTGGACTATGTCCTGTGATGGCGCATCAGACTCGACATCATCCCCAGCCATGTATACTGTCCTGACACGGCCAGGAGTGGATGGATTGGTCGAGGCTTCGCTTTCGGCCTCACTCTCATGCGGGGGAGTCACTTCTCCTGGTGTTGGGCCACCCCCAGCCACATTCTGGAGTTCATCTTCAACAGGCGCATCTGCAAGGGTCTGCTTGCCCTCAGCTCCGTCCTGAAGGACCTCTTCGTTTCCAGAACTACCCCCGGCCTGGAGGACATTCTCATTTTGAGGGGCTTCAGGGAGAGTAATCTCGCCTTGATGATGAAGATCCGCCGCAGCTGTGCTTTGGACATCTTCGTCTTCAGAAGGAGGCTCAACAAGGGTCTGGCTATCCCCAGCTTCCTCCGAGGACTTCTTCCTCGACCGAGTGCCTTCAAACACTCCAGAGGTCGAGACAGCTGCCTTGGTTTTCCTCGGCTGGCTTTTGGATGAAGACGAGGAATTGGCAGTCGTCTTCCGGATTGATGAGGAGTTGGAGACCACGTTGCATGAAGCAATCTTTGGCTCCTCTTCAGCTGACACCTTTGTCCCAAGACGACGTCGGAGAGGTGTCGATGATTGCAGTCGTTGGAAGACCGACTGTCTTGGTGGAGCTACCATCTTGCAACAGCAGTTGATGGTGACCACCGCACACGTATGCCCCGTGAGAGGCGCATCGTGCTTATTGGCCGACTCTTCTGACCGGCGCTTGTGAGTGATCACGTTGCGCAGGTCATCGGAGGAGAGTGGTACGTTCACACCCCCTTCAGACGTATGGCAAGGCCAAACGCCGGGGTGGTCGGGTGAGTGCTGCGCCCCCTGATCTAATACCAAGCAGGCATCACGATCAGTAGTGGGGGAACCACAACATTTGAAGTGACTTGAACGGACCTCAAACGCACAACCAGAGGAGGCACGGGAGTTCAAGACCACTGAGTTTGTCTCTCTCGACTTGGTTGTGTACGCAGTAGATGCGCCCAAGCGGGATGAGGACTTTGAAGATCGACTCGTTGCTGGTGCAGAAGCACTTGAGTCAACCTTGTACAGCTTGCCATCGGCAGCGCGCGTGACGACGAGCGCGTGCCTCTGGCCGGCTGCTGGCATAGCACGTTTGTGGCGCATGGCCCGTGCCGCCTTGGATTTCTTCGTACCAGCCCGCTGGGGCGCATAGTACTCAGCATCCAAATTCTCCTCGCCATTACAGCGAGTGAGTCTGTCAAAGACAGAGGCTTTTTGTGGCGCATCAGAGGTGATGCGCGGGGCATTGGCTGCGCCCCTGCTCCGTCGACGTATCTTCCTCGCCTGAGAGGGAGATAGCTGGGGAACATGGTCGGCCGCACGCTTCCCCAAGAGATGCGCTGCATCGGCGGGCGCACCTTGGTTGTTGAGAACGTCAGCCGAAAGGGAAGGCTGGATTGCTGCATTCCCTTCAGCGGTGGTGCCCGAGGCGTCGACCTTGCGCACCCAGGCCGTGCGGATCTTCTTCGGCTTTGCTAGCCGCTTCGAAGGACTCGCACTTCCTTCAGAAATGAACTCCTCGTACGCCTGTTGATTGAGGCGCATGACCAGCATCTTGTGGGAGGAGCCCACCTTCACGTCGTCGGCCTGTGACACGACTTTTTCGGAAGAGGAGAAAGAAGTCCCCAGCAGAGTCGCCAGCTTGTTTGCCATTAAAATTGTTTGATTGAAAACTTTAATACAAACAGAACAGTGTTACAATGTAGGACTTAGATGTAGTCCTAGGAGTACACTTTTGTTTAAGCTGGATCCTTAGTGCCAATGGAGCGAGTGGTAATGCGTTGACTCCGTTGACCGGCTGACGACGGTTATCGGTTCTCTAAAGGCGTGGATTGCTCTGGGTGCTGGAGCTTGTTGAGAGGAGGAAGACGTTGAATGTCTGTATCTGCCTCTCTGGTGATTCCTCGTATGTTCGTTGTGGATTCTGTGTGTGTGTGAAGGAGAAGATCCTTCTATTTATAGTTTTGCAGGCTGGCTGCTCATGCGCACATGTAGGATGCGCCGGTGTGTGGGGACGCCACGTGGAGGTTGCTGATGGAGGCGCGTAGATGATGCGTCCTAATTGAGGGGGAGAACTCTTCATACTGCTGTTGTGAGCCGGCACGTAGCAGAGGAGAAGATCTTTCTGTTGCTGAAATCTTGGACGAGTTGAGTCAAAGGACACGTGTCATCGACCCATGGCTCGAAGATCTCGGATTTTTGGGGAGGGGCAGTGATCTGGTGAGCTGCGCCTTGGATCTGGGCGCAGGAGGAGGCTGCAGCTCATAACCTTTAGGAGTTATAAACCATTTAGGACGCATGGCTTTTGAGGCGCATGCAGGTGACCTTCCTTCTGTCTTTCGGGATCAGAGATCAGTCTGGGGCGCATGGCTTTTGAGGCGCATACAAAGCTTCAACTGGAGACTCTTTTTCTGTCTTTAGGGATCAGTGAAGGGTCTGAGGCGCATGGCTTTTGAGGCGCATGCTGGTTTGGACGCATGGCCATAGAGGCGCATGCGGATGGCCACGTGACAGTAGCCGTCGGAATAGAGTCATGATGATGCTGACGTTGCCGACGCTTCGTTCTCTGAAAAAGCTGTCAACTGTTCAGACTTTGGGAAGCGTGCTGCCAACTCTGGTGTCAGTTCAGCATTTAATGTTTGTGATGTTCGATGGACAGCTGAGTGGGCACATTGGTTGGTGTTCCACTCAGCATGGAGATGTGAGGGAGGGCGCATCCTCTGTGATGCGCCGGGTACTGTAGGGTGCGTCTGTGTGATGCGCCTGATGCTGGAGGGTACGTCCGTGTGATGCGCTGTTTGGCTGGCGCATCCGACATGTCCTTTAATGACGTGGCTGTCTCGCTCCTCGAGTGCTATAAATAGCCGTTTGGCTGAATTCGAGGCGTCCGGTTCATCCATTTAATGCAAATTCATTGCACAGAATTCGGAAAGTCATCCACTTGGCGTGTGGGTTTGATTTGCCCGGCCTATAAATAGTGGCATGGAGAGAAGGTTTGCTCCTCATTCCCTCACGTACTTCTAACATGAACTTGGATATGTGGGTGCATTCTGTTGACGAAGTGCTCCCGAGGGTAAAGATGAGACGTCGTGTTGTCTTCGATGCACTTGAAGGTGATTGTTACATCCAAAAGACGGAGTCGAGGGCTTCTGAGGCAGGCGGAAGGTGCCTGTTGCATCCAAAGATAAGGATGTTCGGGCCTCGTCTCCGTTGTTCTGGAAGAGCCGTAGATCGGAATGGTGGTGCTAGGCTCTCTCTTCCTTCAAAGTGGGTGCCGCCCACTTTGATTGTGTTGAAAGCTCCTTATGCCATGATTTCGATCACGGTCTTCCTTGGTCTTTGGAGGCTCTTTCGAAGCCTCCCCTGGCCACAGCGTTTGCGGTGCTCTTCTCTTCCTTGGTTCCAGCCAGAGGGTTAAATGCTTTGCTTGGCGCAGCACTTATCAGGCGAGCCTGGCTGAAAGAGCGGCACATAACTGGGCTCTGCTCGGCCAGGTGAGCCTGGTTGGAAGAGTTGCACATAACTGAGCTGCTGAAGGGATGCACATAACTGAGCTGGATGCACATAACTGAGCTGCTGAAGAGATGGTAGGATACGCCTGGCTGGAGGCGCATGACATCTGCTGCGCCTGGCTGATAGCGCATGGTGACTGCTGCGCCTATCGGAAGGCGCATGGTGGTTGCTGCGCCTATCTGGAAGGCGCATGGTGGTTGCTGCGCCTATCTGGAAGGCGCATGGTGGCTGTTGGCTGTAGATCTAGGATCCTTCCTTTGTAGAAATTTTCCTTTGTACAACCTTTTCTAGACATGTAATAGACTTTTATATATATAAATAAAAAGTCCTTCTTCGAATGTCTATGGCTTATTTGATTATCTGTCTGAGTTCTGGCGCATATAATGCCTGGCGCATGGGCTTTCTGATTGTAAAATTCCATGCTTCTACACCCTCGTGTGCCCTGCCTTCCCACAGAATGTACAGCCCTGGGGTGCTCCCTGACGCTGTTGCTGGTTTCTCGGCTGCTGATGCCGAACTGGCGCTGTATTAGTTGACACGGCCGTCCTCCGCGGCGCTCCTGCATCATGAATACGTACACCGGGTGCTGGTGCCGATGTTCGCAGCATTGCTCCTCCTCCAACCTGGGAATGAGATCTCTTCTGACCTCCTGCCCTCGATGCCAATCTCTGCTGGGTAAGCTCGTGCCTCCGGGCTGCCGTCAAAACAGCGTCAAATGTCTGGTAGTCGTGCCCTTCCACAAGCTGTAATAGTTCCAAATGAAGTCCCTGCTGGAACCTCATAGCTTTCTCTGGCTCCGTTGCCACCATTGCTGGTGCGAAACGGCACAATCTGCAGAACTCTGCTGCATACCCATCTACGATCTTGCCTGCTTGCTTGAGACTGATGAACTTCTGCTGGAGCTCATATCGAGCTACTACGCCAAAATACTTGGCCTTGAATCTGTCACTGAAGGTGGTCCAACGAACAGGGCGTCTTACACCAACTTCTTCTGATGCCCACCAGTCGCGGGCAAGATCCTGAAGTACCAATTTGACCTGATCAACCTTTTCATCATCTGGAACCTTGGCTGCCACAAGAATGGCTTCGATGTCTTGAATCCAGGCATCCGCAGTGATAGCATCCTCCGTGCCGTCAAAATACCTCGGGTTCAAGCGACGAAACCTTCCTGATGCCCCCGAGTCAGCCCCGACACTCCTCTCGAGAGCTAACTGAATCCCTTGATTCAGCAGCACGTTCTGCTCCTGCTGCCGAGTCTGTTGCTGTTGGTTAGTGACAAGAAACCACCGGATGATCTCCAGGAGTGCTACGACGTCTGGTACTACCGTCGCTGCTGGTGCTGCAGGAGTTTCAATAACCTGCGGCTGTACTGCCTCTGGTTCCACTTCTGCTTGTACCTGCCCTGGGGAAGGTTCTCTCCCCTGTTGCTGCCCAGTCGAGCCATGCTCTTGCTGCTCTTCCTCATGGGCCTCACCCGCTACTGAGAATGAGCACCCCTATAGAGAAAGATATAAGATTATCAAGTCCGAACGAGGAAGATTTCGAAGATGCAAGTCAGATTAGAGATCAAGGCAAGGACAGAGAATTCGAAACAGAATTTCAAGGGAAACAAGTTTTGATTGAGACTCATAATAATTTGCAATACCCCATAAGTCTGAAAATCAGACCTGCATGGGCCACCACTAAAACCTTGTCACGCCCCAGTACCGAAATACGGGGACGGACTAGGCCAGCTACACCATATGAGGTACGTAACGTCATACGGCGATCGTGGCTGTCGAGAGACTAGGGAGTACATGCTACAATCAAGTCTCCAATGGTCCCACAGAGTTCTATGTCTCAATCAATCAAATCACATCAGCAAATAAATGAACATTAAAGATAAACCAGTAAGGCGTCCCCGACGCTTCACAAAATGATCATGAGAGACTAGCTTTATAATTTAGCTATCTCAGAGAGCCAGGAGTACAAAAATATACACAGCTGCAGTATGTTAAATTACAATTATGTACTGACATAAAATATCAAGTAATCCGGCTAACAGGTGCCGGTGGCTAAACGCCGCAAAAGTATAAACATGAGTGGTGGAGAAGAAACCCACTCGAGTTCCCAAACTGCCATGCTCCTAGTATGCACCATGGATGTCAGGGAGGAAGATCGTGTCCTCAGGCTCTGCTACGGGATCTGGCCAAACAAAACCAGCGGGGTCAGCCCCGAATAGCAAGTACCGCCAAAGGGGCACAAGAGTTAAGATTAAAACCCCAGTTAAATAGAATGATTGATAATAGTAATACTTATGCTACTATTATAGGGTAGCGCAACATCCTCGAACCCATATGGCACCCTTACAACCAAACAAGGACAAAAGGTGCCGCATGGAGTCGGGACGTGTCGTACTCTATAACTTTCACATAAGTTAAAAGGTATAAACAATAAAATCTTCTGATCGTGACTTCGGTCGATAGCCTATCGCAGCACAATAACCAACCCAACAATCAAACAAGAACATGGGTTGGATCATGTACCATGATAGACCATGTTCCTCAGTCATTCACAGAAGTAGCACTCCATAATCAGAATAAGTCTTCCGTTCATAACTTCGGTCCACAGCCTGTCATAGTACGATAACCAACCCAACAATCAAACAAGAACATGGGTTGGATCACGTACCATGACAGTCCGCTTCCCTCAGTTATTCACGGAAGGTAATAGGGTACAAGCAAGTCGTTTTCACGGCCAATCAAGTCTACGAGTTTCTAGTGGGACGAGGTTATCCTCGCGTCATGTTATTAGAAAATCCTCATATCGTATCTTTCCAGCAAGGCTAGCCCACCCAGGGGTTCGCGTAGAAAGGTGTTATTGAGCACAGGTCCCTCGTAAGGCCACATTGCCAAAACATATAATATATAGCAGAAATTAATCGGATACAGTCATCCACTCGTTGCAGATAACACAGTATCCGTGGAGACCAGCCGGCGCGTCGAGACAATATCTCAAGGCGGCTGGTGTAACACGATCTCGGGATTCTGCCCTCCCCATGCATCTAGTATATTTAGTTGCCTAGTTTAACCCTAGGTGAAATCTTGGACTCACATGCTGTGGCCTGCATGATTATCCTCCTAAAGTCGTACCTTAGTACGAGTACCCCAAAGAGGATCCATGTCAATCAGTATGTCAACATGTGCTACCCTCCTTAGTGTAATGCATCATTGCAAATACGCCACGTGGAGTTACGAGTCATTTGTCGAGCATGAACAAGAACTGGGTCATTCAGGTACATGTATCAGGTAGGAACACTTTGTTCTCCGGGGTCACATTAGTGCTCATATCATGCTCGGGACAAAAGGCGTAAGGATATAAAATGGGCATATAATATATATATAATAATAATAATAATAAGGTAACAAGATAGGGCACAAAAGTCCATACGGCTCAAGGGGAGTGAGTCCATGCGGCTAGGTCAATACAGGTTCATGCGGCTGGGACTGCACGCTCATGCGGCTCAGGGAGCCCAAGGCGCATGCGGCTGGAAAGGCGGGTTCATGCGGACGAAGGGGTGTCAGCTTATGCGGCTGCGAAGGGAGCAATCGTCAGGCGGCCGGGGTTCAACAGCATATGCGACTATGATCAGACGAAGTCCTATGCGACTGAGCATGGACGATACATATGCGGCTGGATGATGGATGGGCCTTATGCGGCCCAAAATAGTAGCGCATATGCGACTGGGTGCAAAAGAACTCATGCGGCTGAAAGCTAGCCGCATGAAGATTCATGCGACTCAAGATAATAGGGGCTCATGCGGCTGAGTCTGAACAAGGCTATGCGGCTCAATTACTTGCCGCATGAAGATTCATGCGGTCAAGTACTCAAGCAAGTCTTATGCGGCTAGGAAGGACTTTCCATGCGGCTGAGCTCGAACGAGTCTCATGCGGCTGGAAAGGCCATGCGGCCAGAGACTTGCCGCATGAGGATTCATGCGGTCAAGTACTGCTCTTCTTCTCCACTTGTCCGAGAAGAGGAGCCAAGCAACTATGGCTTCCAAGCTACACAAAACCTTCATCCGGAGCCCAAATCGGAACTTCCTTAGGTCAAAATGGGGTAGAACGAGATCCTCTATAACATGGAACCATCAAAAGTAGGAAATAACAAGATTAAGTAGATCAAAACCCAAGAAATCCAAAAATAAAGTAAACCTAGATCTACAAAAATCAAAGCTTCAAAATGGAAACTTCCAAGTTCTAAACTAGTATAGGTTGAGGTGAAGAACATGTTTTGGCAAATAGTTTTGTAAGAAATTATTGACAAAATTATGGATCCATCTCTTGAGCAAGTTGGTACTTGCCTTGGTTGGTGGAGGAAGTAAATGAGAGAAAGTAAATGAGAGGAGAGAGAATGAGATGAGTTATATATATAGATCTTGGACCCATGGGTTCATGATGAACCAAAGGGTTCAAGATGAACCATTGGTGAACCAAGAATAGGTTACCCAAATGAGCCAAAACTGTAGGCCCAAATGCAGAAAATAAATTAGAAAATAATATTTTGTCGAATATTTTTGGGAAATGCATGAAGAAAGACAGCATAATAAATATAGTATAAATACAAGGTAAATACAATTTGTCGGTATACGTATTAAAATACGTATTCCAGGATCGGAGAGTGAGAACATGAGATCCTAAAACTAAATTGAAATATATGATGGTTGTGTGACTTGAATTTTTTAGTTTTGCATGCTGGAGTTGTTGGGAA
This sequence comes from Iris pallida, assembly GCA_029216955.1. Classification (NCBI taxonomy): domain Eukaryota; kingdom Viridiplantae; phylum Streptophyta; class Magnoliopsida; order Asparagales; family Iridaceae; genus Iris; species Iris pallida. Next base: position 2,650,431 of record JANAVB010024800.1, on the reverse strand, counting down.
CGAAGCGCGAAAACCGTTCCCCCAATCCAGAAAGTCCTGCGAGAGAACCGAGCAAAAGCACACAAACCAAAAAACGCCAAACACAATCGCAGGCACAAAGATTTTTGACGTGGAAAATCCTTGCGAGAAAAACCACGGGACGATCGGAGTCCAACCTTGAAGAACCTCCACTAATGGAATAAAGAGAATACACCCTCTACAAGCTCCTTCCGATCCAACACGGATCACCACAACTCACTTGAAAGAAGAAATTTTTTTGATTGCGGACTCCGAAGAACAAGAGATGTCAAAAAATTATTCGAAGCAATCTCTCCTTCACAATAGTCCTTAATCCTCTCTCTCTCTCTCAAAGATTGTAAAGCACTCCTTGTTTTGAGATAATTTTACAACTAGCATGCATCACCCTTTTATAAGCCCTTGGTAACCCATACATGGAAGGCCAATATATATGGAAACTTCCAATATAAATCAATCATATATTTGATGGAAATCTAATCATAATTAGCTTACCATAATTGGAAACCCAATAATATGGAAAGCTACTATATGAAGGGTCCAATCATAAATATATAATCAAAGTAAATATGAAAATCCAATCATATATTTTCTTACCATATATGTACCAAAATAAAATTCATGCACTCCCCAAGCTTCTCCGACACACGGATGGCGCTCGTCGCTCTCCGGGGTATTCTCCACATAGGTGAGAACCCCACCCACTCCAACAAATCTCCCCCTTCACAACTATGTGGAGGAGGTCGTCATCCCGACGATCTGCCTGCAGTACTTAAACTTTCCCTTCGGAAGAACCTTCGTGAGCATGTCCGCTCCATTATCATCAGTATGAACCTTCTCAAGTGCCGCATCCTTCTTCTCAACCACATACCGTATCCAATGATATCGAGTCTCGATGTGCTTGGACCGACTAAGAAATGTCTGGTTCTTCACAAGGTGAATAGCACTTTGACTGTCGCAAAGCAAAGTATACTGCTCTTGCTTTACTCCTATTTCATGCAGCAGCTTCTTCATCCACAGCAACTCCTTGCAAGCCTCCGTCGCCGCAATATACTCTGCCTCTGTCGTTGACAAGACAACACACTTCTGCAACCGCGACTGCCACGATACCGCTCCTCCAGCAAACATCATCACATAGCCCGAAGTCGATCGTCTCGTGTCTACATCTCCAGCCATATCAGCGTCAATATACCCAACCAGCTTTGGCTCGTCACCACCAAAAGAAAGTCTCCAATCGGCAGTGCCCTGAAGGTATCGTAGAATCCACTTGACCGCACTCCAATGTACCCTTCCAGAATTTGAAAGGTACCTGCTAACTGTGCCAACTGCATGAGCGATGTCTGGCCTCGTACACACCATAGCATACATAAGACTTCCCACAGCTGAGGCATATGGAACCCCTCCATATCTTCCTTTTTGTCCTCGGTAGATGGACACTGCTCCTCAGTGAGCTTAAAGTGAGCCGCAAGGGGGCACCTCACTTTCTTTGACCCGTCCATACCGAAACGCTGAAGTACCCGGTGAATGTACTTCTTTTGGGAGAAATATAGCAGCTTGGACTCTCTCTCTCTCTCTCTCGGCTGATCTCCATCCCAAGAATAGTCTTCGTTGCGCCCAAATCCTTCATAGAGAAGGCCGCACCCAGTTGGCGCTTCAACTCCGCTATCTTAGTGGCATTCCGACCCACTAATAGCATATCATCTACATATAGCAATAAAATATTGAAATCATCCTCGACAAAATACCTCACAAATGCACAATGGTCCGACGTCGTCCTTGCATAACCATGCTCTCCCATAAACGACTCGAACTTCCTGTACCACTGCCTTAGAGCCTGCTTCAGACCATACAAGCTCTTTCTCAACCGGCAGACCAAATGTGACTTGTCCTTCTCACAGAATCCCTCTGGCTGCTCCATGTACAACTCCTCCTCAAGATCACCGTGGAGGAATGCCGTCTTCACGTCCATCTGCTCGACCTCCAAGTCGAGACTGGCTGCTAATGCTAGCACCACCCGAATAGACGAATGCTTGACGACAGGCGAAAAGATCTCATCATAATCCACGCCTTTCCGCTGACCGTAGCCTTTGACTACCAGCCTCGCTTTGTATCGAGGGCGAGTAGCATCATCCGTCTGCTTCACTCTAAATACCCATCGATTCTTCAAAGCCTTCTTGCCCTTTGGCAACCGCACCAGCTCATAAGTGGAATTAGTGTGCAAGGAACTCATCTCCTCCTGCATGGCCTCCATCCACTCATGTCTGTGTTCGTCTTCCATAGCTTCTGCCAAGCTTTCGGGCTCTCCTCCGTCAGTCAATAGCACATACTCAATCGGTGAGTATCTCGTAGATGGTCGACGATCTCTGTCGCTCCTTCTCAGTGGAGCCACTGGTGCTGGCTGTATACCAACAACCTCCTCCCCTTCAGGAACTACCTCCCCGGCATGCTCATCCTCCTAAGGGACACCCTGACCACCATCAGCAGGCTGATGATCAAGGTTGGGAGCAACTCCATGTACTGGCTCCCCCATAATGGGATCCTCTGCGATGTCCTCTGGAAACTGCTCGAAGCGAAATGGCTATAACTCAGGCAATTCCTCAGCCTCAGAAGGCATCTCGGAATCCTGAGTGTTGGTCATGGTCTGATCCTCGACGAACACCGCGTCCCTGCTTCTGTAGAGCTTTCTTTCCACCGGGTAGTAGAGTCTATAGCCAAACTCATCCCGACCGTAGCCGACAAAGACGCATCGCCTCGTCTTCGGCTCAAGTTTGGTCCTCTCGTCCTTCGGTACATGTACGAAGGCCTTACAGCAAAATACTCGCAGATGATTGTATGACGGCTCTTTGTCGTACCATACTTTGTCAGGCACATCACCCTGCAAAGGAGCAATAGGGGACAAATTAATAACATAAGCGGCTGTGAGAAGAGCCTCACCCCAATAACTGCCCGACAAGTTTGCTTCTGACAGCAAATACCGCACCCTCTCCATCAGTGTCATGTTCATGCGCTCCGCTACACCATTGAGCTGAGGTGTCTTTGGCGGACTCTTCTGGTGTCGTATCCCCTGCTCTCTGCAATAAGCATCAAAAGGACCGATGTATTCGCCGCCATTGTCGGACCGAACACACAATAACTTCTTGCCCGTCTCTCTTTCAACAGAGGCCTGAAACTCTTTGAAAGTAGGCAGCACCTGATCCTTGGTCTTTAAGGCATAGACCCAAACCTTCCTGGAACAGTCATCAATAAAAGTTACAAAGTAAGAAGCACCACCAATAGATTTTACCTTCATAGGACCGCAAACATCCGAGTGAATCAACTCGAGCAACGTCGGCTTCCTTGAACATGGGTGACTTTGGAAAGACACCCTATTTTGCTTCCCAGCTAAGCAGTGCGTGCACTTCTCCAACTTTGTAGACTTGAGCCCTGGAATCACCTTCCTGTTCACCAAGTAGCTCATCGCCTTCTCGCTGATATGGCCGAGCCGTCTGTGCCACAACTCGGTAGACGCATCACTGACTGCGTTCACCTCCTGTGCCCCCTGTGCGCTCCCCTCCATATAGTAGAGACCGGACTTCTTGCTTCCTCTGGCAATCACTATCGAACCTCTGGAAAGCTTCCACTGACTATTTTCGAAGAGACTGAAGAATCCCTCATCATCCAACCTTCCAACCGATACCAGGTTGAAACGGATATCAGGGACATGACGAACATCTTTGAGAACAGGAACTGAACCCGTCTTCGTCCTCAAATGCACATCTCCAACGGCAACCGCCTTTGACACATCTCTATTGCCCATCTTCAACATTCCACAGTCGTCTGTCGTGTAAGTGGCAAATAGTGCCCTGTTGTGAGATACATGCGCTGAAGCCCCTGAGTCCGCCAGCCAAGAATTGTCATCGCAGGCGAGGTTTGTGATAACCTCATCCCCTACGATGATCACATCGCCTCCATGTATCGAAGCCGCCACTGTAGTGTTCTCATCTTGCTTCCCCTTGTCGCCCTTTTTCTCTCTCTTCCAAGCGAAACAGTTCCGCTTGATGTGGCCCTTCTTGCCACAATGGTAACACTCCGAGTCCTCGTACCGACCCTTGGACTTCCCCCTGCTCTTGTCTCTGCCACCACCTGGACACCTGCTTTTGCCCCTTCCGCGGCTCTCCGAAACTAGTGCCTCTGAGTGATGGGATGTGGATGAAGTGCCCTGAGAACGTCTTCGCATCTCTTCATTCAGTACCCCGCTCTTGGCAAACTCCAGACTGACCACGCCTTCCGGAGCAGAAGCGATCATAGATACTCGTACGGTCTCCCACGAGTCTGGCAATGTACATAGCAACCAATGTCCTTGAACCTAGTCGTTGAACTTCACTCCCATTGAGGATAGCTGGTCCACCACGCCCTGGAACTCACTCAAGTGATCCGTAATGGATGCACCATCTTTGTACCGCAGACCCATCATTGTCCGGATCATGAATAATTTGTTTACCCCGGTCTTTTTTGCGTACAAAGATTCCAGCTTCTCCCACAACGTCTTCGCATGCTCAATATTGGCAACGTGGTTGTACACGTTCTCGTCAACGAACTGCCGCATGTACCCACACACCTGTATATGCTCGAAGTTTCAGTCCTCATCGGATTTGTCACTGGGCTTCTCGGATGCAAATACTGGAAGATGCAGCTTCTTGACGAACATCAAATCCTTCATCTTGCTCCGCCAATAATGGTAGTTGGTACCGTTCAGGTTCACCATGCGCACCGGCTTCGCGTCCATCTCTGCTTCCTGGTTTGACTATCAACTTCTGACACTTCTTTGAACCCAAAGCTCTGATACCACTTTGTTGGGAACGAAACGCGGAAACCGTTCCCCCAAACCAGAAAGTCCTACGAGAGAACCGAGCAAAAGCACACAAACCAAAAAATGCCAAACACAATCGCAGACACAAAGATTTTTGACGTGGAAAACCCTTGCGAAAAAAACCACGGGACGATCGGAGTCCAACCCTGAAGAACCTCCACTAATGGAATAAAGAGAATACACCCTCTACAAGCTCCTCCCGATCCAACACGGATCACCACAACTCACTTGAAAGAAGAAATTTTTTTGATTGCGGACTCCGAAGAACAAGAGATGCCGAAAAATTATTCGAAGCAATCTCTCCTTCACAATAGTCCTTAATCCTCTCTCTCTCTCAAAGATTGTAAAGCACTCTTTGTTTTGAGATAATTTTACAACTAGCATGCATCACCCTTTTATAAGCCCTTGGTAACCCATACATGGAAGGCCAATATATATGGAAACTTCCAATATAAATCAATCATATATTTGATGGAAATCCAATCATAATTAGCTTACCATAATTGGAAACCCAATAATATGGAAAGCTATTATATGAAGGGTCCAATCATAAATATATAATCAAAGTAAATATGGAAATCCAATCATATATTTCCTTACCATATATGTACCAAAATAAAATCCATGCACTCCCCAAGCTTCTCCGACACACGGATGGCGCTCGTCGCTCTCCGGGGTATTCTCCACATAGTTGGGAACCCCACCCACTCCAACAGGAGTGATGTGGTGTTGTGTGACTTCAGTTATCTAGTTTTGTCATGATCAATCGAAAATGGAACTTGTGCGACAATTTCGATGGGGACGAGTTCATGTGCATCGTGTATCCCACACAACCCTTTTCGTGACAATTTTGATGAGGACGAGTTCATGTGCTCCGTGTATCGACAGATGTCTCTCATTCATGATGTATTGTTGAATGTTTACAACTCAAGAGCCCCAAAGGATTGTGTGGTTGTTGAAATTATGGTAGAAGTAAACAATACCGTCACATGTCTCATTCTCAATTGGTCATGAAAAAACTATATAATCAAGTCATACAATCTTCACAATGCAAAACTAAATAACTCAAGTCATACAACTCTCACATATTTCCGATTAGTTTTAGAGTGATCCGTTTAGTTTTAGGGTCTCGTATACTATTCAAATTTGACATTTATGTCTCTATTTTAAAAAACAGTCCAATCCAAATCAACCGTTATGACGAGAACTAAATCCCTCTTATGAACAATAAAAAAAAAAAATTTAATATAAGATTTTAATATTATACTACCTTCTAAAACAAAATAACATTTCTGTTAATACATATACTTCGACTACTTATTACACAGGAAAATGAAAATGAAAATGAAAATTATATCTATTGTTCTAGCCATATACTCGTTGTGTGTTACACTCAAAAAATAAGACACCCATCAACATAAGAATTTGTTGGTGCGTTCTAAATTGTCTGAACTTTTTGAAGCTTGGTCGAGTAATCTTTTTTTGGACACCCAGCACTGTTGTGGCTGGGACATTAAATAATTTCTTCCCTATTTAAAAGGTAATGGTCCTTGCCAGATATGTAAGGTTGGATTTGAAACTCTAACAACAGAAAACAATGTCTAAATCACTGACACGCTGCAAGTGCCAGATCAAGACTAATGAGATTGATAACAAGCACCTACTTTCTAAATTGCATGTAGACCCTTAGTTAGGTCATCTCTAATCGGTCTCTCTCTCTCTCTCTCTCTCTCTCTCTCTCTCTCTCTCTCTCTGTGTGTGTGTGTGTGTGTGTGTCTCTCTCTCTTATTTATACATATAGAAATTTATTTTAGAAAAAAAAAATCCAACCATAATTTTTATACTATGTGATGGTGATGCAGGATGAAGAGTTCATATAATTTTTTTTTACATGTATAAATTCTTATAGAAAATTTTCATCTTATTTCAGTTAATATTGGACCACACGTCATTACATTGATTCTTCTATTTGTTCTCACGTAGAATAGAAATAGAGAAACATTAGAGAGTATTTTTTGTGTGTTATTTTTCTACCAACTAGGATAGAAATTTTCTTAAGCTACAATGACAAATATGACATAAACTCAATTTTGGAAATCCCCATTGGAGATGGCCCTATGCCTCGTTTGGTTCGCAGAAAGGAAATCAATTTCTTGGTTTTTTTTTTTCTTTGAAAAATTATAATTTTTATTGATTCTATTTTTCGATGTTTGAAAATGTCAAGAAAATTGAAAATGAAAGTAAATACTTAAGATGCGAAAGTGATTACTTGATTGGATGGATGTAATCATTTTCTTCCATAATTTTTTCTTTGGTTGAGAATAATTTTTTTTACCTCCTCAATTTATTTGACACCCAAATATAGTTCCAACTTCATAAATTCCGTGGACCAAACGAGGCTTTAATCCCATTAGGTGTTGGGTTTTTGGCCTTTTTATTGGAACTTTAGTCCCACATCGGCTAGGCCAAAGGAGTTGTATCTCTATATATTAGCTATGCTCTATTAGAGATGCACATGTGGTGTGGAGGTGCACATGGGTGTGCCATGTGGGGTTATTTTTCAAATGAGAAAAAGGTTAAATCAACAATTAAAAGCATTCATGCTTTTTGCTGTTGGGAAATTTATTTCCATGGGAGCTAAGCCCCGTAGGCCAGGTTGCGCGGCAAGTTGCGCTGCCAGGTTGCGCGACCAGGTGCGCGTCCAGTTGCGGGACCAGGTGCGCAGGTAGCGCAAGTGGCTCAGTGCGCGTTCAGCGCGTGGTGTACAAGGCGCGTTGTCACGACCCGCACCCTGATTAGGGGCACGAGAACGTGGGTACGTCCAGCCTACGCCGCAGTGTCGGCGGTAGAACGCTGTATAGGTCATCTATAACAACTAACATCTAACAATAAGACATATAAACCTGTCATCTCCGCACGGAGGTATAACATAACATCTCAACTCTATATCTCAAACACAAGTCTAGGAAAGATAAAGATAGAACATGATATGGAATCAGACGAAAGAAAGAACTGAATATATATAGAGTTATCGCACCACACAAAGTAGATGTCCAACACAAATAAGTACAAGACCTGAAATATAACTAAGTCACAACTAACAATCGGAACAGTCCGATACAAAATAAAAACTGTAAACACTAGACTAGACTAGACACCCTCTACTGAGCTAGATGCTCCTCAGGCTCCTGAAGGTCACCCTCATGTGTCCCATAGAAGGTAGGACAGTCACCATCATCATCTGTAATATTTTCAACAGGCCCAGTCAGGACAGGAACGAGCACAATACATCTCACGCAGTTCATATCAGGTTGAAAAATGTAAAGCATGCATAGAGTAAGATACATGAACTGTAAAGAATATATGTAAAACGAGAGAGATTTGATAACTGGAAATATCTATATATATGATAAGTAAGAACTGTAGGTAACCTGTGATTTAGAGCATGATATGGTTATATAAACGGGCTTAGGACATATACAAGATTTCACAAGATTTCACAAGAATTTGTACAAGATGGGATTTGATCACATAACCATTTCCTACTCACCCTCCCCAATCAATACACAAGGATCCAGTCAAGTTACGTTACTTTGTACAAGAGGTTTTTATCATGTTTGCTCACGTGATCATGAGAGTACAAGATTGCACAAGAGTATACATTAAAGCGGTGTACATGAAATACAAGATGTTCGTGAAAAGTACATGACAACTGTATCTGATGCACCCCGAGGGAGATAACATCGCATAACAAGATCCATATAGTACCAATCCGTGATAATGACGTGACAGCATCATGTAAAGTAATCTAAAGCAAGAATATAAGTCCTAACAAGCATGAAAAGATCAGAGAATGTACTCGCCTGTCACCCTGTATGACTGATATGAATAGATGTCCGAACTGGTGTCACAGAGTCCTATTTAGAGTAAAACAGGTCACAACATATCCACAATGGTAAAAATAGAGTATACAATGCATACTACATGATTCTAGGTCAATCTGGTCAAAAGTCAACTCTTGGTCAACTTTCTAATCAAACTAGTCAAATACTAGTCAACATGATCAATCTGGATCAAGTCTAGGTCAAACTACGTCTACTAGTTAGGGTTTTAGTCAAACTAGCCAAACTAGTTGTTTTAGGTCATTCCTAGTCAATTCTAGGTTAACTAGGTCAACTTTGACCAAAGGTTGACTTTGGTCAACCCTTAGAAATTAAGGGTCAACAAGTTGGGTTTTGGGCCATTAGGGCTAGCCCCAAGCCATAGGCTAATGATCTTGGCCATAGGCCATAGTCATAGGTTTCTATACAACCTATAACTAGAAGTTATACATACATATATATATATATATATATATATATATATATATATATATATATATATATATATATATATATATATATATATATATATATATACTCTATCCGCCCATATACCAAAATAGGAATACTATATACAATACAAACCCACATGTATACAATACATTATATATGACCTATTTAGACCTAACACAAATGTATATATATCCTTTATATATACATATACATATATATATATATATATATATATATATATATATATATATATATATATATATATATATATATATATATATATATATCAACCCATATATATATATATTACATATATATATAGATAAGAGAGAGAGAGAATGAGAGAGAATGAGAGAGAAAAGGACAGTGAGAGAGAGAGGGACATACTGGACTGAGAAAAGGGGAGGGGGTTCCCAGATTCTGGAACCAAGAACAGTTTCCCCCAACCACACAAAAGTGAACACACACACCCTACACATACACATACATGTATATACACATGTATATACATGTACACACCCTAAAATTTCACCTACACATACACATACATATATACTACCTATATATATACTAAAATACATCTATACATGTATAAATCTTAATCAAAATAGATTTGAAATTCGACTTTTGAAAACTGGAATTTAATCCCAAAACTGGAAACTGAGAACAGTGCACTCGAGACAGGGAAATTCTAATTTCACCCACAAAATCGGGCTAGGACTCGAATCGAAGGGTTGGTAACTGATGCCCCATACATACACTAGTATCCTAGGTGCCTGACACGACACCACGACACAGTTTCACGTGTCCAAACACGCAAAAACACTACACGGATAAGTCCTGACATGCGCACAAAACCACAGCGTCGTGCATGCGTGCAGTCCACTCTAGGACACACCACGAGACACGACACGTCTCGTGGTCGAGCACATGTGTAGTCCACACATAGGGCTACACGTTGCACACCCTGACACGTGTCCACGACACTCGTGGACACAAAACGAACCCCGTATCAGTCGTGAAAACACGACTGATACGTGCGAGTTCAGACCGCGTCGTGTACGCGGTTGCACGCGTCGTGCTCGCGACAGAGGACACGAAGCACCACGTGCTCGTGTCTACGTGTACGCCACGAATAGGGCTTCATGCCCGTGTCACTACGAGACACTCTAGTGTCGTGTCCATGCGACACGACACGCTCAAAGTCGTGCCCGTGCGTGTGTGTGCTGACAGTGCACGACCAGTGCACGTGTCCGTGTGTCCTCTATACGACACACACGTGTCTCAAACTCGAGGGGGGGCATGTCAGAGGTTGCCCCCTCCTCTGTGTCAATTTGCACGTGTCCACGTGTCCTACAGTGTCCGTACTAGGTGTCGGGTAGCAGGGGAGGCTGTATGCCTTAGTGCGGTGTCCTGGCAGTGGGTTCGTGTCGATTTTCGACACGGACACGGTTCTAATTTGTGCTCAGTCAAGTGTGGGTGTAAACAACAAGTCTAGGGCTACAAGATTATGAAATTTGTTTTACAAAATAATGAAATTTATTTCTTTGTGGCATTTCGACAAACACAGTTTTATAGCCTAGGATACGTGTCCGATACGGACACCAAACCAACTCTAAATCCTACCAAACTTGACCCACAGTAGTGTTAGTCCTACATGAATGCATTTATGAAGGAAAAGCAGGAATTTAACTAAGTTTGTGAGAAAATACCTATTTGTGCAATCCAATGAAAATCAAGGAAAATGGGGGGGTGTGTGATCTTCAACTTGATGATGTCCAATGCCTCCAAATCCTTGATTGCTAGTTCCCCTTAGTACCCTAGATGTAGTAGGGTCCCAATGCAAAAGACTAGAGTGAATTTGGATCAAAATAGTTCAAGTTGTGAAGGGTTGAAGGAATGGAAATTTTTGTGGATTTAATTTCATGTAAATTGTTCATGAATTAATCCAAGGGGTTTATATCAAGGTGTGGGCTGCCAAGGGGGGTGCCCTTGCCCTTCCTTCATGGCTAAGGCTTGGACTTTGCATAAAGGGGTTAGATATTTTGAATGCTTTAAGGAAAATATCCTTAAAGTTAATATCTAGATATTTAACTACCTTAACCAATGACTAATATCTATCCTCAAGCTTCTAGGTTAGTAGCTAACCTCTAGGTTAGGGTAAACTAGGTTAGGGACTAATCATGGAACTTAACCATGATTAAATAATAATAAAATCACATAATCTCAAATAAAGTCTAGTAAATTACCAAAATACCCTTTAGGCTAAAAATTACTAATTTGGTGTTCTAAGCCTATGGCTAAGCTCTCATGGTCATGACAACTTCTAGGTTAGAGAAAACTAGGGTTTACACTAAGTTATACTAACAAAATCACAAAGTCATAAGTCATGACTTAGCATGACTTAGAAGATGGTTCTAATTACACTTGAAATCACCATAAATCATATCATGACTAAAATACTATTAATTAATAATAAAAATAATAAATTTTCAAAAATACCCCAATTTCAGAAAACTGGGTGCTACACGCGTGGGGTGCGCGAGGTGCGCAACTTGCTTCAGATCGTGCATGTGCATGATCTGAGCGGTTACTGCACGTTCGGAGTGGTTATTACCACGTCCCGAATGTTGTGCTAACCGGGCAGTTGCTACTCGGGCCTATAAAAGATCTCTTCTCCCTCACAGGCATGACATATACACAGAACATATTCAGAGAGTGACGAAAGTTTACAAGTGTTTCTTAACACAAGTAAACAGAGGCTGTGAGAGAGAAGAGAAACTTTGCACCAGCGTTGCTTTTGCACGGGAGTCCGTGTACGATTCGAGGAGTCAGAAGAGCAGAAGTGTTCCAAAGTTCTCCGACGAACTTGCTGGTTCCTGGAAGCTATTCGTGTGGGACGAATATAGCTTTGAGCAACGGTGATCATTCATCCCAGCAGGCCATCTTCTATCTTTCGCCTGTCATCTTCTTCGCTACTGTGGATTACGAAATCTTCTTAGATTTTCGTATATCATATGCTGATGTAACGAGATCTTCTTAGATCTTCGTTAAACTTGCGCAAACCTTCCTAGAAGTGTTGCGTTGGAATATTATTTTTACAATTGTTTTATCTTCTCAGTTTTCTATCGAATAATTGTGTCCCGACACTAACATTAGGCCCATGCACAAATGGTGCAATTAATTCTCTAGATGTGTTGTGTTAACTACTTGTTTAATGCTGGTTGTTGAGTAGTACTACATTTGGTAGGCCTCACCTTTGCTTTCCACAAGCATTTCTAATTTGTACTAGTTTATCATCATCATAATTACTGCTTAGCTATAGTGTACTAAACATGTAAGTATGGGAATGATCATCACTTCTAAAGGAGCAACGACTATAGTGACACAATCATAATGATTGTATCACTTCGTTTGTACACCTCTCATTTGCTATAACTAGCAAATAATAGTATAATAGTTATTATTTATTGTGAATTATTTGTTATTGTAAAGGGCTAAAGTGGGGTTAGGTGGGGTCACCGATCCCGACGAAGGTGACAGACCGGAATGGGTCGAACAAGCTTCTTCCGGGGAGTGGCGGGAAAACTGGCGGTGCGCTTTAACTTTTTCTCGCGGGAGATCTTTGAGTACGAATTGTGATTAAAAAAAAAGTTGGGAAGGATGTGTGGGTACAAAAAAAGGTCACGCTGCACATGCTGGGAAATTGAGTTGGAGTGTGTAAAAATAGTATAGATGTTTTTCTTAAAAAAAAAAAAAAGAAAGAAAGAAAGGAGAAGGGTGGTATAACGTCAAAATCATTGTTATTATTCTAGCGCTGGTAGTTCAAGTTAAAATAGTACAGACATCAGATAGAATGAACATGATTCGAATCCAGCCGTAAGAATGTATATGTGTGTGTAAGTTGTAATAAAAAAAAGTTATCGAATGGATGTTATAATAGAGGTGAGCATTATTCGATTTTGGACCGAAAATCGAACCGAAATGAACCGAATAAGAGATTCGGTTCGGTTTCAAAAATATTCAATTCGGTTTCGGTTTCGGTTTCGGTCCAAAATCGAATAATAATTATACAATTATGTAAATATTCTTAATTTAAAAATGTGTATATTTTGAAAACAACAATTATATGTATGTCTTTTAAATTCTAATATTGACAATTTAACAACTAGTCCAACTTTGTGCGTAACTTCAATATTCAAATATGTATATAAAAACTATAATTTTTAATATAATTTAATTACCATCACAACTTTGAGTCCGACTCGTTAATTCGAACCGAACAAATCGAATAAACTAAATTTATTATTCGGTCGGTTCGGTTTCAATTTTGGCTAATTTGGTTCGATTTCGGTTTTGAATTTTTAGAGTTTCGATTTATTCGATATTTGCTAATTCGATTCGCTTGAAACTGAGATCGCTCCTATGTTATACTTGTCCGAGTTCATAAACAGCTCTTAAATTCAAAAAATAATATCATTATATTAGTTAGTTATCTCATGCCATGTATACGGTAATAGACGATGGTACGGTGTATGATCATTGATGTACGTACCATTGCTTTCCATGATCTGACCACTTATGACTCTCTATTTTAAGGGGTGGCTTCTAGGGGTGAGCATTCGGTTTATTCGGTTTAAAACCGAACCGAATAAGCAAAACCGAATTCGACCGAAACCGAATAAGCAAAACCGAAACCGAACCGAATTGGTCAATAACCGAACCGAACCGAACCGAATTAAATCGGTTCGGTTTTCGGTTTATTCGGTTTATTCGGTTTTTTTTTTGTTTTTTTTTGTTTTTTTGTTAATATATATAATAACTAAATATACCTAGATATATTTATTATATACATATGGTATATATCTCTATATATATATACCTATAGTATATATCTATATATATTTAGTATATACCTATAATTAATATATATATATATATATATATATATATATATATATAAACTAAATTTTTTTATTCGGTTTTCGGTTTTGAACCGAAACCGAAACCCAAAACCGAAACCGAAACCGAATAAGAAATTTTAGTATTTTCAAAACCGAAACCGAACCGATTTTTTTCAAAACCGAACCGAATCTCTTATTCGGTTCGGTTCGGTTCGGTTTTCGGTTCAAAACCGAATAATGCTCACCCCTAGTGGCTTCAATTCACCATGCAAATACTGCAACTGATCTCATTAGCAAACATTTTGTTTGTCCATGAGATAGATTTGTGTGCTTGAAAAAATAAAGTTCAAGAATGATTCAAGATCGCAAAATACTGAGTCCAATTGTTCAAGAAGAACCCGTGGAAATAATTTAAAGATTGAATGAATATTTTTTGTCTGTTGGAATAGACGTATCCAATTTACTATGGTTGTATCTATTAGAGGGGGCCATTTCGGACATTGTGTCTACTCACATTCGTGTCTCTTCGTCATTTATAAAAGCATAGTTCTATTAGTATTTGATTCATTCAATTCAAAACACATCCATATATTCAATCATTCAGTCCAAGAGAGAAAGAGTCTGCATTCATTGCTTCGTCAAGTTCCTGCGTGTGAAGTGCTGCTACCCAGGACCGGTCCTGACCCAGGACGGCCAGGATGACCGTCCAGGGCTCCCGGTCCATGAGGGGTCCAAAAAATTAATAGTTAAAAGATAAATATGTTAATAATTTTGTATCTAAAAATAGAACTAGTATATACCATAGACCCTTTTAGATACAACATTATTGTTGTGTAGTAGTTAGTACTTCAGACTTCTTACTAAAGGTCCTAAGTTCAATCCTGGTTGCAGCTATTTTTTTTAAAAAAAATTTACATTATGTACGGGGGTCTTATTTTGAAAGTTTGTCATGGGCCACCACGAGCTTAGGACCGGCCCTGCTGCTACCGGAGGAGAAGTACTATTGTATCACGGAAGACTAAATCGCTATTAAATGCTAAGCTCATATGCAAGCCAAATATTGTCTTAAGGACATTGAACCAAGTTCAAGTCTCGATCTCGGTCAGATTATTTATTTATTTATTATACTATTTATATTTCTATTTCGTACCTACCACCATGATCCTCTTCAAACTTGGAAAATCAAATTAATGGTCTTATTCTATTTGATTAAGAGGATAAATTAATCCAAGTCGGATTTTTTTTTATTTTGGAATATTTTAGTAAATGCCGCCATTCAAAATATAGAAATTATCATATACTTCCACTTAAAAAAAAAAAAAAAACTAGCCAATGCCCCCATTCCTTTATATGGAACAAATAAAATTTCAAGATATATTCCCACTATTTAACCAAACTTTTGGCTAATTTACGAATGCATGAGGAATGCATGAGGGCATTTGTTTTTTGTTTTTTTAAATAGTGGAGGTATATGTTAGTTTATATATTTTAGATGGGGGTAACAGGAGGACATGGATAACTCTCTCCGTGCCACTCCGATACTATAGTCAATCTAAGATTTAAGATGATTATAAAATTTGGAAAAAAAATTAGGATAAAAAGTGAACGTCCCTCGCAAAAGAAGATATCGGGGCTATTTGTAGCACACGTAGAGTCGACCATAAATCTTGACTTACAAATAAAGTTTAGGGTTTAAAAATGATGGCTTTCTTCTTTCCAGATTTAGGATTAGATATAAATGTACGTGCCATTTATGTTCTTCTATTATGTTCTATCTTCATCATCTACAACAAGTTTATTTACATGTTTTCTTTATCATGTTCTTTATCTATGAGGCCCATTAAGAACTTGGCCCAATCTAACTAAATTTAGGGATTTTGTTCGCATGAGGTATTTTTTTGCACTAATTAGAGGTTTACTAATTATATCTTCTTATTTTTTTTTTATAAATTTATCTTTTTATTAATTAGTTGTTATATGTTTTTATTTTTTTAATATCTAATTATACATGAATTTACTTTTATATTTTTATTATAAAATATTTTGTTTATAATGTCAAAAAATTATTGTGACAAATTTAAACTGTATTTATTTAACTTCATGTATAGTAAAATAATTTTTTAGAAATTAAATAATTTCTACGCTACACCATGAAACTCAAAACGATAATAGTATACATTTTACTCCCCACAATAATTACAACATCCAAGCAACAAAACAAAATCAATCTTAATTTTTTATGTGCATTTCCGTTGCTGTTGCAATTTGATCATGACGCAATTCATTTATAAGTTGCTTTTTTTTAATATATTTTATATCACTAGTAGCTTTTTATTTTTATCACCAATTACAGGTTGGATTGGAAAAAAAAAATTAGACTACTGTTTTTTTACGCAATCTTTAATTACTGGTTAAATTTTAATTCTATTTAGTTAGATGGGAAAATAAATAATAATTTTGTGTATCCATCAGTAATTAGGCCTCGTTTGGTTCGCGGAATCTCCCGGTTGGGAAAGGAAAGTGATTACTTTCCTATGTTTGGGCGCCCAAGGAATTGAGGAGGAAAGGAAAGTGATTTCCAATGGAAGGAAAATTAGGGGGGAAAGTGATTCCATCCATCGAAGTAAGGAATCACTTTCCCACAATGAAGTATTCACTTTCCTTTTCAAATTCTTTGGCATGGCCAAACATCGGAAAGAAAAATTAATAGGAATTAAAGTTTCCCAAAGGAAAGAAAATGACAAGGAATTGATTCGCGAGTTCGCGGAATGGAAAGGAAAAGAAATTGATTCCTTGGTATTTCCTTTCCTTTAGGAAATTATAATTCCTATAAACTTTCCTTTCCAGTGTTTGGAAAGATCGGAATTATAGCCGGAATATATCTTTACTTTCCATTATAGTGTTTGGTGTTTGTAAGGAAAGGAAACAAAATCAAGTCAATTTTTCAAAAATACCCTCGTGTTAATAAAAATAAATATTACTTAGAAATATTTTTGTCTAAAAGATATTATGGATAAAAATGGTAAATAATATTATGAACATGGATATTTTGGTCAAAATTTTTTGTAATAAATGCGGGAAAGTTGGAGGGAAAGTGATTCCTTAGATAAATGGGAGGAACCACTTTCCCCCCTATTTTTCTACCTCTTGGGAATCATTTTTTCTTTCCAACAACTTTCCTTTGGCTCCCAAACATAGGAAAGGAATCACTTTCCTTTCCCAAGCTCAAATTCCGGTAACCAAACGAGGCCTTAGAGTACGATTCACAAAAGAAAACACCCCCTTGGAGGCTGTTTGCTTTCTCCTGAGCCCATCCATGGCGGGAGCGCTTGCTGCTCGTCGGATCCGGCCCCTCTTCCTCTCCCGCAGCTCCTTCTGGTCCTGGGCCGGCGCGGAGACCACCCCTTCCACCACCACCACCGCCACCACCTCCTCCTCCTCCTCTTCTCGGACCCACCAGAAGAAGCATGGGCCCCACCGCCTCTCATCCGTCATCGACGCCGTCAACGACCGCAAGCTACCCCCGGAGCTCCGCGGACGTCCCAACTCCGTAAGGTCTCTTCGTGCCCCCAAAAGGGAAATTCTCTCTTTCTATATCAAAATTAGGGTTTGTTTTCTTTAGTATTTGTCTGTCTTGTGTCCGACGCGTGTCCGACGCGATGCGGTGTGGAGACGGGTGATATTTGTGGGAGTGTCCGCCAAAAGAAGGTAGGCAATCTACAAGAAAGGTAGGCAAGAAAGAAGAACATAACAAGGGCGAATAATGAATAGCGATCTACGTGGTTCGACCAAAACCGACGTAAATTCGCGATACAAGCGTGAATAATATGCTCTTCTTGTGTCACAGGATGTGCATGTGCAGAAGAGTGGTGCTCCCTCCCTCACCTCCCGGGAACAAGCCATGCTAATTAAGTGTGTATTAGTATTTACTAGGAACCGTTATCTTAATGGGAACCCATCCTAATCGATAAGTGCAGCTGAGTAGAGTAGAGTAGGTCATCGGGTCGAAATAAGCTCAGCCCTGCCTAACACAAGCTTGAATTGCTTGACGGAATGTTCAAGAAAACGTGCGATACTTTCCCACTACTATTAAACCGAAACAATTTGGAGATTGATACATTACTATCTAGGCTGATATATTCACAAACAACCATACGTTGTCCTATTATTATGCTAACCACGTATGATATAAACCTTAGGCCTGGTTTCATGATTCTCTTTCAGAAACAGCCCCACATAATCGTGCTAGCTACAAATCCTACAATCTTCTTGACACGGATGTGATTCTGGCTAGCACGAGGGGTAGGATTCAGCTAGCTTAGGCTTGATCCAGGATAGGAATTTAGTTGGAATCAAGATCATGGTGCAATTAATGACGTTCAATTGTTATAGTGGTAGGAAATATATATGTGGTTTGCTATGCTGACCCTCAATGAACTGAGTGGATCTTAAGAGTGGATCTTACATAATTCCTGCAAACGGAGATGTTGCTTAGTTGTGAATCTGTGATGCATTCACTTGCCAACTATCTTAGATGTGATACCTTATTGTGCAAATGCTTCTTCATCTCAAAAAAACCTTTCAACTCTGGTTAGGTTTCTTGATCTATACTTTGCTACTTATTAACTTGGTATAGTTGTGATTAATACTACCAGTGGCTGCTGCAGAGAGTAGTAACAATTTCGTTATGGAATCACATATAAAATTATTAGAATGATATAGTGTTAGCCACTGCTGAATCTAATTGCTCCTATCATATTTTAGTGGCAGGAATAAATTTACAGTGTAGCAATTCTCTTGATCATTGAGATATCATAGTAACAAAGGAATCATATGTGACTGATTTCTTTGTTCATTATTAAGTGGAAATTTCATTTTCTAGTAGTAATCCTAACAAGGGAAGTCATATACGACTTTTGGCTTCTTTGTCCTTTCCAATGGTAGCTTTTCGTTTGCTAATAATATTAATCCATTCCACACTGTCTATTATTGAGCTTTCTAAATTAGGGGTTTAAACTTTAAAGCAAGGTTCGCTGTATCGGAATCGACATCGGACCCTTCATATATGTATTTAGGATCTGCAGTTTTGGCAATTTCAGATCAGAATATCGATTTTTTTGGATATCGGAAAACAAATAATTATTAATAAATTATTAAAATTTTAGAAAAAAAAATAGTCTATACATTTAGACATAATTTTAAGTATTTTCTGTATTTTTTCTTAGTGCTTTTGAAATTGAATGAAATAATAGTCACCCTTGTTGATTGGTTTACTTGCAACAAATAACTTTTCTTCATTTACGTACTTTTACAACCTTATTATGCTTTTACACCTTTGTTGATTGGTCTTTTTCGTTATCGTATCAGTATCAACCGTTACAACAAACTATGTTAAAAAAGTTAAATATTTGTTGCAAGACTTCATGCAAGTGTATGCAAGTGTTGTATTATAATTCAATGATCTCTGTAGGAAGGCGAAAAATAGTTCAATCTAATTGAAGTCTCTAAAAATAATTACATGATTAGAATTAAGGGTAAAGTACGAGAAGTCCTCTTGAAGTTAAGGTTTTCATCTGAGTGTGGCAATGCTCCTGTTATTTAGGGTCTGGCACCGAGAGTGTACTCCCCGATACAGTCCTACTCATCTCTATGGAAAAGGCTCTCTCAACGTCTCGGCACCCGTATCCTGCACGTTGCAAGTGCAACCCTTAATGCTGTACCAAGTGCAACCCTTAATGCTGTACCAAGAAACATCCTCAAGGGAAGTGTGTGGGTGTTTCTGCTGTATTCTGCTTCCATCATCATAATTGAGGAAGCATAAACATGAGTCCATAGCATGAATGGTTCCTATATGTTATCTAAAATACTGTCGAATATAATCTTGTAATTCTTGCAATTATCAGGTGCACCTTACTCGTTTTTCTGTACTAGTATGGTGTTTGCTATTTTCATCTTCTGCCTGGTCTTTACCAGAATATTATGCTTCATGCTTTCATACCATCTTGTTTACTGTGGTGTGATGAAAGTAGAAGCTAGAAACTCCTAGAAGGTCAACGAATCTCAGTAAGAACCTCGATTCGGCGGTTCTTACTTGAGAGCTCGCTTCTCCGATGAGGGGAGCTCATTTCTCCATCGACGGGAGCACGTTTCTCTGACGACATGAGCGCTTCCCATAATATGACCATAGTTTTAAAAGAGGATATAAATTTTGGAAATAAAGTTATAAGATTTTTTAATACACATTTATCTAAGTACCAAAAAACTAAATATTATTTACCTTGACATCATAATAAATTAACATGCGAATGATCTTTCTGTAACTTTGAACTCAACTTTGTAAATTCTAATAAATATTAAATTATTTATAAGTTTTGGTAAAAAATGCGACCCTACTTGTTTCTGGACTATGTCAGTTAAGTGGGAGGCAAATTTGGCTACATGACTTCCAATAGAGAGAAGACTTGTGAAAAGGGATCAGGGAAGCACCATCTATTAATTAGTTGTTTACATTCTCTCCTAATTAGCGAAATTCCTTGTGAAGAGAAAAAAGACGCTCTTCTCTTCTTAATTAAGGAACGAATTTAAAATGTGCACAGATTTCACAAGTTGTGTCCTTGGTGTTGTACTTTCTGAGACTGATCAGTGCTATCTATGCTATATTGCTATGAGCATCTCATCTTTCTTCTTTCCAAAGAAGATTGTTGTTTCTTTTAGCAGTTTGGATGATGACACCTCCATGATCGGTCCAGTATACATTATATAACTTTGCTTCTAAATGAATCCACTTTCTGCCGACAAACCATCCTTTTGTAGACTGCTTTTTTTTTTTTTTTTGCAAAAAGGGTATTTCTTCCCTTTTCTGATGAGTTTTTGCATGTTAGCAGGTCGGAAACTGATATAGCTAATGTTGTGGAGCAGAGAATATGGCGTTCCATGGAAGAAGGGCATTTTGAAAATCTACCAGGAAAGGGGAAACCACTTGATCTAAACAGCAACCCTCATGCCGATCCAGCAGAAGACACTTTATATAGAATCCTTTCTAGAAATGGTTGTGCTCCGGAGTGGATCGAACTGAACAAGGAAATTAGGTGCATGATAGCAGAATGGAGATCGGCCTTGAAGAAAGCTTGGAACAGCAGGCAAAATGACCAAGGTTCCAAATGGCCAGAGGATTCCGAAGCGTTGAAGGCACAAATGCGGGACATAAATAACAAGGTGGTACAAGTCCTATCGATATTTATTTATATTACTCTATGAAAACAACTTGAAAACATGGTTAATCCCCTGAATTTTTTTGTGATTGGTTGTGGAAATTGCAGGTTCTAAGGTACAATCTCATCGTGCCCTTTGGTCGCCAAACGTTTGGACTCAAATGGGAAAAGGAAATAGATAAGTTGGAATGAGGATCATATTTTCCTGTCATCTTTCTGTTAGATATTAAGTTTGTTGCACCTTTATTTCATGGGTTTATTACTATCAAGAAGGATGATGTTACTAGATTACATAGGTAGTTGTTTACTGTAGAACTGGACCGCACGAATAAGTATAACTAACTGTATGCTACGAAAGTTGGCTCATATAGTACATTATACGGAATATGTACCATATTGTATGGAAATATGTAGTTTTAATCAATAAATGGTATATGCAACTATGTTATGTTAAGCATATCTACAAGGAATTTATGTGTTCTGTGGAACTCTGTCTCAAATTATGATGTGAAGAGAGAAGCATGATGCATGGGTGGATCTCAGGGTTATTTAGTTTGCTTTCCATATTGTACTGAAGAGGATTTAGGTTTCGTCCTAAACTTTAGAACTAAGCAGAAGTATGTAAGGGTTGATACTTGAGTTATTTAGATTTGTATGGTAAGAACTGTGTGATTGGATTATTTAGCTTTGTATCGTAAGAATTGTGTGACTATATTTTTGGAAGCGTATACTCCAAAAAGTAAGCATATACTCCATAAAAGAAGGCTTTTTCTAAGGGCACCACACTTTTTACTTGGGGCTAGCCCAAAAATGTTTTAAAAAATTTATAAGTTTGTCATCCATTTTTTTACTTGGGACTAATCCAATTTTTTCCAGCAACAGTCCTAACATAATGCTGGCAGTCCTAACATAATGCTAGGACTGCCAACAAGTTGGCAGTCCTCGGAGGAGGAGAAGAAGAAGAAGAAGCAGCAGCAGCTACATCCATCCATCCATCCATGTCTTCTCCTGCCGGAAAGAAGCGGCGGAAGCCGAAGGGGTCCTCGCTGTTGGTGCTTTCTTTACATGGAGAGAGCTTGTTCTCAACATGCCTTGTAAATTTTAGTCCCACATCGAAAATGCACCATGAGTTATCTCAACATATATACTTGGGTGTGTTGTTGAGAGATGCACATGGGGTGGTGACCCTAAGGAGGGAACCATGTGGGTGATTTTACTAGGAGGTAAGAATAAGGCTCCAAGGATTAAGCATTAATGCTTTTGTCATTCTCTTGGATTAATTCCATTTGGAGCTAAGCCCCAACGCGACTCGGACTCGGACTCGGACTCGGGCTCATGGGCTCATGAGACGTAATGTGGCGTTTTGTTGGCGCACTTAGCACGTCAGCAGTCATGCGGCTCATATGCGGCCATGCGGTCTTATGCGGCATGCGGCTCATATGCGGCCTCATGCGGCTCATGCGGCCATGCGGCTCATGCGGTCCATGCGGCCATGCGGTCCATGCGGCCCATGCGGCTCATGCGGCTCATGCGGTCCATGCGGCCATGCGGCTCATGTGGTCCATGCGGCCCAAGCGGTCCATGCGACCAGGCTGCTGCTGCTGCTGCCGCATGGAGGGCTACGCTGACTGTGCAGATTTCAAATCAGTTATGGAAAGGATGAATCAATGCGATTAATTCAGATCCTATCTTTGTGGGATTTGAATTAATTTCGTTCCTATCTTTGTGGGATTTGAATTAATTCAGATCCTATCTTTGTGGGATTAGAATTAATTCGTTGCTATCTTTTTGTGATTTGATTCAATCTTTCCATAACTGAAGAAGCGACTAGGGTTTCCACCATCTCTCTATATATACTCTCTTCTGGCCTCCTTTGTGGCTACTACGAAAATACAAGTTAAAAAGGAGAAAGAGAGAGAGAGAGCTGCTGCCGCCATTGCAAGTCCATCCGAGGAGTCAGAACAGAGGTGACTTCGAGCGTTCCACAAGTTCTTCAACTTGCTGGTTCCTGGAAGCAGATCGTGTGGGACGAATCTTGCTTTGAGCAACGGTGTTTTGACACCCCAGCAACTGTTCTTCATCTAATCTTTCTCCAGATTATTATAACTCGTTCTGTCCCAATTGCAACACGTTTGCAAGGAAGAACGAGAGATCTTCTCTTCTCTTTTTTCCTCCTTCAGATTGTAATTTGGCTATTTGGATTATTGTACCATCGTAGATCTTGAGTTTGATCACTGCAAAGTTTTTGTGTGATATCTCAGATCTCGATTGCATCAGTTTTTCCATCTTTGATCAAGCCCCGGGACTAACACTCGCCGTCAGCGACGCTCTTCCCGTCGAGAGAAGAGATCCCGAGGCTCTTCGCGGTCGTCGTCATCGCCTCCTTCGTCGTCGTCTCCTACAACTACGCCGTCTCCTTGCTCCTCCTCCTCCTCCGGCCCCGTCCTTCGCCCCCTCCGCTTCTCCACAGCCTCGCCTCCTCCTTGCTCCTCCGGCCCCATCCTCCGCCCCCTCCGCTCCTCCACCGCCGCTGAACTTGACTTCACGCACCTCATCCACTCCCGCTACCCCTCTGCTGGAGCAAGGAGGAGGAGCAAGGAGGAAGAGGAGGAGCAAGGAGGAGGAGGAGGAGGAAAAGGAGAGAGGAGAGAGAAAAATTCTAATATTGGGCTGCCCCCAAGTAATTTTCGGGACGTCTCCAGTAAAAGTTCTTCAAATCTGGGCTGTCCCCTAGCAAGTGATAGCCCCTAGTAATAGTTGGGGTGTCCTTAGAAAAAACCTAAAAGAAAGTAATATTTTTTGTTTGTTAGCACCCTTCCCAACCATTCACGAACTGAATTTTTATGCCAATTATGCACATTCAATCACAGTTTTGTTTTCTTGGCCCACTCGAACATGAATCACGGAAACGGAAGCATAATTCACACAATGAAGAAACATGAACTTGTTTACGTATCAAATTCATTTTTTGTGGGTAAGATATTTAAGCATGAAATGTCGCACTTTCCCAAGGACTTTCGATCTCACGACCGCACAATAGAGCAACACTGTATATTAGCTTAAGGTCACGGTATAGGTACTACATATAGGCCACTTTTGGTTTGCAGAGTTGGAACTTTGGGAAATGAAAATGATTCATTTCCTCTGTTTGGATGTCAAAGAAATGAGAAAAGGAATTTGGTTTCGAAGAGGAAGAAAAATAGGGAAGAAAATGGTTCCTTCCACCAATCCAAGGATTCAGTTTCTTCTTCTAAGGATTCACTTTCCCTCCAAATTTTTTTAGGGGACGATTGGTATGCGGGAAATTCTATATTTTCGGAAATCAAATTTCAAGTAGTTAAATTCCATGAAAAATTACATTCCCATGTTTGGTGACTATATAAATATTTCCGGAGAAAAAATGATAAAAAAAAGGGAAAAAAAACCAAAAAACGAAATAATGTCAAAAAAAAAGAGAGACAAAAAACGATCAAAAGAAAAAAAAGATAAAAACGACAAAAGACGATAAAGAAGTCCAAAAAAGGACCAAAAAGGACCAAAAACGATAAAAAAGACAAAAAAGCGGCAAAAATCGATAAAAACGACAAAAGATAACGAAAAGTCCAGAAGGGACAAAAAAAATTACTTTAAAAGCGACAAAAAAGACAAAAAAAAAAAAAGGAGAAAAATGGCCAAAACGATAAAAAAAAAAAACAAAAAAGCGGCAAGAAACGATAAAAAAAATACAAAAAAAGGACAAAGAAGGGGAAAAAATGATAAAAATGGAAAAATAATAATAAAAAAGATCATAAAAGAAGAAGAAAATTTAAACAAAATTTTTTTTTCAGGCAAAAAAAATATACCCACCTATTCTTAAGGGATATGATTCTCATGTTTATGGGTAAACTATTTACCCGGACATTTCTAATTTTCGAAAATAAATTTTTTATAGCCCAAACAAACATGGTAATAGATTTCCACCATAAATTTTGTCAGGAATAAAAAATAACGCATACCAAACGTTCCTTTAGTTTTTTCCAAACACGGAAAAAAAAAGATTAGAATTATAATTTTAAAAAGAAATATAAAAAAATCGGATTTTTTCACTGAAAACATTAAAAATTTATAAAATTCTAGTGAGAGCACAATATTTAGAATAATTATACGGAGAGCACAAGAACACCCTTACTAAGGGCGTTCTTCATTAAAAGTGAATTATTTAATATCTGCCGTTAGTCTTCGTTAAACCGAACAATAAAAAAAGAAAAGGAAAGGAAAATGTCCTTCCTATGGGCGTAAGGGCGTTTTGTCAGGAGAAACTTTTTTTTACAAATTTACATATATATTATTTTGACCCTATATATTATTTTGACCCTTTAATATACAAAGAGCAATATAGCTTAAGTGGTAATGTTTTAGACTTTTAATTTAGAGGTTACAAGTTCAAACCTCACTTCTCACCACTTTATTAAATATTTTACATATATGTGTTTGATTTTTTGTCTTAAGAAAGTTGATTTTAGAAACCAGTGATTGTTCTTCTACCACATTTACTTACAAGCACACACAAAATTTGATGTAGCTCATTTCTCAAATCGAAAACTTAGTACTTTTAGTATATTTTGAAGATTATATACAACCTGCATTATAATACTTCTTTTATATATTACATTGATCCGCGATTAGTGTACTAAACGATCCTACGATGAAATTAAAACATCCACCAAATACTAATTTTTAAAGAAATTGCTAAACTGACCGCGGGAGAGGTGAACGAAGGCCTGGCTCGCGCCTACATATCCTCCTTCCATTCGTTCCTCCCGCACCACATGGTTCCCACATCCAAAAATTTCAGACCCTCCTCTAATAAAAGGCCGAGGTGGACAAGAACTGCGGTCATAGGCCACGGACCATGTAGCATCTCCGAATTTCTAACCCAATCAAGCTAGTGCTCTCAACTGTCACCTGTACAAGAGCAACAAAATTACGAAATCGAACCTTTTTAATTAATGCAGCATCCATCAGTGACCGTCCAGTCCACCATTAATTATCACTGGCAGAATTGCCAGCCATTTAATTCCACTGCCATTTCTCGCCAATCTCTTCTTCCTCGTGGTCCTTTTCCATTGCCATCTCCCTAACACTTTTATCAGTGCACCACCAAGTTTCTCAACTTTCTTACTGTCTCGCTACAAACACCACTATAAAGTCGACTCAACACCGGTGACGCTGACGCAACAAGTTTGTTATGTCACTGGCTAGACCACACTCAAATCAACCAACCAGTGGATCACTTTCTCTACGTATACAATTCCCATGCAATTGCACTATAAAGGGAAGGGAAGGGAACGGAACGGAGAGGATGTGAGCTATACAACATAAGTTCCAAAATGGGGTCACTCCCCGACTTGTTGGTTCTGCTGTTGATCCAAACCATCAGCGTTACCACCGCCGTCGCCTTCGGCGGGCGGTGGGACCTTCTGCAGGCGAGCATCGGCGTCTCGGCCATGCACATGCAGCTCCTCTTCAACGACCGCGTCGTGGTCTTCGACCGCACGGACTTCGGCGGCTCCAACCTCTCCCTCCCCGACGGCCAATGCCGCGACGACCCCGACGAGAAGGCCCTCAAGCACGACTGCACCGCCCACTCCGTGGAGTACGACGCCGCCGCCAACGCCTTCCGCCCCCTCGCGGTCCGCACCGACACGTGGTGCTCCTCCGGCACCGTCGCCCCCGACGGCTCCCTGGTCCAGACGGGCGGCTTCAACGACGGCGAGCGCGCCGTCCGCGTCTTCTCCCCGTGCGACGACGGCAGCTGCGACTGGCACGAGGTCAGCCCGCGGGGCCTCGCGGTGCGCCGCTGGTACGCCACCAACCAGATACTCCCCGACGGCCGCGCGTTCATCGTCGGGGGCAGGAGGCAGTTCAACTACGAGTTCTATCCCAAGTCCGACACGGACACGGACGCGCCGATCAACCTTCCGTTTCTTCGGCAAACCTTCGATTTCGAGGAGAACAATCTCTACCCCTTTGTCCACCTCAACGTCGACGGCAACCTCTTCATCTTCTCCAACAACCGCGCCATCCTCTTCGACTACAAGAGGAATGCCGTCGTCAGGAGCTACCCGACAATGCCCGGCGGCGATCCCAGGAACTATCCAAGCACCGGCTCGTCGGTCCTCCTCCCGCTGAACGCTTCCGGACGGACAGAAGCCGAGGTCTTAGTCTGCGGAGGAGCCCCGAAGGGATCGTACAGTGCGGCAGCGTCGACGAACAGAACCTTCTTGGGAGCGCTGGATACTTGTGGCAGGATCAAGATCACCGACAAGTCGCCGTCCTGGTCCATGGAGACGATGCCGACGAAGCGAGTCATGGGAGACATGGTGATGCTCCCCAACGGCAAAGTACTGATCGTCAATGGCGCCGCGGCAGGGACTGCGGGATGGGAGCTGGGCCAGGACCCGGTACTGAGTCCGGTAATTTACAGCCCCAGTGCCGCTCCCGGTGCCCGCTTCGAGGTCCAGACGCCGGCGACGACCCCCCGGCTCTACCATTCCAGCGCGATACTGCTCCGCGACGCCCGGGTGCTCGTCGGCGGAAGCAATCCGCACGCCTACTACAATTTCTCCGGGGTCCAATACCCGACCGATCTCAGCTTGGAGTCCTACTCGCCGGACTACCTGAACTCGTCCTTCACTAATCTTCGTCCCAAAATTGTCGCACCGACGTCGCCGGCGGAGGTGCGCTACGGTGAACAGTTCACTCTCCGATTCAAGGTACTGTCGAGTTCTTTGTGCGATGTTTATGTGACAATGGTTGCACCTTCCTTCACGACGCATTCGTTCGCTATGAACCAGAGGCTGCTGATCTTGGACGTCGCGAACGTTACGAAGAAGAACTCTTCGACGTCGACGACATATTCGGTGCTGGCCGTGTCGCCGGCGTCGGGCAACTACGCGCCGGCCGGCTACTACATGCTGTTTGTTGTCAATGCAGGGGTTCCCAGTGAGGGCATCTGGGTTCACATTAAGTGAATAGTGGGATAAGATTTGTTGATACTTAATTTGTCTTCTTTTCAATGCATGGATGCATACAACACATTTTTTTATTCAAAAACTAATAAGTATGGATTTTGTGCAAGTCCTGTGGCTTGATCCATTGGTCTTTGGCCGTACAGTCAAAATTTTCTCTCTTTTCGGCAACCACAAGGGCCATTCAAATTCGATAAAAAATAGAATAAAAATATCAATTTTGGAAATAGCATATATGAATAAGTGAGTGATACATACTATATGTATTTATTGATCATCCGATTTTAAACAGCAATTTAGATTAGATATCGATTGTGAACGAGAAGAAGATTTATTGAGAGGTGAAGAAGGAAAGAATGCAGCTGTGCATAATTCGACATGCACCTGCAGTGAGCAAGAGTTCAGCATGGCTTGTCTCGTTCTCTTCTTTGCTACTGTGGCGAGAATTGGAACTTTGCAGGTTGAGCTAGCTGGAAAGAAGCAAGAATTATGTTTAATTTGTTTTTTTCTTCTGCTCCCGTGACAGTCGTTTGGACCAATGAACACCATGTAGATTCGAATCACAAGTATATTTCTGAAGGAATTAAATCATTATTTCCAGCCTAGGAGCTGTCTTCTCTTCTTATCATGCCATGGTCCACTTGTATATATAGTGACACTGTCACACTCTAGAGAGCAAACAAGGTACTTAAGGTGGTGTCGGCAAACGAAACCATGTGCCAAATTGCAAGAAATAACTTGAGGGCCTGAGCAAAGTGATTTCGACCAAATGAATGAGAAATAATTATGTGTGCCGGACTTATCATACATCTTTCGTATCAATTATTGGATTGTATGAAAATTTGTTGGCACTCATTTCAATTTTATCCAATAAATGACATTGAAGAGTGTACGATGAATCCGACACATTAAATAATTTCTCCTAATGAATATATGTATCGACCTTAATGAATATGATGTATCATTCTGTGACATTTCACAACAACCAATAACAAGGGTGATGAAAAATTATTCCGATCGAACCAGCTCACCGACAGTGATGAATGGTAAGTTAATCCAATAATATAACGACACATGATAATATTTTACAATTTTTATAATATTTGACAACTGTTTGATTAGTTTTTTTTGACTTTTAGTATTACCATGTGTTAGTATATCATTGGACGGACTCATCATTCATCATTGTCACATGGTAAATCCGTTCAACTAAATAATTTATCGATGTTGATTCTATTACTTGGGAGGTAACCTGAATTACGAAAACATAAAAATATATTCTTGTAGAAAGTTTAGAAAGACGAATACATTATATATTTTATAAATTTAAAAGTTAATTTATTTTGATATTTTTCGGAAGTTGGTGTACGCCACTCAGATCATAATGTAATTCCTCCCAGTACAGTAGGCGGCTATTCAAAGGGATTCATCATATCTTGTAAGCATTTCCAATTTTAAGTTGATAAAGTCATTTTGGATGCACTGATCTTTAGATTTCACCAAACATTTCTTAGGGCAGTTGGGTTCTCCCTCAGTTATTGGTGTTTTAGGGCTACTTTTGTTCCCTTTGAAATAAACTTTTGTTATTTTTTGGCGATAAAAAAACATAATTAGTTTCTAATATATTTTTAGTTTTCATGATTAAAGCAAGTACAAAAGCCAAATGTTCCGTTGGCATTCGTTAAACACAATATATATTATATGTACTGATTAGGAGTCCAAAAACTTCATCAACAAGTAAATGTGTCCTATAGTGATAAATTTTACGCGGCATTGTATCTATGATCATATTGCGGTCATTTGTTAAAAAAAAAAAAAAAAAAACTCCTCCGATAATATATATGTAAAGGAAATAAAAATTTGTGGATTCTTAAACGGCCGTTTCCACAAGGACAAACTTTGTTTCTTTCGTTGGTGACAGGCAAACAATCCATCAAAGTGGTTCACGGGGTACTGCCATTTTTGTTGGCTTGCAGAATGCTATATAATTGTATGTTTCCTTCCAATTTTGTCTGTAGTATTTCTGTGCAGATTAGTTGCAGTTTCACAAATTTTCATGTAAGATAACTGTAACGTCCGTAGTTCGTATTACGTATTTTGGTATACGTATACGAAATTTTGACCCGTAATTAGACTTGTCTTTCTTAGCTTGATCCTGGTTTAATCTTGCCTTCGTTTATTTTGGGTTCATCCTGGTTCGACCTATCTTGACTAGCTAGTCTTGGGTTTTGCATTGGCATGGGTTAGTTAGCATTTCCTGGTTCATGTGGTTTATCCTGGCCTTGGCATGCATTGGGTTCGGCTTGGTTGGACTCGGTTTTGGTTGATATGTAAACCCCTACCTACCACCATCCCTCATTTATTAACCCAACCACCATTCTCTCTCTTCATTCATTACTCATTTACTCATCTTCTCTTCTTCTTCCTCATCTCCTTCTCCACCCACACCACCGTAGGCAAGTGCAACTTGCTATCACAAGAGAACACCATGCTTTTATGGATCATTTAGCTTCCTTGCCTGATTTTAAACTACCTTAGAACTTGGCTTTTCTCATTCTGATGCATAGATTTTTGTAGATCTAGGTTTTAGCATTCTTTTATTTTCATGGTTTTGATCTACTAAACTGGCTTGTTTTTGAAAACTAAAGTTCTATGAAGAAGGCATTCTGATGTTACGCAAGTTTGGTTTTGGAATGGTTGGATTTCATCGAGTCTTGACCGAGATGAGCCCTTCTTGAGCACTTGAGCTTTTACGCCTGCTTGTACCGGCCTTGGGAAGAAGATGAAGTCCTACGCACACGTTCTTACGTGTTAGCGTAGCTTTTAGTTTTATGCCCACGTTTTACGTGCCAGCGTGTCATTTACCTCCATTTTTTTTACGCACACGTTTTACGTGCCCGCGTATTATTTACCCCTTTACGTACACGCATTTGCGTGCCAGCATAATCGCTTCTACGTCGAGTTCATTTCGAACTCTACGCAGGGGCTACTCCGCTTGGGTGGAGTGCCTACCCGCGTAGAGCTCCGCTCGCGTAGAGCGTTTGCCCGCGTAGAGCGTTTGTTCGTGTAGAGCGCTTGCTCGCGTAGAATCCTGCTTGCATGCACTCTTGCTCGCGTAGAGCTGCCTATCCTTAGGTCTTGTCCGCGTAGAGCTGGTTTACGCTTGGGGTCTATTTGGCCTAGCGTACTCTCGCTCGCGTAGAGGCTGTGAGTCCCTATGGTGTATCTCGTTCCCCTTTTATATTCTTACGCCTTTTGTCATAAACTTGATAATCACGAATTGATTGACATGACTGGACTGATAATTGTACATGGCACGGTATAACAAGTAAATTGACACGACATGACATGACTTGACAAGACATGACAAGCAAGCCTGATGGAAACTATTGAATGTTGTTGCGACGGCTAGCATGACATGACAAGAATGAATGGCCTGGACACCGTGAACGATTGTGTTTGTACAAGTGAACCAGTACTGTCTTGCATCATGTCTAGGACAGGGACCCCTGAGTACCACGGTCAGGGGTACCTATTAAAATTGACTAAGGCTAATAACTAGAATAACCCAGTAGTCATAAAGAGATTTTTCAACTACAGGCAATCCCGTTATCTGGGCGCGCAAGTGGACTTGCAGCCTGTCGACGAGTAGGGCAAATTTCCAGCACACTGTCATGTGTTGCACCCTTCATGAACGGATATTCGACCTGGATAACCTGGATGGTCTGCAGGACTTGTGACTGTTGGAATAATCTCATTGCATCTTGCTAGTAACTAGGCATGTGATAATCCTAGTTAGTTAAAGTATCAAGCCATACTCATTGCTTGGCCGTGATCGATTGGATGGAGTATGACCCAGTCTAGTCTTGCCCTGATCCTGTACAAGATTGTAACATGACCTGATTGCTTGTGCTTTACTTTATCGATAAATTATGGAAAACCAAGTTTCGTTCAGACGAATGATTACAACTCCGGTACTTATTTGGTTTAAGGGTTGTAACTTGGTTATCTGAACAGTCCCATGGTTATCTTATCGTATATCATCATGATTTTCTACATTTTCAGTCTTTTATTATAAAGTTATGTTTTGTGCTAATTGTCGATTTTAGTTCTTAAGTGAAGCCTCCTTTGTAGCACTTGCTCTTTCTGGGATCTGACCCAGCTGGTTTTGTATGGCCAGATATCGGAGTAGCTCCAGAGGATCTCCCTACCTTCCAGCCAGATGGTGACCACCAGGCGTAACCAATGCAACGAGTGGATTTCCCTTTTGTTCTTCCACTTTATTGTAAAAATACTCTTTTGAGACGTTTAGCCGACGGGCACGTGTTAGCTCGTATTGCACTTTACTTACTGACTGCCTACGGGCTGTAACATGATTGACGAATCCTAGGGTTGATCATGTATGACTAAACTCTTGCTAGTCTTCATATTTTGTACGACTAGCTTCATGATCATCCAAATATGTAATGTATGGGATGCCTTACTATTGAATATTTGATGCTCTAACATCTTGTAACTGCTATTTCTTGCACGAGATTGAGACAATAGGCTTGTTCATGACCATAAGAGACTGATGGCTTGTAGTTAAACCCTTATGTATTTAGACAGCCGTGACCGTATAGCGAGGTAGATTCTATTTCAATATACGTAGCTGGCTATGTATGCCCCCGCTCTCCAGTATTCTGGTTCTGGGACATTATATGGTTTAAGTGGTGTCCCATGCAGGTCTTGTAAATCAAGATATGTGAGAGTTTACCGAATAGATGTCTCAATCAACACTCGCCTTTGATCTCTGCTCGTATCCTCTAAATCCCTGAAAATATTGACCTGGTCACATGCTTGTATCTTTGTTCTGTCCTGGTCCTTCCTTATTGTTTCCTGTGTCGTCTTCTTCAGCGACATTGTTCCTGGTCCTACCGATCGGCAAGACGGAGCACCTCATGTGGGCCAGCAGCAACCTGGAGATCAAGCCCAGCATTCAGGAGTAGCCTCCAGAGTCATGCCTACTGAGGGTCAAGAGAAGCCAGTTCAGCCAGTCCAGCCAGTCCAGCCTGTAGAGCCCGATGATGGCACCTTGGTGGGTCTCATCAGGACATTGCTAGCATCTCAAGATCGTCGGGGCGACGTCCTGCACCAGTAGTACAAGATGCTTTGAACAGAGGCGGTCATCAAGGAAACCAGGCAGCCAATAACTTCAAGCGTTTGAACCCTCTTTTTTTCGATGGCAGCGAAGATGTGATTGTCGCAGATGCTTGGCTGCAGGATACAGAAGTGATTCTAGAAGCGGCGAAGACGCCCGAGAACGAGAAGGTGGCGGTAGTACGCCTACAGCTATTGGATCTTGCCCGTAGCTGGTGGGCGGCACAGGCCGTTGAATTAGTGGCACCTATTGTATGGACAGTATTTTGTGAGAGATTCTAGACCAAGTACTTCGATGCTGTAGCTATGTACGATCTACAGACGAGGTTCACTAATCTGAAGCAGATGGGCAGGACGGTCGACGGATATGCAGCCGAGTTTTCGAGACTTAGTTGGTTTGCTCCTACCTTGGTAGCGACTGAGTTCGACAGAGTCCAGCGGTTCCAGCAAGGACTCCACCTGGAAATTTTCTTGGCAGTGGAGCAGTTTGACCATCAGACTTTTGATGCGGTATTGAGAGCAGCTAGGAGACACGAGTATACCTCCCAGAGGATCGTGGACAGAACCAAAAATCGGAAGCGGTCTCACGGCCAGATGAACCAGTCTTCAGCACCAGCCCCGGCAGCTAGGACTTTGACAATTGGAACTCCGAGGCGGACGGCCTCAGTGACGTCGGTTCAACATTCAATTTCGATGAACCCTCAACAACAGAAGCAGAAGCAGTCTTCCGCAATGGGTTGCACTCATTGTGGGAAGCCAGGACATGTGGCAGAATGTCGTAGAGCACAGGGATTGTGCTTGGTTTATGGAGCACCGGACCACAGGATTGGGAACTGCCCGAACCGAAGGAGTTCCTCTTCTTCGACCTTTTCTAGTCCTTCGGTGAGAGGACCAGCACCAGTCCAGCAGCAACAACAGTTTTCGAGGCCCTTGCCGTTTCAGTCCTAAGCATTTCAGCAGCAAAACTCCCAGCAGTATGCCCAAGCCCAAGCCCTAATTCAGAGCAGACAAAGAGGTTTTCAGCAGAGAGGACCCACACCCAGAGGTCATGGTCAGGCGATGGCGATGACCGTAGAAGAAGGATTGGTACCGGATGAGATAGTGGCAGGTACTATTCTCGTCAACTCCTTTCCAGCATCAATATTATTTGATTCTGGTGCATCGCATTCATTCATGTCTGTACGATTCGCGACACGGATAGGACTGGAGCCTGAGTCATTATCAGTAAGGCTCAATATACTTACTGGTAACAGTCTTGTGGGAGTAGATAGAGTATTTTCCTCGTGTCGGATCATAGTTAGCGGTAGAGAGTTCTCCGCTAGATTGATAGAGTTCCCGATGGCCGATTATGATATGGTCTTAGGGATGGATTGGTTAAGGAACCAGTATGCTAGGATAGACTGCCATGTTGGCAGGGTTGTTTTTAGCATTCCAGGTGAGCCAGAGTTTTTTTTTTTCCCGAGGCGAAGTTGAACCTTCTCCTCCAGTATTGCGGATGACAGTAGCAGCAGTACAGTTACCCCGGATAGTCGAGGAGTTTTCAGATATTTTTCCAGAGGAGCTTCCAGGAATGCCACCAGAGAGAGATCGAGTTTACTATCGACTTGATCCCAGGGACAGCCCCAGTGTCGGAGAGAGTCTACCAAATGGTGCCGTCAGAGTTAGAGATATTGTACAAGATGATTGAAGAACTCAGGACCAAGGGATTCATTCGTGCCAGTGGATCGCCTTGGGGAGCCCAGATGCTTCTTGTGAAAAAGAATGATGGTACGTCCAGATTATGTGTAGATTATTGTACCTTGAACACAGTGACAATCAAGAACAGATACCCTCTTCCGAGGATAGATGACTTGTTTGATCAACTTAAGGGGGCAGCAGTATTTTCAAAGATTGACTTGTGATCAGGATACCATCAGATCAGAGTCAGAGAGCAGGACATCCCGAAGACAGCTTTTAGATCTAGATATGGGCATTGGGAGTTCCTTGTTATGCCATTTGGAGCAACCAATGCGTCGGCTGTATTCATGGACCTCATGAATCGTATCTTCGTGCCTTACTTGGATCAGTTCGTGATTGTGTTTATAGATGATATCCTGGTCTACTGTAAGAGTGAAGCGGAGCATGAGCAGCATCTCAGAATTGTCCTTTAGATTCTCAGAGAGCACCGGTTATATGCCAAGTTCAGTAAATACGAGTTCTGGCTCGATCGTATTTCGTACTTAGGTCATATTATTACCAGAGGAGGAGTAGAGGTGGATCCTCAAAAGATAGTGGCCATTGAGACATGGCTAGTACCCGACACAGTGGCAAAAGTTCGCAGCTTTCTTGGCTTGGCCGGCTACTACCGGCGATTTGTTTCGAACTTTGCTCGGATTTCAGCACCTATGACCCAGTTGACCCGCAAGGATGTGCAGTTTGCTTGGACAGCAGAATGTCAGGAATCTTTTGATAAGTTGAAGCGAGGCTTGATGACGGCACCCATTCTCATGCTTCCAGATGGGACCGGAGGATTTTCAATATATTATGATGCTTCAGACAGAGGTTTAGGATGTGTTTTGATGCAGCATGGGAAGGTAATAGCTTATGCGTCACGTCAACTTCGTAATCATGAGAGAAAATTATCCGACCCACGACTTGGAGTTGGCAGCAGTAGTGTTTGCACTTAAGCTTTGGAGACACTACTTGTATGGAGATAGGGTGGAGATTTTTATCGACCATAAGAGCCTGAAGTATATTTTTACCCAGAAGGATCTCAATATGCGTCAGAGAAGGTGGCTAGAGCTACTTGTGGATTATGACATCAACCTGCAGTATCATCCTGGAAAGGCCAATGTTGTTGCAGATGCATTGAGCAGGAGAGCTGGAGTTTATTTTCTAACAGCGCAACCAGAGTTATTAGCAGATCTTTAGAAGATGGGTATAGAAGTTGTCCTTCCTACCAATGTGGCATTGATGGCCAGTATGCAAGTTTAGTCCACTATAGTCAAGAGGATCCGGATGGCTCAGTCAGCAGATTCTAAGCTTCAGCGGCTTAGGACAGAATGTGTAGCAGGACGAAGACCAGAGTTATGTATCCATGAGGATGGTACACTTCGACATGGGAGGCGTTGTCACCATCACTTTTTCAAGTTAGGGGTAAAATGGTAATTTTTCATTTTATAATATTTTTGGGAATTTTATTTCATGAATATTAATATTTATGATCATAGGAGTCGAGTTCGAATTTCATCGCATTCCGAGTTAATTCGGGACTCCGGGGAATTTTGACTTGAGTTGTGATTAGCATGTTAATTAGTCATGGCCCACCCAAACTTAACTTTTAGGTTTAGGAGTTTGGACTAATCCCACATGAGTATTTAAGCTTAATTATAATTTTTATTTAATTTTAGCTAACCCACAAAATCAAATTTGGACTTAACTTAGCATAGAAGTTAAGGGAGGGGCAAACTTGTAATTTCAAGTGCCCCAACCCTTCCCTTTATGGCCAACCACCCCCTCTCCATTTATTTCTTCTTCTCCACTTCAAAATATCACAATTTTCTTCTTCTTCTTCTCCAAGCTTTTCTCAAAAGTTAGAATAGGTTTTCCCTAGAAATCATCTCTAAATAATTCCTTTTTCTCCAATATTCTTCCATAGAACTCTTCCTCTATCCCAAGTAGTGATTCTCCAAGCTTTTGGGAGCAAGAAGTGAAGTGGGTGTGTCCTAAACAATTCGTTGTGTCGGAGCCGTGTCGGAGGACTTTCGAATCGGAAATACATCTCCCGATAGGTACAACCTATCCTCTAATCTATTCTTTTCATCATGTAATCTAGGTTGGACCATGTAGGATTGATTTCCATAGTTGTGTCCCTATTCGTGTCGAGTTTGAGTCCGTTTGGAGTGTCCTAGGAGAAGTTAGAGTTTGTGACCGTGTCCTTGAGTTTCCCCCAAATTTGGACACTTCTAGGCTAAATTAGATTTGTGTCTAAGTGGTTAGGCCCTCTTAAACTTCATTTTTATGTGTGTGTGTGAGTGTGTTCATATGTATATGCGTGTGTGCGTGTCCATGTGTGGGAGTGTGCGTGTCCATATATATATATATATATATATATATATATGTGTGTGTTAATATATATAGATATAGATTTAAGTGTGTGTTAATATATATATATATATATATATATATATATATATATATGTGTGTGTGTGTGTGTGTGTGTGTGTGTGTGTGTGTGTGCGTGTGATCATATATATATATATATGCGTGTGTATTTGTATGTATAGAGAGGGAAGGGAATGAGATTTATATATATGAGAGTTTAGAGAATGAAATTTATATATTTAGAAGAGATTTAGAGAGGAGTTTAGAAGAGATTTAGAGAGGAGAATAGGAGGGATTTAGAGAGGAGAAGAGGGAAGAAGAGGAGGGCAAGCAACAGCAGCTAGGGGGGCCGAGGGGCTGCTGCCCCCTCCCCAACACAGCAGCAATAGCTGCTGAAATTTTAGCAACAGTAGCAGCAGGAACAGCAACTTTAGCAGCAGCATCAGCTGCATTTCACCCCCCCTTTAGGCCCCCATTTGACCCCTAAAACCCCCACTATATACCTAAATATATATATACATATATATACCTCTATATATTAGCTATATATATATACCTATTTAGCCCACAAAACTAACCCCTAAAACTAGTCCTAAGAGAGTGTGAAAAGAGAGAGTTGAGTGAGTGAGTAAATGGTTGAATTAGATTTGGTGAAGGGGTGATTTTGAGTTCCGTATTTCGGAACGCGTCGAAACTTGAAGGGGACCTAGCTAATGTGAATTAGATTTTGTGGGTAGGCTCCTAGGTGAAAATCGGGATTACGTGTGGGATTAGGAGAGTGGTATCGCACCGTACCATCGAGTATCTTGAGATATTCAAAATAACGGGTAAACGGGCGATATGGACCGTAAGATGGACTGGATGTCCACTTACCCTAGAGAACTTGGTAGGTAATGGTTGTATAGGCTAGTACCTTACTACCCTAGAAAGTCCGGAGTGGAATTCCTAAGGGAAGGCCACTTGGCGTCGAGTTAGAATGGTTTAAGGATAAGTGTATTAAAGGGGTAATCGGGTAAATTCAAAATACGGGGTTCGGATATTCGGATTGACTTGAAACTTGGGTGGCTTGTTGGGTACACCCTAGAATGTCATATTTGAACCAATTTTGGCTCGATTGACCCAGAGTTGACTTTTTATCCAAAAGTCAACCGTGAGTCAACACTTTGTCTAGATTTGACCAAATCCAAACTAGAGTTGACCAGTTGACCAAAAGTCAACTGTTGGTCAACATTTGACCAGTTTGACCTAGGGTTGACCTAGATTTGACCAGAGTTGACCAGTGTTGACCAGTTGACCAAAAGTCAACTATAGGCCAACTCTTGACCCCGTTTGATTTGCTTTGACTTGTTTTGTCTTGTGATGACTGGTATGACCTAGGGTTGACTTATTCTGACTTAGATTAACTTGATATAACTTGATTTGACCTAGATTGACTTAACAGGACTTAGTGTGACTCAGTGAGACCTAGTTTGACCTAGATTTTATATCATTCATTGTGAATCATTCTTAACTTTGTTAAACCTAAATTAACATGCAATATCTCATCTTTAGGTCTCTGATTACCACTCTGAGCATTGATATACCCTACAGCTCAGGACAGCAGGCGAGTACATTCACTGATAGTTTTTATTGTCTTGATATCTACTATATCCGATTCAGTTGTAGTGTCTTACTCGATTCCAGTCACGATAGTTCACGGACTAGTATACGTTGGATCATGACAT
Source organism: Iris pallida (assembly GCA_029216955.1). Lineage (NCBI taxonomy): Eukaryota > Viridiplantae > Streptophyta > Magnoliopsida > Asparagales > Iridaceae > Iris > Iris pallida. The sequence continues at coordinate 2,611,162 of JANAVB010024800.1, read as the reverse complement.
GAGATGTTGTTTCTGGATTTTTTTGGTATATATGTACATTTTTTGTCTTGTTCCCTGTACTTGTATAGACACCGATTCCTGAGAGGGAGTAGCTATCCTCTTAGGGAATCCCGTGTCATGACGTGTCATGTCCAGGTCCATTATACTACTCGGGGATGGGGAATTATTAGGGGTTATTTGATCAAAGTCCCATGTCACTATTTTGCTTGTGCCACTCTCACCTCACGTAGGGTGTAGCAGATACCTCCATGTCCATGTTATCCAGGTTGGTCGGCATGACTTTCCGTTGAGGTCACCGCGGATTGCCGGGCCAAGTGGATTACCCTATCTTGTTTTCCTTGCCGATCACATAACGCTCTAATAATTCAAGGCACATTTTATATTTACTTATCTTATCATATATCATGTTCTGTTCTACATTCAGTACTTTCTCACCATGCTATGATATTCAGTTACTCACATGTTCTACATGCCTTTATATTGTACCTTGATTGGAGACTAAGTTCTGCTCGGAAGAAGGGTTACAACTCCGGTCCTTGTTTGGTTTAAGGGTTGTAGCTCAGCTTTCGAACGGTTCCCAAGTCTTCATATATCTTTGTCATGTAGTTCATTATACTGTCTCTTATAGAATTTGTCAATTCACATGGAACTGCTATTAGTGCTTGTACTTGCTCATTTTTCTGACAGGATACCGTTATGATATATTACAGATGACTCTGAGGCAGACTGCTCGACCTATTATGGGCTCGAGCTAGATGGAGTAGTCCAGGACCGTGGCCTTATAGTAGAGCCACTAGACTTTATACTCCCAGAGTAGTGTAGCTTAGCTAGGTTTGACTGGACTGCGATCCAGCTAGCATTATCAGACTGTAGCTTCTATGTTATATTTTGAGACCCTGTGATGTTGTATATATATCTGGGCTTGTGTTGGATCTTGGACTTATTCCCTTTTTATCTATCATATGTTTCCTTCTGTGCTATCTACCTTAGTTTTATTCTGTGATTGAGATTATATTGCTATGTCATCTCCACTCGGAGTGTATATACTGTACAGGTACCTTTATACTGTTAGTCGTAGTATTTACAGACCTTATATACAGCGTTCTACCGCCGATACTGCGGCATAGGCTGGACGTACCCACGTGCTCGTGCCCCTCATAAGGGTGCGGGTCGTGACACGTTTTTTGTGGTGGCCCATGTAGGTCCGGTGTCGCAATTAGTGCGATCTCGTAATGGTGCTCGACTTGGAGCACTAATTACGAGCCTGCAATTAGGACGTAGGACCTAGGATATGATAGGAGTTTCTCAATCACACCTAGGAAAAAAATTTCGATCTTTTGATTATTGTGATTACTCCCCTTGTATTAAATTAACTGTCCTTCTTTGATAATATTTTCTCATGTGCCATATTGATCTCTTTGCTTCAATTCGTCTCCAGGATGACGAAGACGCACCCGCAGGCCACTGGATTGAGTAGCTTGCCCGTGAGATCAGACCAGGCTGAGGAGGAGGTTCACGAGACTGCCCCCAGTGATTCTACTATCCCGGAGGCCCTGGTAGTTGCACAGGGAGGTCTACCACCTCCACCCCAGAGGGTTTCGATCGCCGTTCCAGAGATACTGCCACCACCACCCCCGATACCGATGAATACACACCATATGTTCCTTCTCCTTCAGCAGATGATGGAGACACAGCGAGCCCAGGCAGAGACGTTGCAGCGCCAGACGGAGGCGTCACACCGTCAGATTGAGATGCTGAGGTAGAGCATGGTGAACTCGCATCAGCTTGCACTGGCAGCCGTGGAGAGAGTGGCACCGGGTACGATGCAGGGCCCTACTGACCAGCAGCCGTACCAGCAGCAGTCCAGGCCAGGGACAGTATTAGACTTTAAAAAGATGAGCTCCAGGGACTTCACAGGCACAGAGGGCATCCTTTATTCAGATGACTGGCTAGAGGACGTGCAGCGGAGTATGGAGCTAGCAGAGCTTCCTAGAGGACTTTGGGTTTCTGTCGCAGCCAGCCGATTCTTCGATATCGCGCTGACATGGTACCGTACGGATCTTCGTGCGTCGGTGAGAGGGTTATCATAGGAGGACTTCCGGAGGCTCTTCAAGGAGAAGTTCTTCCCGGACGTGGCTCTTACAGCATTGGAGGACCAGTTCGTGGGTCTAGTGCAGGGGAACTCGTCGGTGGACGAGTATGCAGCAGAGTTCTTCCGCCTTAGGAGGTTCGCTCCCGATATGATCCAGGATGAGGGACAGAAGGCTCGTAAGTTCCGTAGGGGACTTATTCATGCAGTACGCACCCGTACCTCGGGTAGCCGTGATGCGACGTTCGATCAGATATTGATGGACGCGCAGATTACAGAGGAGGATTTCGGCCTCAAGCCGAAGAGGAGTGGCGATACCATGGGGGAGAGTTCCAGTGCGGGACCGGCCAAGCGCCCCTACTTTCAGCATCAGCAGAGGCCATTTCAGCAGCAGCCTCTGTTACAGATTCAGCAGGCACCAGCACGTGCCCAGCAGCACCAGGGACAGGACCAGAGACCGGCTACTCCGTGCGGCTTCTGCGGAAAGTCGGGGCACACTAGAGAGGCTTGTAGGAAGAGGTTGGGCGTCTGTCTATACTGTGGGGTGCCTGACCACCAGCTGAGGGATTGCCACGCTAGTGGAATCCGAAGAGACCAGGACATAGTACAGCAGGCTAGAGGAGGCCAGCAGGGGCGAGCTTGCGCCATGACAGTTTAGCCCACTCAGGCAGTAGCAGAGCAAATAGCAGGTTCCAATCCTTCGATCTCATTTTCGTATTTGTCTTCTTATAAACTGTCTTGAACTTCGATTCTATCTGTTCTTTGATCGTTGGATGAAATTTGTTCTTGTGATGTGATTTCCTTCTAAGATAAGTCGTATGGGCTAGGTCGCTTCGATTATGAGATTTTAGAATACTCTAGGGTCATGCTAGCAGGCATAGTGAGGACATATAGTCGGATTATGGTCGTAATTCTCGGGTGTGGAAATTTAAGGTTTTCGCTGCCAAGCATGCGGCAATGCGAAAATTTTAAATACCATAATTCTATAGATATGTACCGTAGTTGAGGACTCTGTGATTATCGTAGTCTTGCTCACTGGCATGACGGAGATTCTGAGTATCATGATGATTGGACAGACGCATACGATTATCGATTTGCATGATTTTTTTGTGTTTACTTGTTTTAATTTTTTAGGATGATTCTTTAAGGTGGATAGACTTGTAGCACCCAGTTTCTATTTGAGAGTAATTTTAAATTTTATAATTTTAGTCATTTAATTCATGCTTTGATTTTTAAGATTTTAATCATTTTAAATTTTAAGCCATGACATGTGATTTTGATATTTTACTATTGTTCGATTTTAATTTCGAGGACGAATTTTTTTTAAGGTGGATAGACTTGTCACCCTCACTTTTCCAAGTTAGGGGTAAAATGGTAATTTTCCATTTTATAATATTTTTGGGAATTTTAATTCATGAATATTAATATTTAATGATTATAGGAGTCGGGTTCGAATTTCATCGCATTCCGAGTTAATTCGGGACTCTGGGGAATTTCGACTTGAGTTGTGATTAGCATGTTAATTAGCCATGGCCCACCCAAACTTAACTTTTAGGTTTAGGAGTTTGGACTAATCCCACATGAGTATTTAAGCTTAATTATGATTTTTATTTAATTTAGCCAACCCACAAAACCAAATTTGGACTTAACTTAGCATAGAAGTTAAGGGAGGGACAAACTTGTAATTTCAAGTGCCCCAACCCTTCCCTTTATGGCCAGCCACCCCCTCCCCATTTATTTCTTCTTCTCCACTTCAAAATATCACAATTTTCTTCTTCTTCTTCTTCTCCAAGCTTTTCTCAAAAGTTAGAATAGGTTTTCCCTAGAAATCATCTCTAAATAATTCTTTTTTCTCCAATATTCTTCCATAGAACTCTTCCTCTATCCCAAGTAGTGATTCTCCAAGCTTTTGGGAGCAAGAAGTGAAGTGGGTGTGTCCTAAACAATTCGTTGTGTCGGAGCCGTGTCGGAGGACTTTCGAATCGGGAATCCATCTCCCGACAGGTACAACCTATCCTCTAATCTATTCTTGTCACGACCCGCACCCTAGAGTAAGGGCACGAGAAGTGGGTACGTCCGGCCTACGCCGCAGTGTCGGCGGTAGAACGCTGTCCTAGGTCAAACATCTAACAATATGAAGGTACATTTATAATATATACACTCCGAATGGAGGTGACATAGCAAATACAGTCCCAATCACATCTAAGGTAGAGCATGATAAAAGATAGATAAAATATGAAATCCATAAAGAGATGCCGCAGATAGAAGTCTAAGTGTCTAAGATACACAAACCCAAAAAATATCTCAAATCTCAAATACAGTAATCCATAAAACAAATACAACTCAAGACAACTAAAATAACTATCTATACAATCTCTACTGTGTCTCCTTTAGGCTAGCAGGCAACCTCCAAGCTATCTGTAAAATTTATCAACAGGTCCAGTCAGGACAGGAATGAGCACATCTCATCTAGAAAACCCAAGTAAATGACAGAGAACTATAAAGCAGTTATAGACAGTTGTATTGATGAATATAGCAGTTTATATTCAGGTGATGGTATAGAGAGACAGATAAAGTACAAAGAAAGTAAGTAACTAAACAAGAAGAGAAGCATAGCAAAGAAGACTGTAAAATAAGATCTAGCTGAACTAGAATAACATAATGAGTTCAGATGGTACAATATAAGTCGAGTGTAATCCCAATGTGAATCTAATATAAGATGAGTCGAATGTAATTCTAATCATTATTCTAATAAGGTGAATCGAATAAGGTGATACGAATAAGGTGATACGAATAGTGATTCACATGATGTTCTAATAATGATTCGAATAAATTTTCCAAGTGTGTTTTAAAATACTTAGTTAGACATGTAAACGGCTAAGGGTAAATACGGCACATCATACACCTGGTTGGGTGTGAAATGGCTATCGTTCGAATATATTCACAGGGGGTGGTTCGAATAGTGGGAATGTTCACATGTCTAATCAAGTATTTCCCCGCCCATGTAATACAAATGAATCCAAAATCCGACACATCATTCGAATAAAAGTCCAACCAACATATGAAGATACGAATAGGTGGTTCGAATAGTAATTCGTATGGTGATTCGAATAATAGAGGTAAGACAAGTAAGTATGTGTGTCGTATACATGGATTCAGAAATAAAAATACGTGTTTGTAACAGAGAATCACATACAGCTAACTAGAACTGAAGTACAGTAAATGACAAATAAATGAAAGAACTATCAGAGAATGTACTCGCCTGCTACTCTGAAAAGAGTAGTGTAATATCAGATGCCTGCACCAGAGTCACAATATTCTAAATAGAGCAGTACAGGTTATAATATGTTTAAAATAAGGTAAATAAAGTTTATGATGCAATCTACATGATTTCTAGGCCAATCTAGGTCAAAGTCAACTCTAAGTCAAACCTGGTCAACTGTCTAGGTCAAACTAGGTCAACACTCTAGTCAACTAGGTCCATCCTAGTCCAGTCAAGTCTCACTAGGTCTAACCAGTCTACCCTAGCTAGTACACACCATACAAATCCAAGGCTATACAAGCCAACACAAGTCACATATCAAGATACATCACATTCATGCATATTCAATATTATATATATATATATATATATATATATATATATATATATATATATATATATATAAGAGAAAAGAACTAACATGTAAAGCTATGTGTGTGTGTGAACATGGAGGTGTACATGAAAAGAGAAATCTCTAGTTATGAGTTTACACTACACAAGGCACAAAGCTAACCCATCTACATTACATATGTATTATACTTAACATGCATGGCTACAAGTATACATCTAGATACGTTAGAGTAGAGACTATTTAAGTTGTAACTAACATGCATCTATATTTTACATAAATCTATATATATAGCCATCATTTAGAGAAGGGTTACATGGCATGGTGGTTGATATAGAGGGGGGTGTCTTTGTGCAGAGGGTGAAGTTCATTCTCAGTTTAGTTCCACATTTACATATAAACTAAAGTGAGCTATCCCATAAACTGGTGTAACTAACCACATAAAATGAACCATGTTATCTGAAATCTGCCATTAAGCCAACATCCCATATGCATACAGCTCATGCATTGGTTTTATGTCTACATATAAAATCTGATATTGCATTTACAATATTTATACATTATGCATTCATATCTATTATTACATATATACCTTGCATTTATATCTAGCATTCATTATATACTTTTATGCATGCATTGTATATCATTCTTTCATTCATGTATTTATACATTGCTTACATATATTACATACTATGGAACCTACATATTCATTACAAGCCATACTTATACATGCTTACATTAGATAGGATACTTACACCTCATACATCATTTATTTAACCATTTACTCATACTTGCATTCTCTATTTAATTACATAATGTATATACATTAACATGGGTTAAAATCAAATAGAACATTATATTACACACAAGGGTAAACAAAATGCATATGTCGAATAGTAACTCCTACTAATAATCAATACTGTACCAACTCAGTATTAATTAAAATCTAGGATTAAAGTATGTTATAGATCTATGTGTTAGCTTTCCGAAACTTCAAACGGATCGCGTTTTCGTTTCCGGAAACTCCCGGAATCGCGAAAACACCGAGAACGCATTTGTCTTTCGTACAGCTGACACTCAAATAATTTTCCAGAACGTTACAGAAAGAATTAGGCCTATTAATACATGTTTTTGGAAAGCTAACTTCAATACGCTTCTTTTAAAAAAAACGAGAGATTAAACCGAGCTTTGAGCTAGAAGTTATGACATTTCTAAGTTAGTGCTGAAATTAAAAACGTGGATAAAAATCATGACGGATTTGGATAGTTTGAGACAAAAGAACACAAGTATATAACATAATATATAAAGAACTCACTCTCTATACTAATATATATATATATATATATATATGAGACACTATAGAACACATCTCCAATACAAAAATATGAGATTAAACATGTAATAATTCATTCATACATAACAACAATACATAGTGTGTCCAAATTTGGGATTTTTTCACATGGACACAACCACAACACAAAGGACACTCCTATGACCTCCAAATGGACACGAAATAGACACAAATAGAGATACAACCATGGGGGTCATTCCTATGGGTTCAAAATCGACATATATGCATGAGAAAATGAAAAAGGAGAAGGGATTTATACCTCCCGGTAGATCGAATCGAAGAAAAGCCTTCCCGGAGCAACACCGACACGTAGAGATTCCAAAAGGACACGAACGAGCTCCGAATCCTCCCAAACTTGGGTAACTTCCTCCTTGGCTAGAATGGAGAAGGAAAGAAGAAGATTTGGTGGCGAAATGAAAGGATTTGGTGGAAAAATTGCTAGGGATTGCTCTCTAGGAATTTAGGGAAGAACAAGAGAGAGAGTGTGGATGAGAATAATGAAATGAACTTGAGCCTATCCTCTCCCAAAGTGGCTGGCCATATGGGCTATTTGTCCTATTATGGTAAGGTCCAAAATGCCCCCACTAACCTATTCTATGAGTATTAGGAAAGGGCTAATTGGTTGGGGCTAAATTAGTCATTCTAAAGTCTCTAATCACACTAACTTTATCCATAATAATTAGTCTAACCTCTAACTAAAATATTTCTATCATGTGCACTAAAATTAATATCATGTGGGCCATGCCTAACTAGTGTGTGGGTCCCACTAGAGTCAAACTACCCCCGGGTCCCCGTTTCAAGTCGGATTGAGTTGAAATTTGAACCCGACTCAAATAATCCCAAAACAATATCATAAATAATAAAATAAATTTCAAAAATATTTCAAAAATACAAAATGATAAAAATACTCCTGTTCCTGAAAATTGGGGGTGACAAATTCCTCGAAATTAAAACCAAACAATAGTAAAATGTCAAAATCACAAGTCATAATTTTAAATAGTTTAAAAATGATTAAAAATCACCAAAAATTATAATATAAAATAATTATTAATAAATAATAATTATAATTATAAAATTTCAAAATTACCCTCATCTGGAAAACTGGATGTTAAAATCCTGCCCACCTTATAAAAATTTCGTCCTCGAAATTAAGATGATCGCACCCCCTTCTAGGTCAAACATAGTCAAGGGTCAATCACTAGTCAATTTCTCAACATCCAAGTACTTGGTCATCAACTGGTCAACTTCTTAGGGTTTTACCTATGCTAGCTATCTAGGTGTTGGCAACTAGAATTTAGCAAAAGAGAAACTCTATAATAGACTAGCTCTTAACTTTTCAATCCTATCAAGTCACCTATAACTAAAATACCTACAAGCTAAGCACATGAATACCAAATACCACATATATATATATATGCTCAAGAACAACAACCCATCACATATATCCTAAGTATATCATATATATATATATACATGACTGATCAACCAAGGGTTAAGGCAGACTAAACTTATAAGGGTCTGAAACAATGCTTAGAACTAGGCTAAGGATGAATGGTCTGAATCAAGGGGACATGGTATCTAGTGAAGGGTCTGCACACTGCCTATAAAGGTGATCAACACAAAGGAACTCAACACGAAGGAAACTTAACTAAATGGAAAACTGAACTAAGTATAGGCTAAACAACATGTTTATAACCCTATACAACAATGGCCTATAGATATTAACTAACCTATATCCCATATGCCAATATCATCTGCAATCTATCTATGCAAATAGACCTCTCGGTCTTAGGTGAAACTACAACTATACTCAAAGGCAGGCTCTGGTCATGGGTGCCTTACTGGAAAAGGTAAGGGAAAGTAGTAATAATCATCAAGGATGTAAAGCATACTAACGTCCTATGTGTAACTGGTTGGTATTATAGATAACAGGAGAATTATCTGCAATGGGTTACTATTCTAACACCAATGCTAACTATCACCTCTAGGGTACATACACTCTACAAGTCATCATACCATTATACTATGAAGGAACTACCTATGAATAAGCTCGACAAAACTAAATAGCCCTACTCCTAAGTCATTTATAACAATCAAAAGGGTATGATATTTAAACCTTCTCAAGATACAATCTGTTAATCATATGCGTCTATCCAAAATCATGTTGTCCAGAGTCTTCATCATGCTAGTGAGCAAGGCTACGATAATCACAGAGTCCTTGACTAAGGTACGTACCTCTAGGTTCATGGTATTTAAAATTTTTGTACTGCCGCATGCGACGACGAAAACCTTAAATTCCCATACCCGAGAATACATCCAAAATCTGACTACATGTCATCACTATGCCAACTAACACGACTATCGAGGATTCTAGATTCCATGATTTAGGCGACCTAGCCCATATGATTTTCTCAGAAGAAAAAAACAAACACAACAAAAGAGTAACATGACAAAATTAATCAATCAACAAGGAACAGATGGAATCGAATTTCAAGGTAATTATAAAAGACAATTACGGGAATGGAATTGAGAAGAACGGAACTTGCAGCAAGATCGCCAATGGTCTGCGCATCCTTGACTGTCCTGACGATAGCTCGCCCTGCTAGTTTTCCCTGGTCTGCTGCTGATGCTGCATGAATCACTGCTGCTGAGAGAAATCAGAAATGACGGAAGAAAATCTCTGTACAGATAGAGGTGCACCTCCAATGTAGCAGAAAATTCAACCTGAGTCGGCACAACAGAAGCTGCGGTCTCGAGGCCCTGATGAACAGGACGAGAGGTGGCCAGCCTCTCGATAGTATCCCCCGAACCGAAGCGATGAGATCGTATCTTCATAACCATCATGAAAACTGATCAAACAAGAAACAATTTCTGAGAATGAAGCAAAATTCAAGGAAGACAGTTTATATTCAAGGGAAAACAACAAGCAGCAAATTTAGATAAAAGGGATCTGATAAGGAGTTTTTCCTAATGTGATTGAGTACCTTCAAAATATCCTAATCCTACTGCAGGCTGTAGTGATACTCTAGTTCGAATACCACTACATAAACTCGACCTGCATGGGCCACCACTAAAAACGTGTCACGACCCGCACCCTAGAGTAAGGGCACGAGAAGTGGGTACGTCCGGCCTACGCCGCAGTGTCGGCGGTAGAACGCTGTCCTAGGTCAAACATCTAACAATATGAAGGTACATTTACAATATATACACTCTAAATGGAGGTGACATAGCAAATACAGTCTCAATCACATCTAAGGTAGAGCATGATAAAAGATAGATAAAATATGAAATCCACAAAGAGATACCGCAGATAGAAGTCTAAGTGTCTAAGATACACAAACCCAGAAAATATCTCAAATCTCAAATACAGTAATCCATAAAGCAAATACAACTCAAGACAACTAAAATAACTATCTATACAATCTCTACTGTGTCTCCTTTAGGCTAGCAGGCAACCTCCAAGCTATCTGTAAAATTTATCAACAGGTCCAGTCAGGACAGGAACGAGCACATCTCATCTAGAAAACCCAAGTAAATGACAGAGAACTATAAAGCAGTTATAGACAGTTGTATTGATGAATATGGCAGTTTATATTCAGGTGATGGTATAGAGAGACAGATAAAGTACAAAGAAAGTAAGTAACTAAACAAGAAGAGAAGCATAGCAAAGAAGACTGTAAAATAAGATCTAGCTGAACTAGAATAACATAATGAGTTCAGATGGTACAATATAAGTCGAGTGTAATCCCAATGTGAATCTAATATAAGATGAGTTGAATGTAATTCTAATCATTATTCTAATAAGGTGAATCGAATAAGGTGATACGAATAAGGTGATACGAATAGTGATTCACATGATGTTCTAATAATGATTCGAATAAATTCTCCAAGTGTGTTTTAAAATACTTAGTTAGACATGTAAACGGCTAAGGGTAAATACGGCACATAACACACCTGGCTGGGTGTGGAATGGCTATCGTTCGAATATATTCACAGGGGGTGGTTCGAATAGTGAGAATGTTCACATGTCTAATCAAGTATTTCCCCGTCCATCTAATACAAATGAATCCAAAATTCGACACATCATTCGAATAAAAGTCCAACCAACATATGAAGATACGAATAGGTGGTTCGAATAGTGATTCGTATGGTGATTCGAATAATAGAGGTAAGACGAGTAAGTATGTGTGTCGTATACATGGATTCAGAAATAAAAATACGTGTTTGTAACAGAGAATCACATACAGCTAACTAGAACTGAAGTACAGTAATTGACAAATAAATGAGAGAACTATCAGAGAATGTACTCGCCTGCTACTCTGAAAAGAGTAGTGTAATATCAGATGCCTGCACCAGAGTCACAATATCCTAAATAGAGCAGTACAGGTTATAATATGTTTAAAATAAGGTAAATAAAGTTTATGATGCAATCTACATGATTTCTAGGCCAATCTAGGTCAAAGTCAACTCTAAGTCAAACCTGGTCAACTGTCTAGGTCAAACTAGGTCAACACTCTAGTCAACTAGGTCCATCCTAGTCCAGTCAAGTCTCACTAGGCCTAACCAGTCTACCCTAGCTAGTACACACCATACAAATCCAAGGCTTTACAAGCCAACACAAGTCACATATCAAGATACATCACATTCATGCATATTCAACATTATATATATATATATATATATATATATATATATATATATATATATAAGAGAAAAGAACTAACATGTAAAGCTATGTGTGTGTGTGTGAACATGGAGGTGTACATGAAAAGAGAAATCAACACTAGTTATGAGTTTACACTATACATGGCACAAGCTAACCCATCTACATTACATATGTATTATACTTAACATGCATGGCTACAAGTATACATCTAGATACGTTAGAGTAGAGACTATTTAAGTTGTAACTAACATGCATCTATACTTTACATAAATCTATATATATTATAGCAATCATTTAGAGAAGGGTTACATGGCATGGTGGTTGATATAGAGGGGGGTGTATTTGTGCAGAGGGTGAAGTTCATTCTCAGTTTAGTTCCACATTTACATATAAACTAAAGTGAGCTATCCCATAAACTGGTGTAACTAACCACATAAAATGAACCATGTTATCTGAAATCTGCCATTAAGCCAACATCCCATATGCATACAGCTCATGCATTGGTTCTATATCTACATATAAAATCTGATATTGCATTTACAATATTTATACATTATGCATTCATATCTATCATTACATATATACCTTGCATTTATATCTAGCATTCATTATATACTTTTATGCATGCATTGTATATCATTCTTTCATTCATGCATTTATGCATTGCTTACATATATTACATACTATGGAACCTATATATTCCTTACAAGCCATACTTATACATGCTTATATTAGATAGGATACTTACACCTCATACATCATTTATTTAACCATTTACTCATGCTTGCATTCTCTATTTAATTACATAATGTATATACATTAACATGGGTTAAAATCAAATAGAATATTATATTACACACAAGGGTGCACAAAATGCATATGCCGAATAGTAACTCCTACTAATAATCAATACTGTACCATCTCAGCATGAATTAAAATCTAGGATTAAAGTATGTTATAGATCTATGTGTTAGCTTTCCGAAACTTCAAACGGATCGCATTTTCGTTTCCGAAAACTCCCGGAATCGCAAAAACACCGAGAACGCGTTTGTCTTTCGTACAGCTGACACTCAAATAATTTTTCAGAAAGTTACAGAAAGAATTAGGCCTATTAATACATATTTTTGGAAAGCTAACTTCAATACACTTCTTTTAAAAAAAATGAGAGATTAAACCGAGCTTTGAGCTAGAAGTTATGACATTTCTAAGTTAGGGCTGAAATTAAAAATATGGATAAAAATCATGACGGATTTGGGTAGTTTGAGACAAAAGAACACAAGTATATAACATAATATATAAAGAACTCACTCTCTATACTAATATATATATATATATGAGACACTATAGAACACATCTCCAATACAAAAATATGAGATTAAATATGTAATAATTCATTCATACATAACAACAACACATAGTGTGTCTAAATTCGGAATTTTCCCACATGGACACAACCACAACACAAAGGACACTCCTATGACCTCCAAATGGACACGAAATGGACACAAATGGAGATACAACCATGGGGGTCATTCCTATGGGTTCAAAATTGATATATATGCATGAGAAAATGAAAAAGGAGAAGGGATTTATACCTCCTGGTAGATCGAATCGAAGAAAAGCCTTCCCGGAGCAACACCGACACGTAGAGATTCCAAAAGGACACGAACGAGCTCCGAATCCTCCCAAACTTGGGTAGGTTCCTCCTTGGCTAGAATGGAGAAGGAAAGAAGAAGATTTGGTGGCAAAATGGAAGAATTTGGTGGAAAAATTGCTAGGAATTGCTCTCTAGGAATTTGGGAAAGAACAAGAGAGAGTGTGTGGATGAGAATAATGAAATGAACTTGAGCCTATCCTCTCCCAAAGTGGCTGGCCATATGGGCTATTTGTCCTATTATGGTAAGGTCCAAAATGCCCCCCACTAACCTATTCTATGAGTATTAGGAAAGGGCTAATTGGTTGGGGCTAAATTAGTCATTCTAAAGTCTCTAATCACACTAACCTTATCCATAATAATTAGTCTAACCTCTAACTAAAATATTTCTATCATGTGGACTAAAATTAATATCATGTGGGCCATGCCTAACTAGTGTGTGGGTCCCACTAGAGTCAAACTACTCCCGGGTCCCTGTTTCAAGTCGGATTGAGTTGAAATTCGAACCCGACTCAAATAATCCCAAAAAAATATCATAAATAATAAAATAAATTTCAAAAATATTTCAAAAATATAAAATGACAAAAATACTCCTGTTCCTGAAAACTGGGGGTGACAAATTTCTTGAAATTAAAACCAAATAATAGTAAAATGTCAAAATCACAAGTCATAATTTTAAATAGTTTAAAAATGATTAAAAATTGCCAAAAATTATAATATGAAATAATTATCAATAAATAATAATTATAATTATAAAATTTCAAAATTACTCTCATCTGGAAAACTGGATGTTACAATTCTTTTCATCATGTAATTTAGGTTGGACCATGTAGGATTGATTTCCATAGTTGTGTCCCTATTCGTGTCGAGTTTGAGTCCGTTTGGAGTGTCCTAGGAGAAGTTAGAGTTTGTGACCGTGTCCTTGAGTTTCCCCCAAATTTGGACACTTCTAGGCTAAATTAGATTTGTGTCTAAGTGGTTAGGCCCTCTTAAACTTCATTTTTATGTGTGTTTATGAGTGTGTTCATATGTATATATGTGTGTGTGTCCATGTGTGGGAGTGTGTGTGTCCATATATATATATATAGATATATATATATATGTGTGTGTGTTAATATATATAGATATAGATTTAAGTATGTGTTAATATATATATATATATATATATATATATATATATATATTTAATAGAACATTTATTGAAACAGGAAAGTGGGCTCAGCCGAGCCTAATAGACAGGGTACGGGCCCGACAACAATGGCCCTGAAGACAAAATACGAAACTAAGATTCGAATTTTGGAGAACCAAAAATTCAAAAGACAACAATAATTCGAAACCCAACGAACTTTCGTAAAGCAAAATTCCGAAAGGTTTCGAAATTCAAAATTCAAAACCAACACACGTGCAGAGCGGGGCACCGCTCCATGGGAGACCGAGCGGGCACGTGGCCCGGAGCAGACACCCTGCACGAGGCAGGAAGGGGGCGGTCTTCCCGAGGTGGGGCGCGTGGCTCGAGGAGCCTCGGGCCCACCCCGGCGCGCAGACCGAAGCCGGCGGACGACGGCGAGAGGAGGCGGAAAGGGGAGGAGGACGCCAGGGAGGGGAGGAGGCCGCCTGAAGCCTCCGGGAAGCACAGATCGATGCCGGGGGTCTTCGGCGGAGGGTTCCAGAGCTCCGGGGGAGGGGGGTTGTCCGCTGGGGAGCCGGCTGGGGGGGCTCGTCGCCCGGACCGAGGAGATGCGCGGCGCACGACCCGAGGATGGCCACGGCGCCGGGGAAGCCACGGCAAGCCTCGACGACTGGGGAGAACCGCTCGGGGGGCCACGGCGGCTGAGTGGGGGCGACTCGATACCGGCGGCTGAGGAAGGAACGGTCGCGCCCGGGACGACGCCGTTGACGGGGTAGACGGGGCAGAGCTCAGGGGAGGAAGGGCCACGGGTCCATTACTGCCAGGAGGGCTGGCAGCGGCCGCATCGGCACGCCGACGCGAGAGAGAGACTGGCACCTCCGAGGGCGGGGGCTTGCCATTGATACGCGGCCGTCTGCGCTGGAAGGGGGACCCAGAACCACCGCTGGGTGGAGGGGTCCTGGAAGTAGGCCCCCGCCGCTGCTGAGGAGGAGGGAAACGCTGCGACGGGCTGGACGACGGGAGGAGGGTTCGCGACCGAGGAGGGGGGAAGCGTGGCGGAGGGAGCCTCAGGGAGGAAGGCCGGCGAGGAGAGATGCGCGGAGGCGTGGGCGACAGGAAGGGGCTGAGCCGCGAGGTCGCCAAAAGCCAGGGAGGGGGGAGGCGGAACCAAGGCGGTGGGGAGGGCCTCAACCGCGGCGGGGAGAGGAGCTGGAGAAGGAGGCGCCTGGAGGGAGGCGGCTGTCACGACGGGGGGCTCCTCGGTCGGAGGAGCCACAGAAGCCAGACCCGTCGGAGGAGCTGAGGTGAGCGAGGTGGTCGGACCCGACGGAGCAAGGCGGTGTACCAGAGCCTCGGGGCCGCCGAGAGGCGAAGGAGGTGGAGGGTCCGGTACGAGCGTGGCCATAGACTCGGAGGGCCGCCTCAGGGAAGGGGGGGCGGAGGGAGAAGCCGAGGCCGAAGGGGAGGGCGACGCAGGGGGAGGGGCGACGGACAGGAGGGGTGGCGGGCCAGAGACGGGCTGCGCGGCATGCAGGTCTCCGAGGACGGCAGGCGGGGGGCCGAGGAGGGCGGGGGCCGAAGACGGTCGGAGGAACCGAGCGCGGCGCTGCCTTCGTCGCCGAGGCCGGCGGCGACGCCGAGGAGAGGAGAGGAAGGGGTTGGGCCCCGCACGTCGGGCAGGAGCCGGTCTGGGACGAAGGGAGGCCGGGACGAAGGGAGATACCCGGCGCGGAGGGTGGCACCTGGGGGCGGCTGGCCACCGGCCGTGGCCGTGGAGGGAGGGTCCCGAGGAGCGGGAGCGCTCCTGCAGGAGGGAGCCTATATATATAAATATGTATATATATATATATATATATATATATATATATATATATATATATGTGTGTGTGTGTGTGTGTGTGGTGTGATCATATATATATATATTATATATATATATATTTTTGATCATATATATATATATGCGTGTGTATTTGTATGTATAGAGAGGGGAGGGAATGAGATTTATATATATAAGAGTTTAGAGAATGAAATTTATATATTTAGAAGAGATTTAGAGAGGAGTTTAGAAGAGATTTAGAGAGGAGAATAGGAGGGATTTAGAGAGAAGAAGAGGGGAAAGAGGGCAAGCAACAGCAGCTAGGGGGGCCAAGGGGCTGCTACCCCCCCCCCCCCCCCCCCAACGCAGCAGCTAGCTGCTGAAATTTTAGCAACAGTAGCAGCAGGAACAGCAACTTTAGCAGCAGCAGCAGCTGCATTTCACCCCCCCCCTTTAGGCCCCAATTTGACCCCCAAAACCCCTACTATACCTAAATATATATACATATATATACCTCTATATATTAGCTATATATATACCTATTTAGCCCACAAAATAACCCCTAAAACTAGTCCTAAGAGAGTGTGAAAAGAGAGAGTTGAGTGAGTGAGTAAATGGTTGAATTAGATTTGGTGAAGGGGTAATTTTGAGTTCCGTGTTTCGGAACGCGTCGAAACTTGAAGGGGACCTAGCTAATGTGAATTAGATTTTGTGGGTAGGCTCCTAGGTGGAAATCGGGGTTACGTGTGGGATTAGGAGAGTGGTATCGCACCGTACCATCGAGTATCTTGAGATATTCAAGCTAACGGGTAAACGGACGATACGGACCGTAAGATGGACTGGATGTCCACTTACCCTAGAGAACTTGGTAGATAATGGTTGTATAGGCTAGTACCCTACTACCCTAGGAAGCCCGGAGTGGAATTCCTAAGGGAAGGCCACTTGGCGTCGAGTTAGAATGGTTTAAGGGTAAGTGTATTAAAGGGGTAATCGGGTAAATTCAAAATACGGGGTTCGGGTATTCGGATTTACTTGAAACTTCGGTGGCTTGTTGGCTACACCCTACAAATGTCATATTTGAACCAATTTTGGCTCGGTTGACCCAGAGTTGACTTTTTTATCCAAAAGTCAACCGTGAGTCAACACTTTGTCTAGATTTGACCAAATCCAAACTAGAGTTGACCAGTTGACAAAAAGTCAACTGTTGGTCAACATTTGACCAGTTTGACCTAGGGTTGACCTAGATTTGACTAGAGTTGACCAGGGTTGACCAATTGACCAAAAGTCAACTATAGGCCAACTCTTGATCCCGTTTGATTTGCTTTGACTTGTTTTGTCTTGCGATGACTGGTATGACCTAGGATTGACTTGGTCTGACTTAGATTAACTTGATATAACTTGATTTGACCTAGATTGACTTGACAGGACTTAGTGTGACTCAGTGAGACCTAGTTTGACCTAGATTTTATATCATTCATTGTGAATCATTCTTAACTTTGTTAAACCTAAATTAACATGCAATATCTCATTTTTAGGTCTCTGATTACCACTCTGAGCATTGATATACCCTACAGCTCAGGACAGTAGGCGAGTACATTCACTGGTAGTTTTTATTGTCTTGATATCTGCTATATCCGATTCAGTTGTAGTGTCTTACTCGATTCCAGTCACGATAGTTCACGGACTAGTATACGTTGGATCATGACATGAGATGTTGTTCCTGGATTTTCTTGGTATATATGTACATTTCCTGTCTTGTTCCCTGTACTTGTATAGACACCGATTCCTGAGAGGGAGTAGCTATCCTCTTAGGGAATCTCGTGTCATAACGTGTCATGTCCAGGTCCATTATACTACTCGAGGTTGGAGAATTATTAGGGGTTATGTGATCAAAGCTCCATGTCACTATTTTGCTTGTGCCACTCTCACCTCACGTAGGGTGTAGCAGATACCTCCATGTCCATGTTATCCAGGTTGGTCGGTATAACTTTCTGTTGAGGTCACTGCGGATTGCCGGGCTAAGTGGATAACCCTACCATGTTTCCCTTGCCGATCACATAACGCTATAATAATTCAAGGCATATTTTATATTTACTTATATTATCATATATCCTGTTCTGTTCTACATTCAGTACTTTCTCACCATGCTATGATATTCAGTTACTCACATGTTCTACATGCCTTTATATTGTACCTTGATTGGAGACTAAGTTCTGCTCGGGAGAAGGGTTACAACCCCGGTCCTTGTTTGGTTTAAGGGTTTAGCTCAGCTTCCGAACGGTTCCCAAGTCTTCATATATCTTTGTCTTGTAGTTGATTATACTGTCTCTTATAGAATTTGTTAATTCACATGGAACTGTTGTTAGTGCTTGTACTTGCTCATTTTTCTGACAGAATACCGTTATGATATATTACAGATGACTCTGAGGCAGACTGCTCGACCTATTATGGGCTCGAGCTAGATAGAGTAGTCCAGGACCGTGGCCCTATAGTAGAGCCACTAGACTTTGTACTCCCAGAGTAGTGTAGCTTAGCTAGGTTTGACTGGACTGCGATCCAGCTAGCATTATCAGACTGTAGCTTCTATGTTATATTTTGGGACCCGTGATGTTGTATATATATCTGGGCTTGTGTTGGATCTTGGACTTATTCTCTTTTCATCTATCATATGTTTCCTTCTGTGCTATCTACCTTAGTTTTATTCTGTGATTGAGATTGTATTGCTATGTTACCTCCACTCAGAGTGTATATACTGTACAGGTACCTTTATACTGTTAGTCGTAGTATTTACAGACCTTATATACAGCGTTCTACCGCCGATACTGTAGCGTAGACTGGACGTACCCACGTGCTCGTGCCCCTCATAAGGGTGCGGGTCGTGACATGCGTCTTTGTGTACCTAGTGGAGATATCAGGCAAAAAATTATGGCAGAAGCTCACAGTTCTCAGTATTCTATTCATCCCGGTGGCACGAAGATGTACTGGAATATCCGTCAGCACTTTGATGGAATGGTATGAAGAGGGAGATAGCCCGGTTTGTCTCTCGGTATTTGGTTTGCCAACAAGTTAAAGCTGAGCATCAGAGACCGACTGGACTTCTTCAGCCCTTGTCGATTCCAGAATGGAAGTGGAAGCATATCACCATGGATTTCGTGACAGGATTACCTAGGTCCCCGGCCGGTAGAGATGCTACTTGGGTTATTATAGACAGGCTCACGAAGGTGGCTCACTTTCTCCCTTCAGAGTTGGTCATTCGACGGCTCAGCTAGCAGAGATGTACCTCAGGCAGATTGTCAAATTTTACGGTGTTCCAGTCAGGATCACCTCGGACAGAGATTCAAGATTTACTTCGTACTTTTGGCACAGCCTGCAAGAGAGTTTGGGAACTCACCTCCAGTTCAGCTCAGCTTATCATCCGCAGACAGATGGTCAGTCTGAGCGTACCATACGAACCTTGGAAGATATGTTGAGATCTTGTACACTCGACTTCGGTGGTTCGTGGGAGGATCACCTGCACCTGGTGGAGTTCTCGTACAATAACAGTTTCCAAGCCAGCATCCAGATGGCACCGTTCGAGGCACTGTATGGTAGGAAGTACAGATCTCCTTTAGCTTGGGATGATATCGGCGAAGGCAAATACTTGGTCCTGAGATGGTAACCCGGACTATTGAGGTGGTCAGACAAGTCAGAGATCATCTTTGAGTTGCACAAGATCGCCAGCGCCATTAGGCCGATTCTCATCGGCGTTCCCTTGAATTTTCCGTCGGCGACCATGTATTCCTTAGGATCTCGCCTAACCGTGGCGTCATTCGTTTTGGCGTACGGAGAAAGCTTAGTCCTAGGTATATAGGACCGTTCGATATCCTCGAGCGAGTAGAAGACGTGTCCTATCGTCTCGCTCTTCCGTCATCGTTGCATGAGGTGCATGATGTCTTCCATGTATCCCAATTACGACGGTATATCCCAGATCCGAGTCATGTCCTTGATCATTCGAAATTGGTTGTTGGTACCAACCTTTCACATGAGGAGAGACCTGTTGGCCCAATGATTGTATCATGTTTTTTAATATGGTTAATATGTTAAGTTTAGCATTTCATTATCACTAATCTTTATACTATCGCTATAGCATTTCTACTTATACTTATACCTTTGGTGATATGTGCCTATTGGTTTACATATTAGTGATATGAGCTTTCTATCTTAAATTTAATCGGGTTGCCAATCAAAACTATGTTTTTGATTGTGGTTATTCAATTAAGTTTAATCATTATGATATCACTAACTTTTATGCTATCACCTTAGCACTTATACTTAAACTCAGCATTGTCCTAATGTGCATTAAACTTATCACACTTGCTACTATGATATTGCTTTGTTCGTCTAATATGTACATGCAGAAAAGCAATAAGTAAGATCAATGTGGACATATGCAATAAAGAAATCATGGTGGGCCAAAGACGACGGATCCCACAAGATTTCTCTGAACCACCCGACGACATCTCCGGAGCCACACACTCGAGGGTTCCGTTTCTGGGGTTCCTGCACCTGCTACAGTATATCTGGAGTCTGTAATGAGTCTTAGGAATAATTGTAAACAGAAGAAATGGATGACAAAATCGAAAACTAGGGTAGAAACTAGCCCAGGATTATTTTCGGATAAAAATCGACATACCGACGGTATACCGGTCTATACCGACAGTATATCGATTTTGTTCACATAAAGTTTTCTGTCTACAAAATCGGCATACCGACGGTATACCGGTTCAGTAACGTTGAAATTCTAACGGTCGAATTTCGAGCATTTAATGATCCCAACGGCTATATTTCTAGCCGTTGTAATTCCAGACCGGCATACCGACGGTATACCGGTCCAGACCGACGGTATACCGGTCGCTGTCTGAAAAGTTGCCTAGGAGATCTTTTCAATGCTTTGGTTATAAATAGCCTTGAACCCCTTCATTCAAGGTTGATGCTTTGAGCCTAAAAATTTCTAAACCACCAAAGCTTATCCACAAACAACTCTACAAAGCTTTCATTTGCCATCCACAAATTGTGTTAGAGTTATTGAGTTGAAAAGTGAGATCTTCATCTTATTGTATAAGGAGATCAAAACATATTGTGAAATGTTGAAGTTGGAGAGTCTTCGTATCCAAACTCTCTGTTGAAGTTGGAGAGTCTTCATATCCAAACTCTCGGTTGAAGTCGGAGAGGCCTTCGGACTAAAGCTCTCGTGTAAGAAGTTGACGAGTTCTTCGGATCCAAACTCGTGTGTAACTATTTACTCAAATAGTAGATTTAAACCGGAGAGAGTTCCGGGACTGGAGTGCCTCTTGGGAGGATACCAGGATATATCGTGTGTCGATATTGTTATTGCTTCTTCTCTTGCACTTATATTTTTAAATTGCCCATTAGCTTGTGTTAAGTGCTTGATTAGTTAGCTTGACCCTATTCACCCCCCCCCCCTCTAGGGTTCCAACAAGACCCGTATCCATATTGGATCGGAGAGAGAATATACTCAAGAATACGACTATCAAGTTAGTCCGTGTTGCTTCGGGTCATCACTCTTTGGGTGAGTCAACGTGGGAGCGTGAGGATGACATCCGATCGCGATATTCCGACCTGTTTGACTTGTGAGGTATGTCTTCCTTATGCCTCATACCTTCGATTCCTTGCTTGCATAATTGATTGTCTGATTGATTACTTAGATATAACTTGCTTGTGATAAATAGCTCGCCCTTACCTCTCTAGCCTCTTAATTAAATTTCGAGGACGGAATTCTTTTAAGGTGGGCAGAGCTGTAACGCCCATAGTTCATATTACGTATTTTGGTATACGTATACGGAATCCTGACCCGTAATTAGACTTGTCTTGCTTAGCTTGATCCTGATTTAATCTTGCCTTGGTTTATTTTGGGTTCATCCTGGTTCGACTTGTCTTGACTAGCTAGTCTTGGGTTTTACATTGGCATGGGTTAGTTAGCATTTCCTGGTTCATGTGGTTTATCCTGGCCTTGGCATGCATTGGGTTCGGTTGGGTTCGGCTTTGTTGGGCTCGGTTTGTGTAACGCCCCAGTCCCAAAATACGTAGGACTAGGAACGTAGACATGTCAGCTGTATTTCATACGAAGTATACTCCAATATATGGAAGCCTCGTATAAATACATAAGCTGTAAAATGCAGTAGAACCATAACTAATCTCATCCACACAGAGTAAAGGAATAAAAGATATCATATAAAGATAATGATTTGTCTTGATACAATATGTTGGACGGAGACAAATCCACTACCAACAAGTAAAGGAAAAATACATGATAGAATAAATGATTTTGGCGAGCGAAGCGAAGACGATCCAAAATACAATCATCCTCAAAGAAATAGAGCGGTTCACGACTAGAGCTAGAACACCTGCGAAAGATAATAGCACACACGTGGAGAGATAACCAGGTCCTCAGAGGGACGTAACAAGACACATAATATCATGCCATATAAACTGAATAAATATTGCTCAAATAAATAAGTAAATTGAATTATAACATGGTCCAATACGTACCTACTGAACGAGCGTACCATCTCCCCAACCAAACAAGGACAGGATGGTAAACTAATTTACGATGACGTATCTTCCCATGCTACGAATCCAATATGGTATCCGGACCCCAACAAGGTTCAATACCTTCTCATCGAAGTAGTAAGTCACACCTACAACCAAACAAAGACAAGATGTGACGAACTAATCCGTGACAAGTTATTGTTCCAAGCCACAGTCAGATATAAGTACCCAAACCAAAAGTACTCATACCTAACGGAGAAAGGTGCCTAACCGTTCTAAGTGAAATGTAGTTAAGAATAATCCTTCCTACGCATGGACCCTGGCTGAATAGGATCGGCATAGTCCCCCTTGGGCACCAGAGGCCCCATCAGTAAGAGCATGACGTTCCGCAGAATCGTTAGTGGCCGTCAGTAATCATGGGTCATCAACCCCGTATCTCCAGCGGAGAGTCCGGGTCACAAGGAAAGTGCATCGAAGCCCATACGCTAAGGAATTGTCCTCCCCGCCCAATGCCTACCATGTTGTATCCACAACAATAACATCTATAACCGCTAAGTCAAACTAGCATGCAATTCTATTAGCGGTTATTCCTATCGCACGACTTGTACGTACTGGTGGCCAGCCAATCACGCACTTCCGTGTCCAACATGCGACACACAACTTCGTGGTATAACATGTCAAGGCCAATGAATGCAACACACAAGGTGGTCCCTTAAATCTAGGTTTAATTTGTAAGAAAATAATACACAGCAGAAAATATAAATGAACAATAAGTCCTAACAGGTTAAGCCATGTATCACAGTTTATTTTGCATAAAGAAAATAATACTAATGCATGAAATATGAGCTAAAATAAATAAACAACAAATGACAAGGTGTCTTGCCTGGTAGGACGCCTGGTGTGCTGCAATGATCAATATGGCACGAACTGCAATTTTGGTGTAATAACTATACAAGGGGACCTCTGTTGATGGCACGGACAGTTCCATCAGGTCCATGTCAAATTAGTTAGGGTGGACATAAGATAGTCTCAAAATGGGCGAAGGAATAGGAACAACAGGACTTGGATACGGACAGAAAAAATCAAAAAATATGGATAATTAATATTTATATATATATACGAATTTTAGAAAATATTTATAATATGCGAAAATTAGATTTTTATGAGTCAAAATATTCTTAGAAAAATACTTAAAATTATCAAAAATCGTTTGACGCTAAATTACTCTAGTTTTAAAATATGCTTCTAGGTAAAACTATACTCCATAAATTTTAAATAAATAATTGAAATTATTAATAAATTATCTAGGCCAAAAAAAACTATATCTTTGTAAAATATATTTGAAAAATGGCTTGATATATTAGAAATCAAATCCCAAAATTTGAAATTTCCTGTACGCAAAACACAATAAAATATTTTTGTTATAAAAAAATCCTTAAAAATTATTTGGTATACTTATTATTAAACTAAGTAATGATACTCATTATGATAACACAATCATATACTGTATCTATACAAACAATTGTTAAAATAATATACCATATAAAATTAACATAATAATAATAATAATAATAATAATAAAAATAAAATTTTAATGAATTTAAAATGGGACAAAACCAAAGCAAATCAGTAAAAGTAATGTATGTTGTATAACAAAGGTTATACAGAATAAAATTAAATAATAATAATGATAATAATAATAATAATATAATAATATATAATAATAATTAAAAAAATCAAAAGGACAAGTTGTTCTCTCTTTCGAGAGAACAGTACTTGAATAGTTGAAACCAACAAGAAGGAAGAGAAGAAAGCATTGGAGAAATTGAACGAGAGAGAGAGGCTGAGAGAGAGAGAGAGAGAGTGGAGCGGAGGGAGTGGTAGTGCGTGGCGGAGAGAGGGGAACGAGGGCGGAGCAGCGGAAAGAAGGGGGAGCTGCGGTGGCGGCACTGTGGGAGAGATGAACGGATAAGGGGGCTCGGATGGAGGACGGAAGACCACGGTCGGCGGAGCGCTGGGCGTGCGGAGGTCGAAAGAGGAGCTGGAAGTCGGGGGCTCGGGGCTGCGCCGGCGGCAAGGGGCGGCGCTGCGGGGCGGTGGGTCGTGGAGGACAGGGCGAAAAGGGAAATCGGAGAGCGGAGGCTGGCGGCCGCCGCTGATGGCCGCACAGCCAGGCGTGGCGGCTCGGGACTGAGTCGGGCGGCGCTGGAGGGAGAAGGGGGTTTTGTGGGGCTGCGCCCTCCAGCGGAAGGCGACGGTCGTGAGGGCACGGCGAGGTGTTGCCGGTGATGGCGCGGAGGGAAAGCTCGCTCAGCCGGAGCCGAGCGCGGGTGGCGGACGGCGGTTCGTCGTCGGAGGTGAGTCTGGGTTAGGGTTTTAATTCTTTTCTTTTCTTTGTGTGGTGGCTTGCTGGTTTTGTCGGGGTCGAGGGTTGCCGAGGGCTGCCGACGACAGTGGAAGGTTGGTCGTGTGATGGTTTGGGTGGTATCGTTGTGTCTCTGGTGGTGGTGTCGGTGACGGGTTGACGGAGATGGTGGTGGTGGTTTGGATGGTTGTTACTGTCGGGGATGATGGTTTTACGGTGGCGCAGTGGCGGTGGTGTGTCTCGGTCGCCGGCGAGGCTTGTCAAGTCAGGGGCTGAATATTTCTGGCGACGGGGTGAGAGACGGGGAGATGCTGCGGTGGTGGTTTTGGTAGCGGTGGTGGCTAGGGTCGGGATGGTAGGTGGTCGTGGCAGTAGGCTGTTCGTGGTGACAGTGGCTGGGTTGCTGGAAGGATGGTCAGGGTGGTGAGAATAGGGGAGTAGAGAGGTGGTTAGGTTTAGGATTAGAAATTATTATTGTGTCGGAGAAGTGTCCGACACGGAAAAAAATTGTACATGTACAAAGAATGGAATAAGAGAGTCACCGGGGTCGGACCCGAGGCCGTCACGGCTGACACGAGGATGGAGGGAACACCGACACGAGCACGCACGTTGTGGTGGAGAAAATTGTGGAGGAATTATAAAAAGGTTGGAGGAGTACCTGCCTATTTATAGGATGTGAGAATTCCCAATTAGGGTTACTTTAAACCCAATTTAGATATTTCCTAATTTAATTTAAAAGCAATCAAATCCAATCCAAATCCAAATCCAAATCTAATTTAAATCAAATCAAATTCTCTTAGTTTAAAATCAAATCAATTTCAAATATAGATATTAGTTTAATCTATTTAAATGTATCCATGGAATCAAATCAAAATTTAAATTGTCACAAATATTTCAAAATATGTTTTCCAAAAATGCTAGTAATAATAATTTCAAAAATTACACTATTTTTTAAAAAAAGGTAATAAATAATTATGATATATGTATGCACAAATAATATTTACATAAATAATTTTTTAGTATACAATAAAAATTATTTATTATTAGTAGTTGATGGCCTTTAAAATGAAAAGAACAAAATAGCAATTCTTGCATGATAGCTAAGTATTTATTAAAATTATTTTGAACAATAAAAATTAAAATTAAAATTTTTTCTAAAAATATGTACGCTCGTCCATATTCGTACTCGACGAGCAATTACGAAATACGTTGTTTGTGCACAACGTACAATACGACTACGCGACGTACAATACAAATAAAAAAAATTAACCAGTACCAAATTAATAATAAAAATATAGTAGAAATTTAGGGGTTTTACATCCTACCCAACTTAAAAAAATTTCGTCCCCGAAATTAAGAATTAGGAGGGGGTGAAAGGCACAAGGGGGTATCGGTGAGGAATAATCGTTCACAACGTCCAACACAATCATGCATTAGGAAATCGCGACTTCAATAACGGCGAGAGTAATCATGGGATAGCTCAAGAAGAAAATGTGTAAGGTTTAAAGATAAAACACGCGATAAAGGCTAGTGTGTTATCTAGAGAAGAATATTAGATATCTTAAAGATATGGTTCCTTAGGAGTTGGTTGCTTGGCACGATTGAGAGAGAGATTTGGGTCACTCCTAACTTAAGTGATTAGAAGGTCATGAGAGTAAATATAGGGCCGAGATAAGAACGAGCAGTTTAGGATGAGGATATAACAACCTTGAGTGATAACGGTCATAATTGGTAGGAAGGCTAGAGGGAGTTCTAGTACTACGCCTTCGTCTTCCTAAAATAGGCGAAGGCGAACGCAATAAAGGAGTTTCAAGACGATATTATTGAATACGAGTACGTGATTCAAGGACGACCGGAAATTTTAAAGGAATTGCCAAGGCAGTCGTGGATGGGATTCTAGAGGACAAGTTTAGCTATGTCCCCATCCACGTAGAATAGACAAAAGTGAACCAAAGTGCACTTGGTTGATCAGACCATTATGCACCGGTTCTGATTAGACAATATGTTAGTGGGAGCGACCCAAATAACATATGTCTTGAACAAGCTCGATAAAGAATAAGCTTGCAAAACTAGGCTACATTAGCATCATTAGTCTAGATTGTAAGATATAGGCACGTGAGATTAAGATTGAAATAAAGAACCAATATTAATAGTCTAAGAGTCATAAGGATCTAAGTCTTGTTTATTCCTATACCATCATTCTATGGTTTTATTGACCAAGGCTTGGTTGACCAAATGGGTTAAATTTTTCTAGTCTCTATGGTCTAGATAGTACTGTTGGTATTTCCTTAATGGTCAAGGGTGTGTCAAGTCGTAGGGTATTCTACCCAACTTAAAAGAATTAAGCTAAGGGTGTTTGGGACATCTAACTAGTAGGGTCAATCTCTAGCAAGCACGAAGGGAAGATAAGAATAGGAATGGAAGGAACCAAGCAAGATGCAGTCGATGAGTCAAACGGTAGATAAAATCTAGGAAAGTGGTCAATTATGTGGATGAGAGCCTAAACTTCTAATCCTATTCGCAGGCTTGTTTGGTACGGTAAAGTAACCAAACAATTTATCTGATCTGCATGGGCCACCACAAAATATGTAACGCCCCAGTCCCAAATACGTAGAACTAGTGTAATGTCTGTGTTCGTATTTCGTATTCTTGGAATACGTGTACGTGTTTTACCTTGTATTGTATGATTCCTTGCTTAGCTCTTCCTTCATGGCTTGGTTATTCTTGGTTCGGGTTGGCTTGGTTCGGTTTGGGATTGCTATTGGTTCATTATGAACCAAGGGTGAACCCCCTACCTACCACCACTACCATTTATTAACCCCACTTCCTTCTCTCTTCATTACTCTCTTCTTTTCTCCATTAATTCTTTACCTACCAGAGAGAGGAAGAGAGAGGTCTAGGCAAGTGCAACTTGCTTTATGGAGGAACTCTAATTTTATTGTTTCATTCTCTTCCTTATAGCTTTTTAACTTACTTTAGTACTTGGCATTTTTACTTTACATGGCCAGATTCTTGTAGATCTAAGTTTATCTTATTTTTGAATTCTTGGGTTTTGATCTACTTAATCTTGTTATTTCTGAGTTTTTAAGGTTTCATGTTGTAGAGAATTTCGTTCTATCCCATTTTGACCTATGGAAGTTCGGATTTGGACTCTGGATGAAGGTTTTATGAAGCTGGAAGGCATGGGCTCATGGTGTTCTTCTTCTCGAAAATTGGAGAAGAAGAACAGTTCCCTGGCGCATGGCAGTACTTGGCCGCATGAACATTTCATGCGGCAAGTCGCTTTCAGCCGCATGATGACCCGACCGCATGAGTCTATATGGACTTAGCCGCAGGGCTGGGAACGAACTCTTAAACCGCATATGCGCCGTCACCCCCAACCGCATAAGCAATCACATCAACCCAGCCGCATGAGAATCCATTCCCCCTCAGCCGCATGCGCCTGACCCTATTCAGCCGCATGGACCTTCATCTCAACCCAGCCGCATGAGAATCCCTTCCCCTCAGCCGCATGCGCATGACCCTATTCAGCCGCATGGACCTTCATCTCAACCCAGCCGTATGAGAATCCCTTCCCCTCAGCCGCATGCGCCTGACCCTATTCAGCCGCATGGACTGTTCTCTTTCCAGCCGCATGAGATCATCCCTGGCCGTATATGCCTTAGCCGCATGGCTCTCCTATAGCCCTGTGTATTGATATTTTATTATATTTTATGCCCATTTATATCCTTACGCCTTTTGTCATGAACTTGATAATCACGAATTCATTTAATATGTTTGTAAATGATAATTGAGCAAGACATAACAGTGACCCATAGTGGTGCACACTTGACATGATAACCTGACATGATAGTGGCCCGTCGTGGCGCACTCCTGACAAAGTACACTTGACATGATAACCTGACATGATACATCTTGATAAGCTGTTGCGACGGCTCCATGACATGACATGACCTGTATAAATTACCTGGACACCGTAGGCGATTGTGCTTGTACAAATAAACCAGTCCTGTCTTGCATCATGTCTAGGACAGGGACTCCTGAGTACCACGGTCAGGAGTATCTACTAAAATGGACTAATGTTAATAACTAGAATTACACAGTAGTCATGAAGAGATTTTCCAGCTACAAGCAATTCCGTTACCTGGGCGCTCCTGGGATCTGTAGCCTGCTGTCGAGTAGGGCACATTTCCAGCACAATGTCATGTGTTGCACCCTTCAAGCTACCTAAGGGTACATGCATTTTCTGGACGATGTACCCACCTGAATTCAATCCTAATCTTTCGACCTGGGTAACCTGGATGGTCTGCAGGGCTTGTGGCTGTGGAATAATCTCACTGCATCTTGTTAGTAATTAGGCTTGTGACAACCCTAGTTAGTTAAAGTATCAAGCCGTAATTCTTTCTTGGCCGTGAAATGATTGGATGGAGTCTAACCTGTCTAGTCTTGCCCTGATCTGTTCCATGTTACTGCATGACCGGAATGCCTGTATTTATTTTATCGATAAATGGTGAGAATCCAAGTTCTGTTCAGACGAAGGGTTACAACCCCGGTCCTTGTTTGGTTACGGGTTGTAACCTGATTATCTGAATAGTTCCATGGTTATCTCGTCGTATATCATCCTGAGGTATTTTCTTTATTTCCAGTTTTTACCTTATTTATACTTTGTGCTGATTACTGGTTTTAGTTCCTAAGTGAAGCTTCCTTTGTGGCACTTGCTCTTTCTGGGGTCTGACCCAGCTGGTTTTGTGTGGCCAAATTTCGGAGCAGCTCCAGAGGATCTATCGACCTTCCAGCCAGATGGTGGCCACTAGACGGAACCATGGCAACGAGTAGGTTTATTTTTGATCTCCCACTCTATTGTAAAAATATTCTTTTGAGGCGTTTAGCCGACGAGCACCTGTTAGCTCAGTTGCACTTTACTTACTGTCTGCCTACGGGCTGAAACATGATTGATAGATCCTAGGGTTGATCATGTATGACTAAACTCTTGCTAGTCCTAACATTTTGTAACGACTAGCTTCATGATCAGCTGAATATGTAATGTTTGGGACGCCTTACTATTGTATATTTAATGATCATACTTCTTGTAACCTTTACTTACTTGCTTGTGATTGAGACAATAGGCTTGTTCATGACCTTAAGAGACTGTTGGCTTGTAGATAAGCCCTCATGTATCTAGACAGCCGTGACCGTATATAGAGGTGGGTTGCACTTCAATATACGTAGCTGGCTATGTCTGCCCCGTTCTCCAGTATTCTGGTTCTGGGGCGAGACAACTATGAACGTAGACATGCCAGCTGTATTCATACGAAGTTTACTCCAATATATGGAAGCCTCGTATAAATACATAGCTGTAAAATGCAGTAGAACCATAACTAATCTCATCCACACAGAGTAAAGGAATAAAAGATATCATATAAAGATAATAATTTGTCTTGATACAATATGTTGGACGGAGACAAATCCACTACCAACAAGTAAAAGAAAAATACATGATAGAATAAATGATTTTGGCGAGTGAAACGATACGATCCAAAATGCAATCATCCTCGAAGAAATAGAGCGGTTCACGGCTAGAGCTAGAACACCTGCGAAAGACAATAGCACTCACGTGGAGAGATAACCAGGTCCTCAGAGGGACGTAACAAGACACATAATATCATGCCATATAATCTGAATAAATATTGCTCAAATAAATAAGTAAATTGAATTATAACATGGTCCAATACGTACCTACTGAACGAGCGTACCATCTCCCCAACCAAACAAGGACAGGAGATGGTAAACTAATTTACGGTGACGTATCTTCCCATGCTACGAATCCAATATGGTATCCGGACCCCAACAAGGTTCAATACCTTCTCATCGAAGTAGTAAGTCACACCTACAACCAAACAAGGACAAGATGTGACGAACTAATCCGCGACAGTTATTGTTCCAAGCCACAGTCAGATATAAGTACCCAAACCAAAAGTACTCATACCTAACGGATAAAGGTGCCTAACCGTTCTAAGTAAAATGTAGTTAAGAACAATCCTTCCTACGCATGGACCCTTGCTGAATAGGATCGGCATAGTCCCTCTTGGGCACCAGAGGCCCCATCAGTAAGAGCATGACGTTCCGCAGAATCGTTAGTGGCCGTCAGTAATCATGGGTCATCAACCCCGTATCTCCAGCGGAGAGTCCGGGTCACAAAGGAAGTGCATCGAAGCCCATACGCTAAGGAATTGTCCTCCCCGCCCAATGCCTACCATGTTGTATCCACGACATTAACATCTATAACCGCTAAGTCAAACTAGCATACAATTCTATTAGCGGTTATTCCTATCGCACGGCTTGTACGTACTGGTGGCCAGCCAATCACGTACTTCCGTGTCCTACATGCGACACACAACTTCGGGTACAACGTGTCAAGGCCAATGATGCAACACACAAGGTGGTCCCTTAAATCTAGGTTTAATTTGTAAGAAAATAATACACAGCCAAAATATAAATAAACAGTAAGTCCTAACAGGTTAAGCCATGTATCACAGTTTATTTTGCATAAAGAAATAATACTAATGCATGAAATATGAGCTAAAATAAATAAACAGCAAATGGCAAGGTGTCTTGCCTGGTAGGACGCCTGGTGTACTGCAATGATCAATGTGGTGCGAACTGCAACTTCGGTGTAATAACTATACAAGGGGACCTCTGTTGATAGCACGGACAGTTCCATCGGGTCCATGACGGTCAAATTAGTTAGGGTGGACATAAGGTAGTCTCGAAATGGGCGAAGGAATAGGAACAACAGGACTTGGATACGGACAGGAGAAAAATCAAAGAAATAATGGATAATTAAATATTTATATATATATACGAGTTTTAGAAAATATTTATAATATGCGAAAATTAGATTTTTATGAGTCAAAATATTCTTAGAAAAATACTTAAAATTATCAAAAATCGTTTGACGCTAAATTACTCTAGTTTTAAAATATGCTTCTAGGTAAAACTATATTCCATAAATTTTAAAGTAAATAATTAAAATTATTAATAAATTATCTAGGCCAAAAAAAACTATATCTTTGTAAAATATATTTGAAAAATGGCTTGATATATTAGAAATCAAATCCCAAAATTTGAAATTTCCTGTACGCAAAACACAATAAAATATTTTTGTTATAAAATAAATCCTTAAAAATTATTTGGTATACTTATTATTAAAACTAAGTAATGATACTCATTATGATAACACAATCATATATATATATACAAATACAATTGTTAAAATAATATACCATATAAAAATTAACATAATAATAATAATAATAATATAATAATAAAAATTTTAATGAATTTAAAATAGGAAAACTAAAGAAAATCAGTAAAAAGTAATGTATGTTGTATAACAAAGGTTATACAGAATAAATTAAAATTAAATAATAATATGATAAAATAATAATCTAATAATAAATTAAATAAAATCAAAAGGACAAGTTGTTCTCTCTTTCGAGAACAGTACTTGAATAGTTGAAACCAACAAGAAGGAAGAGAGAGAAAGCATTGAGAAATTGAGCGAGAGAGAGAGAGAGGCTGAGAGAGAGAGAGTGGAGCGGAGGGAGTGGTAGTGCGTGGCGGAGAGAGGGGAACGAGGGCGGAGCAGCGGAAAGAAGGGGGAGCTGCGGTGGCGGCATGTGGGAGAGATGAACGGATAAGGGGGGCTCGGATGGAGGACGGAAGACTACGGTCGACGGAGCGCTGGGCGCGCGGAGGTCGGAAGAGGAGCGGGAAGTCGGGGGCTCGGGGCTGCGCCGGTGGCAAGGGTCTACGCTGCGGGGCGGTGGTGTCGCGGAGGAAAGGGCGGAAAGGGAAATCGGAGAGCGGAGGCTGGGCGGCCGTCGCTGATGGCCGCGCGGCCAGGCGGTGGCAGCTCGGGACTGAGTCGGGCGACGCTGGAGGGAGAAGGGGGTTTGTGGGGGCTGCGCCAGCTCCAGCGGAAGGCGGCGGACGTGAGGCACGCGAGGTATTGCCGGTGATGGCGCGGAGGGAAAGCTCGCTCAGCCGGAGCCGAGCGCGGGTGGCGGACGACGGTTCGCGGCGGAGGTGAGCTGGGTTAGGGTTTTAATTCTTTCTTTGTGTGGTGGCTGGCTGGTTTTGTGGGGGTCGAGGGTTGCCGAGGGGTGCCGACGACAGTGGTGGGTTGGTCGTGTGATGGTTTAGGTGGTATCGTTGTGTCTCTGGTGGTGGTGTCGGTGACGGGTTGTCGGAGATGGTGGTGGTGGTTTGGATGGTTGTTACTGTCGGGGATGATGGTTTTACGGTGGCGCAGTGGCGGTGGTGTGTCTCGGTCGCCGGCGTGGCTTGTCAAGTCAGGGGCAGAATATTTCCGACGCGGGATGAGAGCGAGAAGATACTGCGGTGGTGGTTTTGGTAGCGGTGGTGGCTAGGGTCGGGTGGTAGGTGGTGGCGGGCAGTAGGTGTTCGTGGTGAACAGTGGCTGGGTTGCTGGAAGGATGGTCAGGGTGGTGAGAATAGGGGTAGAGAGGTGGTTAGGTTAGGATTAGAAATTATTGTGTCGGAGAAGTGTCCGGCACGGAAAAAAATTGTACATGTACAAAGAATGGAATAAGAGAGTCACCGGGGTCGGACCCGAGGCCGTCACGGCTGACAGAGGATGGAGGGAACACCGACACGAGCACGCACGTTGTGGTGGAGAAAATTATGGAGGAATTAATAAAAAAGTTGGAGGAGTACTGCCTATTTATAGGATGTGGGGAATTCCCAATTAGATAAGAATTAGGGTTCCTTTAAACCAATTTAGATATTTCCTAATTTAATTTAAAAGCAATCAAATTCAATCCAAATCCAAATCCAAATCTAATTTAAATCAAATCAAATTCTCTTAGTTTAAAATTAAATCAA
The DNA here is from genome assembly GCA_029216955.1 of Iris pallida. Taxonomy (NCBI): domain Eukaryota; kingdom Viridiplantae; phylum Streptophyta; class Magnoliopsida; order Asparagales; family Iridaceae; genus Iris; species Iris pallida. Next base: position 2,577,025 of record JANAVB010024800.1, on the reverse strand, counting down.
TTTCAAATATAGATATTAGTTTAATCTATTTAAATGTATCCATGGAATCAAATCAAAATTTAAATTGTCATAAATATTTCAAAATATGTTTTCCAAAAATGCTAGTAATAATAATTTCGAAAATTACACTATTATTTAAAAATAAGGTAATAAATAATTATATATGTATGCACAAATAATATTTACATAAATATATTTTTCTAGTATACAATAAAAATATTATTTATTATTAGTAGTTGAAGGCCTTTAAAATGAAAAGAACAAAATAGCAATTCTTGCATGATAGCTAAGTATTTATTAAAGTTATTTTGAACTATAAAAATTCAAATTAAAATATTTTTTCTAAAAATATGTACGCTCGTCCATATTCGTACTCGACGAGCAATTACGAAATACGTTGTTTGTGCACAACGTACAATACGACTACGCGACGTACAATACAATAATAATAAAAAAATTAACCAGTACCAAATTTAATAATAAAAATATAGTAGAAATTTAGGGGTTTTACAGTTTGGGTTGATATGTAAACCCCTACCTACCACCATCCCTCATTTATTAACCCAACCACCATTCTCTCTCTTCATCATTACTCATTTACTACTCTTCTCTTCTTCTTCCTCATTTCCTTCTCCACCCACCACGTAGGCAAGTGCAACTTGCTATCACAAGAGAACACCATGCTTTTATGGATTATTTAGCTTCCTTGCCTGATTTTAAACTACCTTAGAACTTGGCTTTTCTCATTTTGATGCATGGATTTTTGTAGATCTAGGTTTTAGCATTCTTTTATTTTCATGGTTTTGATCTACTAAACTGGCTTATTTTTGAAAACTAAGAGTTCTATGTAGAAGGCATTCTGATGTTACGCAAGTTTGGTTTTGGAATAGTTGGATTTCATCGAGTCTTGACCGAGATGAGGCCTTCTTGAGCACTTGAGCTTTTACGCCTGCTTGTACCGGCCTTGGGAAGAAGATGAAGTCCTACGCACACGTTCTTACGTGTTAGCGTAGCTTTTAGTTTTACGCCCACGTTTTACGTGCCAGCGTGTCATTTACCCTCTCTTTTTTACGCACACGTTTTACGTGCCCGCGTATTATTTACCCCTTTACGTACACGCATTTGCGTGCCAGCGTAATCGCTTCTACGCTGAGTTCATTTTGAACTCTACGCAGGGGCTACTCCGCTTGGGTGGAGTGCCTACCCGCGTAGAGCGCTTGCCCGCGTAGAATCCTGCTTGCATGCACTCTTGCTCGCGTAGAGCTGCCTATCCTTAGGTCTTGTCCGCGTAGAGCTGTTTTACGCTTGGGGTCTATTTGGCCTAGCGTACTCTTGCTCGCGTAGAGACTTTGAGTCCCTATGGCGTACCCCGTTGCCCTTTATATTCTTACGCCTTTTGTCATGAACTTGATAATCACGAATTGATTGACATGACTGGACTGATAATTGTACATGGCACGGTATAACAAGTGAATTGATACGACATGACATGACATGACTTGACAAGACATGACAAGCAAGCCTGATGGGAACTATTGAATGCTATTGCGATGGCTAACATGACATGACCTGAATGAATGGCCTGGACATCGTGGACGATTGTGTTTGTACAAGTGAACCAGTACTGTCTTGCATCATGTCTAGGGTAGGGACTCTTGAGTACCACGGTCAGGGGTACCTACTAAAATTGACTAAGGCCAATAACTAGAATAACCCAGTAGTCATAAAGAGATTTCAGCTACAGGCAATCCCGTTATCTGGGCGCGCAAGTAGACTTGTAGCCTGCCGACGAGTAGGGCACATTTTCAGCACACTGTCATGTGTTGCACCCTTCATAAACGAATATTTGACCTGGATGGTCTGCAGGGCTTGTGGCTGTTGGAATAATCTTATTGCATCTTGTTAGTAACTAGGCCAATGATAACCCTAGTTAGTTAAAGTATCAAGCCGTACTCATTGCTTGGTCGTGATCGATTGGATGGAGTCTGACCCAGTCTAGTCTTGCCCTGATCCTGTACAAGATTGTAACATGACCTGATTGCTTGTGTGTTACTTTATCGATAAATGGTGGAAAACCAAGTTTCGTTCAGACGAAGGGTTACAATCCCGGTCCTTATTTGGTTTAAGGTTGTAACTTGGTTATCTGAACAGTCCCATGGTTATCTTATCGTATATCATCATGATTTTCTACATTTTCAGTCTTTTATTATAAAGTTATGTTTTGTGCTAATTGCTGGTTTTAGTTTTAAGTGAAGCCTCCTTTGTGGCACTTGCTCTTTCTGGGATCTGACCTAGCTGGTTTTGTATGGCCAGATATCGGAGTAGCTCCAGAGGATCTCCCTACCTTCCAGCCAGATGGTGACCACCAGGCGTAACCAAGGCAACGAGTGGGTTTCCCTTTTGTTCTCCCACTTTATTGTAAAAATACTCTTTTGAGACGTTTAGCCGACGAGCACGTGTTAGCTCGTATTGCACTTTACTTACTGACTGCCTACGGGCTGTAACATGATTGACGAATCCTAGGGTTGATCATGTATGACTAAACTCTTGCTAGTCTTCACATTTTGTACGACTAGCTTCATGATCATCCAAATATGTAATGTATGGGACGCCTTACTATTGTATATTTGATGCTCTAACATCTTGTAACTGCTATTTCTTGTGCGAGATTGAGACAATAGGCTTGTTCATGACCATAAGAGACTGATGGCTTGTAGTTAAACCCTTATGTATCTAGACAGCCGTGACCTTATAGCAAGGTGGATCCATTTTAATATACGTAGCTGGCTATGTATGCCCCCGCTCTCCAATATTCTGGCTCTGGGACGTTACAATAACAAACTATAATTATTTACATATAAGATAACAAGTTAAAAAAAATGTACGTCCGTCACTTTATGGATGACTTAATAGCTTTGGACTCAAACCGCCAATACCTCTACTAAGCTATTCACAATGGCGTTGCTAATGCTAATCCGTATTTATTTTGCTCATGCATGTGTGTTGTAGTTATACATGGAGGACAATGTGTTGTGTACCTGCATGACAAGTGGAGGCAGTAGCTCTGACTGAATTATATTTCCGAGTTAAATATTTTTTATCAATTTTATGTTTTGTCCCTTTCCAAAATTTATAATTTTTAATTCCTATATACATATTTACATCCGAGTTTACTTTATCCTACATGATTTTCATCAATTGTATGTTTTATCCTCCCCGAACTTTATTTAACAAAATTATAAATAAAAAACAATTACATTTGAGGTTGAACTCTCCTCTTTTAAATTCATGCGTCGGTCTCGGTATACATGGATGCTTGGAGATATGCATGGAGCAACTTTTGCTCATACATGTAGGGGTGAGCATTCGGTTCAAACCGAACCGAATAAGCAAAAACCGAATTGGACCGAAACCGAATAAGCAAAACCGAACCGAATTAAATCGGTTCGATTTTCGGTTTATTCGGTTTTTGGGTTTTTTTGTGTATTTTTTTGTTAATATATAATAACTAAATATACCAAGATATATTCAGTATATACCTATAATATACACCTATATATATTTAGTATATACCTATAATTAACACACACACACCCACACACACACACACACACACACACACATATATATATATATAAACTAAATTTTCTTATTCGGTTTTCGGTTTTGGACCGAAACCGAATTCCAAAACCGAAACCGAAACCGAATAAGAAAATTTAGTATTTTCAAAACCGAAACCGAACCGAATTTTTTAAAACCGAATCGAATTCCTTATTCGGTTCGGTTCGGTTCGGTTCGATTCGATTTTCGGTCCAAAACCGAATAATGCTCACCCCTACATACATGTGTTTGTGTTTAACTGTTTATGCACAATGTGCTGTGTTAATGCATGAAGCTATGCATGTAACAACTTTGCTATTCATCTTCCACTATATAATGAGGCTTCAAAATGGTTTACTTTTGAGCCATCTAAGCCGTCATTATATCACGGTCTATTTTATTTGGAAAAAATAAATTTTATAAAAAAAATTGTTAAATTTTTTAAAATTTGTCAACATGAAAAATCGAACTCAACAAAACAAGAAAAATACATCATATCCTAACCACATGAGTTAGAAGACGGTTCATGCACTCATCTATGCCGTCAAAGTTATTGACGGTTTTGTCCTCAAACCTTCAATGCTATTGGCAACATGAGGACTTCTAAAAGAAAATCTCAGCAGCCATGCTGTCACTAATACGTTCATGTCGTCACTACTACCGACTGTATGAGTAAATGCACTCGTATCGTTTATTTTTTTTAATTCTTCTAAACTATTATCTTATACGTAATATAATTATAGTTTATTATCTTGTATGTGTTTTGAGATCTATTAGCTCAACACCCGGAGAATGAGATGAATAGGTATGAAGCTTTCTCTCTTGTTAGATACACTAATTTCATATATCTCCATATATCTCTACAAGCCATCCCAACCTCTCTTTATATAGGAGAGAGAGGTTGGGAGTTACAAAGTGAAAAGTCACTTGGGAGTTACAAAGTGAAAAGTCACTTCGGAGTTACAAAGTAAAGAGTCACCATGATGAGTTACAACACTCCCCCTTGGCTCTTTCACAAACTCTGCTTGTAAAACACCTCTGAGCTTCTTCGTCTGTCTGTAGCTTGCAGATTCAAATTTGACCACCTACTTGTGCCTCGTCAAAACCTTGTCAAAGAAAACCCAGTGGGAAAAACCTTTGGTCGAAGGACAAAAGAGTACACACAGGTCAGTGTGATGGGGGTAAACTAACCATTGCAAAGGTGCCTCGTCAAAAACCTTATCAGGGAAAACCCAGTGGAAAAAAAACCGCTGATCGAAGGACAAAAGAGTACACGATGGTTTAGAAGTATACAACTGGATACTCCCCCTGATCGTAATAATCCTTAGTGAATAAGGGATTTGAACTGTGTCTCGTTAAAAAAAAACCTTGCCAAGGAAAACCCAATGGGAAAAAACTTGGTCTAAGGGAAAAAGAATACACAAGCATACATCAGGATGCTCCCCTTTTCACTCGCACTCGACAGGGCGCGGGATATACGCACAACAGGGCGTTTGGAGGCGCTCGTTGGGGGCGCTCCCCCTCATATGCACACAACAGGGTACAGGAAACATGTTTCACTTAGGCTAGTTCTGAAAGTTTTCTAAGTCCAATTGCTCTGACATGTTCTTCTGGAACGAGTGTTTTGGCAGTGACTTGGTGAACAAGTCTGCACGTATATTCTCCAATCCAATGTATTGCACTTCAATCTTCTGAAGCGCTTGGTGTTCATGTGTAAAGAACAACTTGGGCGATATGTGCTTGGTAGCATCCCCTTTGATGTAACCATGTTTCGCTTGATCAATAACAGCGGTATTATCCTCATAGACGACAACTGGTTCATCTGGGTCATATGGAAGATCACATGTACTTCGAATATGGCCAATAACAGGTCGAAGCCATACACACTCTCTAGGCGCCTCATAGAGCGCGAGTAGCTCAGAGTGGTTCGTTGAAGTAGCCACTACGGTCTGTTTGTGAGACCTCCAAGAAATCGCTGTGTTCCCAATGGTAAAGACATAACCAGATTGGGAATGCCCCTTGTGCGGATCAGATAAGTATCTCGCATCGGCGTAGCCACAAGGTCGCGTTGCTTCGAGTGCCAAGAGCGTTGGACTCACTCAAAACCGCGTAGGGATAGAACAAGTCCAAGTCCGTAGTACCCTTAAGGTAGCGAAAAAATGTCTTTTATGCCATTCCAATGGCGGCGTGTTGGCGCGGTGCGGTGTCGAGCTAGCCAATTTACAGTAAACGAGATGTCCGGTCTAGTACATTGGGCCAAGTACAATAAAGCGCCTATTGCACCCAGATAAGAGCACTCAGGACTCAATATCTCTTCGTCGTCCTCCTTTGGACGGAATGGATCCTTAGTAATGTCTAGAGAGCGGACGATCATGGGAGTAGCGGATGGCTTAACGTCAAAATGACTAAAGCGTCTCAACACCTTTGGGTGTAGTTTCGCTTGATGGACAAGAATTCCATCTTTACGGTGCTCGATCTGTAGGCCGAGGAAAAATCGTGTCTTCCCAAGATCCTTCATCTCGAATTCCCTCTTCAGGATATCAGCAGTTTCTGACAAGTCTTTTTCGGTTCCTATGAGATTCATGTCATCTACATAGACCGCGATGATTGCGTATCCTGAAGTGGATTTCTTTATGAACACACATGGGCAAAGTTCGTTATTAATGTATCCCAAATCAATCAAGTATTCGCTTAGGCGGTTATACCACATTCGCCCGGATTGGTTTCAATCCATATAGTGAACGCCTCAGTCTAATCGAGAACGCATTCCGTGGTCGGGAACTACTTGATTCAGGCATCTTTAGTCCTTTAGGGACTCTCATGTATATCTCTGTGTCCAGATCCCCGTAGAGATAGGCTGTGACCACATCCATGAGCTGCATATTCAGTTTTTTCAGAAACTACTAAAACTGATTAAGTAGCAGAACGTTATGACGTCCATTACGGGAGAATACGTCTTCTCGTAATCAATTCCAGGGCGTTGTGAGAAGCCTTGTGCCACAAGGCGAGCCTTGTATCGCACAATCTCATTATTCTCATTACGCTTCCTTAGAAAAACCCATTTGTGACCAACTGGTTTAACATTGGGTGGTGTTGGAGCTACAGGTCCAAACATGCTTCTTTTCGCTAAGGAATCTAATTCAGCCCGGATTGCTTGTTTCCATTGTGGCCAGTCTGTTCGTCGTTGACACTCGGCAACGCTGCGAGGTTCCATGTCATCATTGCTCATAATGTCAGTGGCCATTGAGTATATGAACACATCATCGATGACAGTTTCATTTTGCTTCAAAATATCGTCTAAGCTAGCGTACTTGACGGATATTTCGAGGTTATCGGCATGATTAGGAATGGGCGTTTCATCTGGAACGCGCTCTTCTAATACATCGCCGTGATCCTTAATGATCTCATGTGGCAAAACGCTTTCAACAAGATTTCTCCGCTTCCAGGGCAGAACATCTTTGGAACCAACCGGTCTTCCCTTCTTCTTGGGAATAGCGGCGAACTGGACGACCGATGGCAGCGTCCTTTGCTCGGCGGGTTCGACCGGAGCAACATGTTTCACAGGAACATGGCGTCTCTCAGGGACGTCTATCCTTGCAGGCATATTTGCAGCAGGTATAATTGATCTCGTGACTTTTGCTAGGTCGCTAAATGCGTCTGGCATTTGATTTGCAATATCTTGCAGACCTAGAATCCTCTGCACTTCCTTATCACTATGTGCAGAGGGGGGATCATGATGAGCAAAAGCGGGCACATGCTACGCTAATTCACGCTGTTCCTCATCAACGTTAGCGTGCATTTCTTCCCCTAACGACGGGAAGATTGCCTCATCAAAGTCACAATCCGTGTGTCCTCGCGGTAAAGAGATCGCCTGTCAAGGGCTCTAAATAGCGAATGATGGACGGGGAGTTATAACCGACATATATTCCCCGTCGCTTCTGAGGTCCAAATTTTGAACGCCTTATCGGCTCAATTGGAACATTGACTAGGCACCCAAACACGCGTAAATGTGAGACGTCAGGCTCACATCGAGTAACCAGCTGGTACGCGGAAAGTGGTTGGGTGGCCATGGGCCTCAGACGGACCAAATTTGTAGCGTACAAAATTGTATAGCCCCATGCAGATAGTGGGAGTTTGGTGCGCATAACCAAGGTCCGCGCTATCACTTGCAGTCGCTTTATAAAAGCTTCCGCTAGGCCATTTTGGGTATGAACATACGCAACAGGATGTTCAAGATTTATTCCCAAAGTGATGCAATAGTCATCGAAAGTCTTCGATGTAAACTCTGCGGCATTATCAAGTCTAATAGACTTTATCGGATAATCCGGATGGTGAGCCCTTAACTTAATGATCTGGGCGAGGAGTTTAGAAAACGCTACATTTTGGGTGGACAACAACACTACGTGTGACCATCTAGTCGATGCATCAACCAAAACCATGAAGTATTTAAATGGTCCGCATGTTGGTTGGATTGGTCCACAAATATCTCCATGAATTCTTTCAAGGAATTGAGAAACCAATCTCGTAGGTTTCACATGGAGCGGCTTGAGATTCGTCTTCCCAATCGAGCAAGCTTGGCAAAGGCTTTTCGGATTTATAACGAAATTCTTTCCTCCAAGAGGATGCCCATGCGATGCATTCATAGTACGAAGATCGTATTTTGACCCGGATGACCCAGTCGGTCATGCCATAGCATAAAAATGCTCTCATCAACTGGCGCTCGGCGAATGATGAGATTACTCTCGATGTGTTGTATCGTAGTGAGATACAAACCACTTGAAAGACTTTTCAACTTCTCCATGATACGCTTTTGGTCGTACTGAGTGGAGGTAATGAAAAGATACTCGAAGCCATGTTCTCGAGCAGTTTCAACATGAAATTCGTTTTCTCGAATATCCTTAAAACTCAGTAAGGTACGACTGGACCTTGGAGAATATAAGGCCTCTGATACTTCAACGGAGTACCATTGGACAACGAAAAAACGGGCTTTGCCAAAAACCTTGAACAAGGGTTGAGGGTCCCGAAATGGTTGTTACTGAGGTTACTTTAGGCGTATAGGAGATAAAGTATAATTTATCTCTCAAGATAGTGTGAGTCGTTCCACTATCAACCAAACAATCTACTGCCCCGTGGTCCATGCCTATAAGTAAAGAAAATTAAAGTTTGTCACACGTTTGAGAAAAGTGCTCGAAATAGAACTTTAATTTATCGAGAAAACAGAAAATACAAACCACCAAAAGTTTCATGACTTAAATCAAATATAGAGAGAAATGGAGATTCATTCTTCCATTTCTGCTATAAAATCGGGGGTCTCAAGATTTAGATTTTAGCACTCGTTGACCAGATTTGATTCGGCCCGGCGTCCCTTGTGATAGTTATCTACTTCTTGGGGGATTGCCCTGCAAGTCCGTTGCATATGACCATAAGCACCACATTTGTAGCAGAGAGTAGGCGCTTGGCCTTTCACTCTCGCTTTGGGACGACTGGCCCGTTGGTTCTTACCATGAGACTGTCTAGGAGTCAAAGGTCCTTAGTTCTTGTTAGAACCTCGCTTTGGGTGACGAGACTTAAACTCGCCTCTGTTCCTTGGCTGGGACGACTGGCCCTTGTCTCGTTTCCACCGTGGATTTGGTCCACGGAGGGCGTTTGCATCAGGCATTGGAATTGCCTTTGTTCCAGCAGGACGAGAATTGTTGTTTCTCATTAAAATGAGACTGTTCTTCTCGTCTAGTAAAAGCTGGATGATGAGCTCGGAAAACTTGGTGAACTTAGACTGACGGTATTGCTTCTGGAGCAAGTTGTCAGTGGAAGGGAATGTGGTGTATGTTTTCTCCAATGGATCGCTGTCGGTTAATTTCTCACCGCAGTACTGGAGAAGTGATCGAATCCTGCAGACTTCATTGTTATAATAAGTTACGCTCTTGAAGTCTTGGAAGCGCAGGTCCAACCAGTCATGGCGCGCTTCAGGCAGCCATATGGTCTTCTGGTGGTCGAAGCGCTCTTTCAGAGAGTCCCATAGCGTCTTTGGCGAGGAGATTTCAATGAACTCTGCCTTCATGGCGTCAGATAAATGCCTGCGGAATAGAATTATTGCTTGGCGTTCATTGAGCGAGTGACTTCCACTTCGCGCTCTTTCTCTCCATAGATGACGTCCAAGAGGCCCTGCGCATCTAGATGGTTCTGGATGTCTTGTGTCCAGTCCAAGTAGTTCTTGCCAGAGGCGTCAAGGATGGGAAAATCAATCTTGATCGACATTTTTCTACAACAGGAGAAAAATCTTGATCAGTCATCATATAAAACGACATGTTTATATGGATTTGGTTTGCATAAGTAACAACAAACAATTGTAGATAAAACAATGGTTTTGAAAAAATAATTTTTGTTAAAAAAAAATCCTCTTATAACGATCGACGGACCGATATAGAGAGACAAATTATTTGCTTGCAAAAATGCATAAGTATAAATACAATTTGAGAAAAAATAATTTTCGGTCAACCCCATTCGGTAGCTCTACGTGAATATGACCAGGCGGAAAAATGAGGGAGGAGGGTCACCAGGGACCGCTTAAAAACCAAGTCCCAAGTTCTTTCTGACATCATACCCAAATAGGTGAGCCTATTCGGAGAGACTTCGTAAAAAAAAATTCAAATGTAAGAATAAATAAGATTTTTCAAGAAATTCACACTATTTACGAACAGTGCAAAATAGGTGACAATTTAGTGCGTGCTCAAAATGAGCGTTGTTTTTGAAAAAAAAAAATTAGCCAAAAATGTTATTTTGGAAGGCCCAAATTTGGCGGTGCCAGAATTTGTTTATGTAGCCAAAACCAATTTTTAAATTTTTTAAGTTTGTTTTTTTTCCGTAATTACGCAAAAAAAAAACGTAGAACATAAGCAAGCAACTGCACACAAAAGAATTGGTGCCTAAGCAAGCGGCACCAATAAAATGTCAAATATTTTTCCGGCGTCTAATCAAGCGACGCTTAAAAAATAACGACAAAAAAATACAATTTTATTATTCATCTGTTACAATGAATCGCTGAGCAACATAAAAAAAATTGCTACTGATGCGCTCGTCGGGGCGCTCCAAATCCATCTTTACCAAAAAAAAATGTTAACATTTAAATGTTAGCTCTTCAAATCCCAATTTCAGCAAAAAAAAATTTATATATATATATATATATATATATATATATATATATATATATATATATATATATATATATATATATATATATTTTTTGAAAACAAGATTAGTATTGCAAACAGTAAAGACAAACAGCAAAGTTTAGCAAGTAATGTAGAATTGGACAAAAGATAAAAAAAATTTTGTTTTCCTCTTTTTTTTTCAAATGTTAAAAAAAAACCTTGCCAAGTCACTTTCACACGCAGAAATAACTGAAGAATTGAAAGGTTATGCAAAAGGACAGATAATAAAAACTTGGAAGATTGCAAAACCTGAATCATGAAATTTTCTTCCGAAACTTAAAGTCCATCCATATTTACAGTTCTTCTCAAAGATATTTCTTTTCCGACGCTCAAGAAAAAAAAAATTGTTGCAAATGAACAAGATGTCAAGAAATGTTCATATGTAAACCGTCATTTTATATGAATTTTTTTTTCATGAAATGAAATTATATGTTGCAAATTTTGATCCCTCGGTCCATTCAATTCCTAACTACTGGAAATTCAAAGCCAAACCGAAATGAACTATAAAGAAAATGGAACTGACTGATAAGCTATTAGGCTAATTTTATCTTTACTATTACATATATATATTTGTTATATACCTAACAGCCAAATATTCTATGAACATTGAGTCATTGGTGTATGCTGGAATAAAGACCCAGAAGTCCAGAAGGATAAAAATTCCAACTTTAAGACCTATGAAATCTTTCAAAAAACAGAACTACACAATGCATCCAATCTATAGAAAAGCATGAAATTTCTGTAGGCCTCTTAAAAAAAATTACCTTTCTTACCGTACGGTGGAAGGAGGTAAAAAAAAGGGTACGTCGGGTCTCCGGCGTTGCACGAGCAAAGTGCTGATAACGTATTTTGAGATCTATTAGCTCAACATCCGAAGAATGAGATGAATAGGTATGAAGCTCTCTCTCTTGTTAGATAGACTAATTTCATATATCTCCATATATCTCTACAAGCCATCCAAACCTCTCTTTCTATAGGGAGAGAGAGGTTGGGAGTTACAAAGTGAAAAGTCACTTGGGAGTTACAAAGTGAAGAGTCACCATGATGAATTACAACAGTATGAAATTTTTTGTTGTTGTTTTATACAAGAGCAATGCTACAGTTACAACCAAACATTTACAACCTTTTTACAACCACTCACCCATTTGCTGACATGTGGATCAGGTGGTGGTCTGGCCCACATGTCAGCAAATGGGTGTAAGTTGTAAGAAGGTTGTAAAAGTTTGATTGTAAACCAAACATTTCCCTTTATACAATGATGGATCTAAGTTTTGCACATGGGACAGTCTTTGGACGCATTTTCGGATATAGGCCGCCCAGTTAGAACCCAAGAAAAATGTGCAAGTTGGGTTATATGTGAGAAACAAAAAAAAAAACGATTGAATCCAACCAAACTAGTAGACTAAATTGACTTATTTCGTTGTAAGTTCAACTAAACATAAATGCTAATTATCTAATGTATGAATAACAAATATTCTACCTTTATCAATGGGTATAGCATATATTCTTCAATTATAATTTCGTTAATCATAGGCATATATAATTCTACAGGCATTTTCCATGCCAGTTGAACAAGTAATATTATGTTCAGTTGCTATATTATCTATAATTAAATTTAAAATTTAGAACAAGTTTCAAATAATTTTTTCGACAAATAATTTGGATATCAACATTATCATCTTAATCGTCATCTAAATTTTTAATTACATCATAACTATGTTCTTCAATGGAACAACTTGACGAGAAAAACTATGACACATATTACCAGTTTTGTTATTGGAAGTAAGTTGACTACTTATATTATCAAACTTTGTAATGGTGAAACAACATAAATATTTATATACGTTGATTGTAAATTAACTTCAACAATAAAGTTCATGATCTAATAATAAATAAGTAGAGAAAAATGTGTCTTAATATAAATTCATATCAGATAGAAAATATTTGATAATAAGATTGCGTAAATTATCTAACATAATATTTAGATAAGTTAAAAAAATTGGGTTAGACCTGCTTCTTAAGATGGCTCATTTAGTGTACCTTCATTCGAGCATAATATTCTTAGAGTTTGATTCATGATGAATAGAGACAGGGACGGAGCTATGTATAGGCCAGAGAGTTCAATTCATGCGGCACTGCCCCCCTTAAAATTGATTAAAAGTTTAATTTTTTTTATAGGCCATGTGTTACTTCAAGCCCAATAATGGTGAATGATTCACCTAAAGTCCATTGAGCTCATTCAATTAGGTCATTTACTATGTAATCTCCAAACTCTCCATAGTTTTGTTCCTAGTTTTAATTGTTCACGAGGATGTTGCTGTCTACAACACGAAAACTGCAACAAAATTCGGCCAACCAATATCGAAGCCAAACATCAACCCCATCCTCTCATTCCTTTGTTGTTTTTCCTTAGCTCTCTGATGACCAAAAGTTTTTCGACGCGTTAAGCATCCCATCCTCCAAGTCTCGGCTGCCAGCTCTTGTGAGCTTCCAAGTCATTTAATTCATTTTATTATTATCTAGTTATTTATGGTTTTTAAGTCTTGCTTTTGCTTAGTTGCTTACTTTTAAAAGAACATCATTAAAAATATTAGCTTTGTTTTGGCTTTTTAGGTTTTATCGTGTTTGTCAATGCGACATCTCCAGACTATTATGACATGATTATTATTATTTTATTGTCCCTTGAAGGAACATCAGTAAAAAATATTAGCTTGGTTTTGAATTTTATAACGTGATTATTATTATTTTTTAATTTGTCCGGGTGCTCGTCCCCCCTTAATGCGAGTACGTTCTGGCTCCGTCTCTGGATAAAGATTGTGTAGAGCTTTTGGAAAAAGAATGTAAAGCTTTTGAATGTATAACTTTTGAATGAAGAACATTTGTAGAGAATAAAAGAATATAAGAGATTGTAGAAAAAGAGCGATTTGAAAACGTTTCCTTTTCCTTTAATTTATAGGAAACAAAATATATATCATTAGGATCCAAGCATTGGAAAATATGACCGTTGAATTATTAACAAAATATTATAAATTCCGCCAAATCAACTGAAGACTTTCAAATTCAATGAAATTTACTAATGTTAACATTATATTTTCTTTCTCGAATTCGCCAATAACATTGGCAAATTTTATTGAATTTAAAATTTAATAATTAATTTAAAAAATTAGGCTTAATTTTATCTTGATATCCTCAAGTATTCTATTTTTCAACTTAATACCCTAAACTTTGATATACATCAACTTAATATTCTTAAAAAAATAAAAACGAAATTATCCACACGGGACAAGTTTGTCATTTTTTTCTATTTTTGGATACTAGGTTAAAAATATAATTAATAGTATTAAGTTGATATATATCAAAATTTAGAATAATAAGTTAAAAAGTGGAACAATTAAGAGTATCAATTTGTAATTCAGTCGGAAAATTATATCCGGCCTATAAATGAAGTTATCATGCCCTTCTGTTCCATCTGTACGAAAAGTTATAGCATACTTTCGATATTTGTTCGATTTTCTGCTAAACAACAAAATGTTGTTCAATTTTGCGCCGAGAAGACGTATTTTACCGATGTTAGAAGGCACACGAGTCTACTTCAAAACGAACTAGTGAGTCGAGGTAAAATTACAGTTACAATCTTGGAGCTTATAACATTGTTTTGACCTTCAATGTATTATTATAATTTATCTTTTGCATTTTGGGGCTTCTACGCATAACTCTTGACTTTCAAATTGTTATTTGGATGGTAAAACTAAAAAAAAGTAGGAAGTGAAAAAAAAAAAATAGAATTTGATTTTTTTGGTGGTAGTTGAAAATGGATCTTATGTTAGTTCTTATGTTTGATTACTACTACAAGTGGATGGGAGAAATAGATATGGTTACATTTTCTTGAGGTTACCCCAACCTGCAAAAAATCTATTTATTTTAAAACGATTTTTTTTTTCTCACAAAATTGTTACACATTTTTTCAATAGACAAGATTTCCTCTACCTGTAAACCAAAATTTAGCTGATCTTTTAAAAGATCAACTCACAGTTAGACAAAGATAACAGATATAGTGTTCCACCTTATAGATCTCTAACAAATTTTCTGAAGTAGAGTTAATAATTCAATTCTAAAGCCACATCAAAATTTTTACAGCTCATTACTTGGTGTTAATCCAGGGGTTGGATTTACTCGGGACAATCCAAAACTTGGGACTGCCAACATCCCTCCTCTCCCCTCCCAACCTAATAAGACACCCTCGTCCTCGAATGTCGACCTCGAGGAGGGGAGGTAAACTCGACCCCGAGGAGGGGAGGTGGTCGAGGAGATGATGTCGCAGTCGAGGGGAGAGGAGGCAGAGGAAGAGGAGAGGAGGAGACAGAGGTCGAGGAGAGGAAAGGGAGGAGGAGGACGGTTAAATTCAAATTTTTTGAGTCCTAAAAATTAGGACTTTCGAAATATTTGAATAGAAATAATTGTCAAATTTTATGACAGTCTTGAAAAAAAAAAAAAAGGACTAACCTGAAACAATTTTTCGATGGCAAGCTTGTAAACAAGTAAAAAAAAAAAAACTCGCCAGCAGACAGTACGAAACTCTAAAGAGAGGGTGATGGGGTACAGATAATAACAAATAATATCTACAAATAAATAAATATAAATTAAACACATCCAAAATTAATAACTATATAACATTATCTAATCAAACACATATCCAAAATTTAAATCATAACAAACTATATTCAAATTATATTTTAAAATATTCTAATATAATTTTAATTTTTATATATTTTATTAATAATATTTTGACCTTTTTTTGTACGTAAAGATAACTAGTAGATACTAATAAATTAATATGTATATAGATATATCTATATGTATATTAAGATAATAATACCCAACACCCCTCTCCCCTTCCGCTCTTTCCCTTTCTTTTATCTCCCCCTCTCTCTCTACAAACCCCGCCATCTACGTGCTTTAGAATTTCCCTTCAATATCCAATGAGTTGATGTGCTTTAGAATTTCCCTTCAATATCCAATGAGTTCCTCTTCACTTTAGGACTTGTTTGGTAACCGGATTTTACTATTTGGATTTGGATTTAGAAATCCTCCAAATCCAAATCATGAATTTTACTATTCAAATCAAACTCCAAATCCAACTCCAACCAAACATAGGATTTGATTTTATGATTAATAATTAATAATTAACGATTAATAATTAATAACTATAAATTAAATAATTAACGATTAATAATAGTAATTATAAATTAAATAATAATTAATAATTAATTAATAAATTAATAATTAAAATTAACGATTATAAATTAATAATTAATAATTAAGTAATTATGATTAAGTTAAATAATAATACTAATTAATATTAACGATTATAAATTAAGTAACTATAATTAATAATTAAATAATTAACGATTAATAATTAACGCTTATTAATTAACGATTAAATTAAGTAATTATAAATTAAGTAATAATTAAATAATTAGTAATAATTAATAATTAACGATTATAAATTAATAATTAATAATAATAAGTAATAAGTAATAAGTAATATTAATATTATGTAATAAATTAATATTAATAATTAAGTAATTATAATTAATAATTAACGATTACTTAAACATAATTAAATATTTTAAAAATAGTAATTATAAATTAATGTTATATGATTAGTAATTATTAATTAAATTATTATAAATATGATTCTAATTGTGATTAAATATTACTAATTAAGATTATAAAATAGTTATTAATAATTATTAATTAATATTATAATAATACTACTAATTATTAATATGATTATAACAAATTAACTAATTTTTTAATTAATAATCTAACATATATGATTATTAATTAATATTATAATAATACTAATAATTAATTAATAATATTATAATAAAATATAATAATACTATAAATTATGATTATTAACTAAATAATAAATATTATTAACTAATATTATAATAATACTAATTAATAATTAATAATAAGTAATTATAATTAATATTAATATTTACGATTAATTAACTTTAAATTAAATATTTTAAAAATAGTAATTATAATTAATATTATTATGATTAGTAAAATATTAATTAAATTATTTAAAATATGATTATAATTGTGATTAAATATTATTAATTAAGATATAATAAAATAGTTATTAATAAATTATTAATTAATATTATAATAATACTAATAATTATTAATATGATTATAACTAAATTAACTAATTAACTAATTTTTTAATTAATAATACTAAACATAGGATATGATTATTAATTAATATTGTAATAATACTAATAAATTATTAATTAAATATTATAATAATATAATAATATTAAATACTAGTAAATTATGATTATTAACTAATAATAAAATATTATTAATATATTATTATAATACTAATAAATTAATTAATTATGATTATAACCAAATTATATTTTTTAATTAATAATACTATTTTTTATTAATTAATAATACTAATAAAATAGTTAGTTTTCTTTATTAATTAACTAATTTTTAACGAAATTATTAAAGAATAAATATTTTTAACGAAATTATTAAAGATTAACTATTTTTTAATTTACTAATTTTTAACAAAATTATTAAATAATAAATATTTTATCGAAATTATTAAAGAATAATATTATTTCCTCCAAAATCCAACCAAATCCAAGTTTTGGATTTTGTCAAACTTTCCATATCCAAATCCATCTCCAACCAACATAGGATTCCATGGATTTGTCTCCAAATCCATAAAAAATCCAAATTCCACCTCCAAATACGGTTTACCAAACGGACCCTTAACGTCTAGGAACAATAGAAACACGACTTTATTTCAAAGACTGTGACTAGGGTAAACTGCAAACAAGAACAAACTTTATTTAAGAAAAAAAAATTATATAGAGGCAGGAAATTTAATGCATTTACTTAGAGAGAGGTGATGTATTTAAGTAGAAGATCCGGCGACGTAAGAAAGTTAATTCTCATATATGTTTAAATCTAATATTAGAAAAAAAAAAATCTTAAAGATAAGTTTCAAAAAACTTTTAGTTATTCGTTAAATCTAATATTAGAAAATTATCTTGAGATAAATTTAAAAAAAATAATTTTAAATTTTAAATATTTTTTCTCAAATCTTAGACATAATTTAAAATCCTAAATACTTCTTTAAATAAAATTTAAAATATTTTAGAGATAAGTTTCTAAAAAGGTTTTTAAATCTAATATTAAAAAATATCTAGACATATTTTTAATAATTAATTTAAATTAGAAAAAAGAAAAAGCATAAAAAGATGTCAATAATTTAAATTAAAAACTAAAAAACATGCTAATAGTTTAAAATATCATAATTTTCAAAAGTAAATTCAAGATAAAAGTTAAAAAAAATATTGATAACAATTTAAAGTTCTATCGAGCAAAATTTATATTAGAATGACAAATATAAATAAAAAATATATAAATATAAACATAAAAGATTATATTTAATGATAAAAATATCTTATATTATCAGATGAGAGTATAAAACTTTATTTAAGATAAAATAGTCCACCCATTGGAAGACATCAATTTCTATGAAAAATACTTTTTAGGCCACAATAACGACAATCAAACATCAAAATTAATTTCATGAATTTTTTCTCATATCTAAATTAATTCCGTAAATTTTCTCCATATGCTCTTTTTACTAAGAAAAAATATGGTACTGGGCGCGCCCAATTCATCTTCCCGTAACAACCGCAAACTTCTCTTTTGAATAAATACATCAACTTTCATAACCCTACTGTAACTGATGAGCATGGAAAATAACAAGAAAAAAAATAGAAAAACCATTCTAAGAAAGCAGAAGAAAAACTCGGTTTCCTTACCATGATAAGAGGATGAAACTATTACACAAACAACAGCATTTTCCGCTATATATTAGACAAGTTTTTAGTAAAAACTAGTGTGTGGTATCTAAAATTTCGGTCTTTCCTCTATAGTCACAAACCTAGAGGCAGAAATATGATCACAGAAAAGAGCCATACACATATATCAACTTGAAGTACTTCATCCACCATTAAGGCCAATATGCAATCATGCTGCCCAATTTTCCATCAATCTTTCAAATAGAACAGTATATTTACATATTGCAGCACATCACACATAATACAAACCACCCATTGCTACGTTCCGCATAATTTCAATCCAGAAATCAGCATAATTACAAACCAAACTTCACGAATCAATTATTCCTTTGGGATCATACTCGAACCATCTATTTGAGAACAAAAAACTGACCCAACACAAACTCGAATGAAACTGCGGAAGGGATGGACATCCTTCTGATTAAGCCCATCCAGAAATCAAACCCTCCTATCAATTTCCAGACTAATACTCCCAACTATTAAGAATTTAAAGGACGCCCTTCTGATTCAGAAATTCTTCATTGTTTCCAACCAAATTATATATTACATTAATAAAAATTTATCATATTCCATGAAACCAATTCAGACATAAAAAACTAATCACTATATTAAAATAAAAGGAATCCCAACGAAAAAGAAAGAAAAAAACAAGTTTAAGCAAGAACGAGTTATTGCTGACGAAAAAGATTGGAATGAAATTATGCGCGTTCACCGCGGATCCGGCGGGCGAGCTGGATGTCCTTGGGCATGATGGTAACCCTCTTGGCGTGGATGGCGCAAAGATTGGTGTCCTCGAACAGCCCGACGAGATACGCCTCCGCCGCCTCCTGGAGCGCGAGCACGGCGTGGCTCTGGAACCGGAGGTCCGTCTTGAAGTCCTGCGCGATCTCCCTCACCAGCCTCTGGAACGGGAGCTTCCTGATCAGCAGCTCCGTGCTCTTCTGGTACTTCCTGATCTCCCGGAGCGCCACCGTCCCCGGCTTGTAACGGTGGGGCTTCTTCACCCCACCGGTCGTCGGGGCTGACTTCCTCGCCGCCTGGACGAATCGAGAAACCAAAACAAAAGATCAATACTTTACTCAAACAAATTAAAGAGAGAGAGCGGGAGAGATCGGGAAGGAGAGATGACTGACCTTGGTGGCGAGCTGCTTCCGGGGGCTTTACCGCCGGTGGACTTGCGGGCGGTCTGCTTCGTTCGGGCCATGGCTGCTGCTGTTGGGAGGGGGAGAGGAAAATTTGGGGATTTTTTTTTTTCTCTCGTCAAAGTTTTAGGGATTTTCAATAGAATGAGGAGAGAGAAAAAGGGTCTTTGTGCTTTTATACAGAGAAAAACGTGGGGAAGTCGGACTGGCTAGGGCCGGTGAGGGATTTGATGATGGATCCGACGGTTGAGGCGGGGTTTCAGGAAAACACCCGATCCCTGGCTAGGGCCGGTGAGGGATTTGATGATGGATCCGACGGTTGAGGCGGGGTTTCAGGAAAACACCCGATCCGTGTGCTTTGCTCTGATTGGTTGGAAAATGTACGCGGATTGGTGTTTTCTTGTGTTTTCTCTGATGTTGGGTTTGGAGGCGGTTTGGGGAGCGGTGGGCTTTTGTTGGGCCTTCAGTAATGGTTATTTACGCCCACGAGTAAAAGTATTTCTATTTTTGAATACTTTTTGAACCAAATTCAATATTAGTATATATCACAAATATAATTAGTAATAATATTATGGTGATGCTATTAACACTCATATAATGTTATTCGACACTTAATTTTATTTTGTAAGATTCGAATTTCAAATATACTCCTGTATTAAATATGACATTAATTTTTGTATGCATGTAGGGAGAAGTGTAGGATGAAAATTTAGGAAAGTCGATAATGTTAATACATGGACAAATCTGAAATTCGAATGTTAAAAAATTAAGGAGGAGTGCCGAATGATATTTTAAGAGTGCTAATAGCAGCACCCTACTAGTATTAATAACTATAACCGTAAACAATATAATTATATAAGTTTATTATTAATAGCTATAACACTAAACTAATAGTTATAACAATGACAATAAAATATTACAATTACGTTACTTTCTAATAAATAACCCAAATATCAAATGTTTCTTTAATTTTTTTGTTATAGCACTTTATTATCTAAAACATTATTATTTATGGATAATAAATAATTTAATCATCCACTAACTCAAATTTTCCTACTAGTGTAAAATTATTGTAACCCTCTTTGTGCTAATATTTTTCTTTTACTAGAAGTACACATTACGGTGTCCTGCAACATCTAGTATTGTAATAAAGGTTGATAACTTCGTTCAATAAGAGAAAGGGGAAAGGAAATGAAAATAAAATTACACATTTATTCTTGTTTAGTAGAGAAAATAATGGGTGTCTTTTTTCTCTTAGGCTGTATTGATTGGACTTTTTTTCCATGAAAAATATTTCCACCACAAATTTTCCACCAACTGTAGTGTTTGATAGCTTATATTTTCCATGAAATTATTTTCCAAAAAACTATCATTTTTTATATTTTCTTTTAAAATGGTGGAAAATGAAACTTGTCTAACCCATAAGAAAATATCATAAAAATAACTATTTTCCGTGGAAAATAATGACAATCAAACAACCAAATTAAGTTTTCCATGAAAAATTTTAAAATTTCATGGAATTTTTTTTCTAGAAAAATAATTCCATGGAATTAATTTCTTTTCCACGTATTTTCCACCTTGCAATCAAACACACCCTTAATCCAAAATATTCAGTTCCTCCGAGAATATGAAAAAAAGAAGTAGAGGCTTATATAATATATTACCTAACTTATAATTATATTCCATACAAATTGTATTATTTAAGAAAATATTCATAAAAGTCAAATAGTTAATAAGTATTTTTAGTTGATAATACACTTTGTAAAGCCTAAAAAAATTTCCTCGTTCCTTCCATTTTTACATCCATACCAACAAGATAAAGTTCATCCCTTCAATTTTATATGAATGTTATATTCCAATTATTATGTACTCCGCAATGTTGCAACCGATGATTTTGTGTGTGGTTTTCTTATATATGAAAACAAAAAATTAATGTATAGTTCTAACTTTTTGTATCAAGATTATTTGTGTTTTTTTTTTTCTTGTATATGTAAACATTAAATTGATACATAGTTATGACCTTTTGAATCAAGAATATGTATGTATAGGGCCTATATATCATATGTGTGAATTTTCTTTTGTTTGTGCCAATTTTTTTTTTGGGGGGAACTGTGAAATTTTCTGAATTTTTATGTATACTTCTGGAAGCCTAACTTTGGGCTTGGCCCATTAGCATTGAAAAAGTGTAAATTATACATTGCGTATATTTTTTTGAAGACCGTAAGTCCAACTTTGGGCTCGACAAAAAAAAAAAATTCCAACCATCCAAACCAAATAAACCAAACCGATATCTATTCGGTTTTTGCTAATTTCAATTCAGTTTTAGTTTCAGTTTTTCTAAATCTAGTTTGCTCGGTTCTTGAAAAATCGATTGCGAACCGATTGCTCACCCCTAATAGGCAATGTTGGTACCCATGCAACAACCAGCCAAAATTTGACAGGATCCTGGACCGTTTATTCATGGTTTTATGTTTATTTCAAGTATGTTTCTTTCTGACTTCTTAGCTTATCATTATGCACTGGTAGAAGGATTTGTTTGACTATTTGTTTTCCTAATTTATATAGATTTTTAGCTTATGTTCGTATGTTTTAGTTCATCACATTGACTGAGTCCTTATTCGTATTTCGACATGACTCAAATGGGACCTTTCTTGTTCTTGTTGCTTGTTGAGCTCGACACGTATCATGACACGACATTTTTTTCTTCTGTTATTGTGTTGCGGATCCAATATGGTCGGACTCGCTTAACTCGACCATGTAATACGATATTCTTGTTTTGTGGCACCAGGTTGCGACCAATGTTCTCGCTCGCCATACGGTGTTACTTGATGGACCGTGCTAGTTGACTTGGTTCGATCATGCTCGTACCGCATCGTCATAACAATAATCGCATATCATGCTTGCTCAATATCATTTATGTTCCTAGGGTTGCAAATGAGCCAAGCCGTTCGCGAGCTGCTCGAAGCTCGGCTCGATAAAAGCTTGTTTGAGCTCGGTTCGTTTAGTAAACAAGTTGAGCTCAAGCTTCATTTTCGAGCTCGATTAATAAATGAGCCAAGCTCAAGCTTAGAAGTACTTGGCTCGTTTGAGCTTGCGAGCTGGCTCGTTTAAAAGTTCGTTTAGGAGCTTGTTTAGAAACTCGTTTGTTCTTTGTTGAATTATATATATATATATATATATATATATATATATATATATATATATATATGTGTGTGTGTGTGTGTGTGTGTGTGTGTGCGCGCATTATATATTTACTAGTCATAATCCGTGCCCATAGGGCATGGTTCATTTAAGGTATTCCCCCTCAAAATCTTGGATCCCCAATTTTAAACGAACAATAATAATTTTGAGGCCCCATCAAAATATTAAATTCCAACCACTGCTGGATGTGAATTTTCTTTGGATTCCCCATAAAATCTCACTCTCAATAATGCTCATCCACAACCATTATGAGACCCCCATCAAAATATTAAATCCCAACCATCAAAATATTAAATCCCCATATTTGGATTCCCCATAAAACCCCACTCCCAATAATGCTCTTCCCCATAAAACCCCACAACCGTTGATTCACCAAGATTAAATCCCAACCACTCTTTATCTTGGCACAGTCAGTCCTAGGATTAAAAACCTTTGTGTTTTGTATAAGAGACTAGTCATAACCCGTGCCCATAGGGCACGGTTCATTTAAGGTATTCCCTCTCAAAATTTTGGAACCCCAATTTTAAACGAACAATAATAATTATGAGGCCCCCATCAAAATATTAAATCCCAACCACTGCTGGATGTGAATTTTCTTTGGATTTCCCATAAAACCTCACTCTCAATAATGCTCATCCACAACCATTATGAGTGCAAATCCCACTCTTTGGATTCCCCATAAAATCCCACTCTCAATAATGCTCATTCCCCATAAAACCCCACTCTCAATAATGCTCATCCACAACCATTATGAGTGCAAACCCCACTCTTTGGATTCCCCATAAAATCCCACTCTCAATAATGCTCATCCACAACCGTTGATTCACCAAGATTAAATCCCAACCACTCTTTATCTTGGCACAGTCAGCCCTAGGATTCAAAAACCTTTGTGTTTTGTATAATAGATATCTAGTTACTTATCTATCTATATATCATTCTAATTACCAATATAGCCGTCCCTCTATTTGCCCCTATGCACACAGATATGCACAACACAAATCTGAACCTGCCCCTGGGTCCTCATCCTGCACACATCCCCACATCCCCACATCTGTTACCTATTTTGCCACACCCTACTCTATAGGATACATATATACACTATCACTTTACCTATCTAGATGGCTATACACAACCATATACACAATAGATACACTTAACGACCTATACATATACTGTTGTCAAACTATTCCACCCCATGAACTGTGTAACCCTCGTTCTCGAAGTTTCATTTTTTTTCTTATTTTAATTATTTTAAAGATTTTACCTTTGAGAATAATTTTGTATTTAATTTCTATAAAGAAAATCTTAAATATTTTTCGATTACAAAAAAGGGGTTTACCAAATTATATTTTCTAGACGTAGATTTTGGATTATGAAAATGCTTTGAATTGATTAAATTGTTGTTTGAGTTATTATAGCAAGCAAATATTAAATTTCATTTAAATTTATTTATTATTATCAAACCTATTGCTATATTATTTCAAATGAATTTTGTATTTATGAAATCTATTTTCAAATTATTGATAATATTTTAGTATTAGTTTAAATCATTGTTATCAAAATATTATATATAGATTAAATAATTATGTTTTAAAATAATTATTTGAATTGATATATTGAAAGATTTGATCAATCTATATTGATGGATTTAAATCTCTAAAAATATTTAATCCAAAGGATTCATAATCCTTCTCTAAATAGGAAACCCCCACTCCTATTTAAAAGAGGTCGTCCCTTTGTTTTTTCCACAACCCAAACACCTCAATCATGGCCAACCGCCAACGTCGCAATGATCTCATCTTGTGTTCACCGTGTTCGTGTCCATACTCCTTTTCATTATCCTTTTCTATTATAATTACATTTTTCCTTTTGTGTCCGACAAACTCCGGACACGTCCACCCAATTCTTGTGTCTCGCAGGACACGTAATCCTTAGTCCTTGTCCTAATCTAGCCGCCAGCAGCCTCCCACGGTCGGCCCTGCTCGACGCCACTGCCACCGATCTGCAATTTCCCAGCTTCCCCTTGCACCTGTCATCTTGATCAACTCCACCAACCACCCTTTTTCCTGACTTGGCCAATGACCAGTGTTCCGGTGACCCAACCCCATTAACAAATGCCATCGACCTCCACAATCGAGCCAGGCCGCACCTTTGAGCCGCACCTTTGAGCCCCGGCCATCATCGCCTCCACCACCACATAACTCCACCACCACTACGAACTAACATCAACACCATCAAAAATCAAAATTACTCACCTCCGCCACTACGTACTAACACTAACACCAACACCATCAACTATTGTCATTTAAATTATTGACGTGCTACGTTTATCTGTTGTTCTATAATTTTTTGAGAATGTTATTCTCCATCAAGTCTGCGAGAATGGCGGATTCCTGATAATGTCAATACTCTGTTTTCTCCTCAAGTTTTAGCATATATTTATGTTGGATTGCACTCGTGAAACATCATAATAGTTCACATAAGCACAGTTCCTTGAATTAGAAACACTGTGTTCCCAAGTTAGTTGTGCTCTACTCTTTAAGTGTTTGATTCAGCCAACTGTAGCTAGCATAGCAAAGAATATTAAGTTTGTGTTCGATCAAAATTGAACAAATTCATATATGAATTTCTCTACTAATTCGAGCGTCGGCGAATTACCTTCAGCAGCGGGAACTTGAAGGATAGCGCATCCACCATCAGCTTCGTCTCGGCCGTGTCTGGCACGAACGCGAGATGCTCGCTGCCGGCGTACAGAAGCTCCAGGAGCGCGTCGAAGCTCGGCGAGACACTGCTCTTCCCCACCTCAACAAACATGTCCTTCCTTATATACCTAAAAACAACTAACAAAATAAACAGAAATCCACAAACCAAAACAACAAAAAGGAAGGAAAAAAAATCATCAATTGATCGAACGACGTACGACTGGACCGGATGGATCTTGGTGTCGACTTGCGTCCTCACGCCGATCAACATCAGCATCACGATCGTGGGCAGCATGATCTGAGGAAGAAGATTGAAAATTAGGGTTTGTGAGAGTAGAAATTTAGGGTTTTATGGAGGGGAGGAAAAGAGAACCTCGGCGAGAGTGGTGAAACATCATAATAGTTCACATAAGCACAGTTCCTTGAATTAGAAACACTGTGTTCCCAAGTTAGTTGTGCTCTACTCTTTAAGTGTTTGATTCAGCCAACTGTAGCTAGCATAGCAAAGAATATTAAGTTTGTGTTCGATCAAAATTGAACAAATTTATATATGAATTTCTCTACTAATTCGAGCGTCGGCGAATTACCTTCAGCAGCGGGGACTTGAAGGATAGCGCATCCACCATCAGCTTCGTCTCGGTCGTGTCTGGCACGAACGCGAGATGCTCGCTGCCGGCGTACAGAAGCTCCAGGAGCGCGTCGAAGCTCGGCGAGACACTGCTCTTCCCCATGCCCATTCTGGGCTCCGCCTCTGCTGGTCAGCCACCACCGCGACCACCAATAACAACCACCACCGTCATTCATTACCCCAGCCACACAGCACCACCCCCACCAAGTAACACCCTATCACCACCAACACCATCATCCCCGGCTGGGCACCGCCCCGATGATGTCATTCACCACACACCACTGCCAGATCCACCCAGCCCCCAAATCTCCGCCACCCCGACTACCACTGCAAAACTACAGACCACCCCCATCAGTCGACTCCCATAATCGACAAAACCAAAACCACCACCACCATAGCCAAAACGAACCACCGTAGAGATGAGAAAGGGGGAGGAGGAAACTCACCTGACCCGGTGGCCATCCGCCACCATAGCCATGACCACCGTGACTCCTCGCCGACCATCTAGAGCCCATCCCTCCAACGCTGTACACCAGTCACTGCCGCCCATGGCCGCGCTCCAGGTGCGGAGCGCGCGGTCACCGCAGCGCCCTGTCGTGTCGCAGACCCTCTGCTGGCGCCGCCTCCCTTCAGCGACCGCCCTCCTCTTGCTCCGCGGACCAGCGAGCCGTCGTCACCCGATCTGTGGTGCTCCGCCCGCCGGCGGGCTCGACGAACCCTTTCCCTCTGTAAGCCTTCCTTGTCACCCCTCTCCTTGCTCGCACCCTTCCTCTCTCGAGCTCCTGTGGCTCTCGTCCCTTTCTCTCTCCATTTCAATTTTGAATGTAGATGAGTCTTTGGGGGATTTAGAATTTATGAGTGAGCTCACTTTTTCCTTCCTCTCTCTATACGAATAAATTAATCTTCCTATATGAAGTATTTTGGGAAATGTAATGAGCATCAGTGGAGTAGTTACTGCTCTCTCTCTCTCTTAAATTCTGTGCTGAGTTGGTAAACTCAGCAGCATGAGACCCCCTTCCCCACACTTCTCCACAACCATTATGAGTGGGACCCACTATTTGGATTCCCCATAAAATTTCACTCTCAATAATGCTCATCCACAACCGTTGATTCACCAAGATTAAATCCCAACCACTCTTTATCTTGGCACAGTCAGCCCTAGGATTCAAAAACCTTTGTGTTTTGTATAATAGATATGTCCTTAATAATTGATATTAAGAAAGTTTTTAATTAAATTTTTATAAATAAATTGTTAATATTATATGTACTTGAATTTAAACCTAACTAAATTGAAATCGAGCTCATTAAACTTGAAATCAAGCTTAATGAGCTTGAAATAAGGTTGAGCGAGCTTGAAATCAAGCTTAACAAGCTTGTTTATCAAGCTTGAATTAAGCTTGCTTATCAAGCCAAGCTCGAGCTCAAACCAAGCTAAGCTCGAGCTTAATATAAACAAGCTCGAGCCAAGCTCAAATAAAAAATTTATCAAGCTCAAGCTCTAAAATAAAATTTTTATCAAGCTCGAGCTCGAGTTTGAGCTCGATTAATTCTAGTCAAACCAAGTTCAAGCTTACAAAAGTTTGGTTCGACTTGGCTCGTTTGCAGCCCTATATATGTTCCTAACTCGGACCAGCTTAATCTTTTGCATGACATGTACATAGACGTGCATGCCTAGTTAATCTAGGTAGCTAATTGTAGCAAACATTATGATTGTTTAGTCGTGAATATTTATTTGCTTGGATGTGTCATCTTCCTAACATTAGCTAGTCTTCCTTTCAAGATTAGTGTGTTGGTAACGCACCATCTCTGGTGTTATTTACTTGCCTACATATTGCTCATATTTCTAGTCGGGCTCTCCTTCATTATTAGTTAGCTTGCGTGTTTATTGATAGTGTAGCCCTTGAGACATAGTGCTGCCGTAAGGACAATTTCCATCCGTTTGTCCTTATTTTGTGTAGATATGTGGTTACTACCTTACGGTCAGTCTATGAATTGTTTGTGGAAAAGGAGTACGAGATGATTTTTCTTTTGTCCATTACTTAAAAATAGGGGTGAGCAAATAGCGATCGTTACAAAAAAATCGATTGAATATGGATTAAAAATATTTCGAAAAATTGAATCGAAATTATGTACCGAATTACAGAACCGACTAAAATATGGTATAATGGTAGTGATAACGATTTGAGTGTAATACCATACCGAAAATATCGAACCGATTATATATATATATATATATATATATATATATATATATATATAATGTTGTTAGTAATTAATTTTATCCTACTCATTTTTATTTTTATCTTTGTTTTAGTTGAAAATCAGTTTCTTAGAACTTAGAATGGATTTTGGTGGACTTGAACTTATGTTAAGAACACTAAGAATTGAGTTTTTGATATTTTGAACTTATGTTTTGTGTTTTTATAGAATTTTAAAGTAAATTTTGGTGTACTTAAACATATACTAAGGATTAAAATTAATGAACTTGATCTTTTAAGGTCATTATTGTTCTAATAAATTTGATTAATTGTTTGGTTGGTAGAGACTTGACTTTGAAATTGCATGCTCCAAAAAAAAGTAAAAAAAAAAAAAATCTAGGTTAAAAGGTTCTATAATATTAAATGTGTTGATTGATCAAATATTAATTAGTAAAATATTGATACCGAATAAAAACCGATCGAATATCGATTTAACCGAAAAAATCGATTCTTAATGGTACGATATTGGTATTGATTTTTTAAATACTGATTTTAAAAAATACTCAAAAAATCAACCAAATACTGACCGATTATACCGACGCTCACCCCTAACTAAAACCCATATATACAGGTTGGGGGTTTCACCCTCATACCCCCAGCTTCCCTCGACCCTCGTCCGCTAACCAAGTAGTGGAAAACCCATCGGTCGACGTTTCGCACCACCCCGTCCACTGATAATTTGTTGACTTTCATCCCACTTACTAATAATATTTTGTATTTATATTTTTTTTTATTAGACTTACATTCCACTTTTTGTCACAATAAATATTTGTTTTGTCACGAAAAACAGTCGTCAAATTTTTTTTGTGATAAAAAATATGATGTAAGTCTAATAAACGAAAAAAATAAAATACAAGTATAAATTCTTATTAGTAAAATGGGATAAAAGTCAAAAATTCCCTTTTCTTAATGACTCTTTGTATTACTTCTCAAAACTCTTAACTATATTTTTATTTTATTTTTCCTACAATTTCATTATTACTATTACTATTAGACTACGACTATGACTATTATTATTATTATTATTATTATTATTATTATTATTATTATTATTATTATTTTAAATAGTGGCCTTTTCCCGATTTTTATTTTATAAAAAGATAATTTGAGCGGTCCAAATCAACTATTTTTGGATTACACTGGATTTGGAGTCTTAGTTACTAAGGTTCGGCTCGCCTACTTGGACACTTGATCGAGCTAACTCGATCCAAATCAAATCCGATCAAAATCGGGGTGGGTTGACTCGAACCCGGCCCACCCAACTCCTAAGAAAAATATCAAATGATAATTAAGATCAAATTCACTAATGACCGGTCACGGAACAACCCTTCCCTCCAACCACGTGGCACCGAAGTGCGTGCCCATTCCCATTCAGGCATCGATTCCATAGTCAAACCCCAGATGCAGGATCAGCACAGGACAAGGGCGAGGTGAGCGACCGTCCTCG
This sequence comes from Iris pallida, assembly GCA_029216955.1. Lineage (NCBI taxonomy): Eukaryota > Viridiplantae > Streptophyta > Magnoliopsida > Asparagales > Iridaceae > Iris > Iris pallida. The sequence goes on along the minus strand of JANAVB010024800.1, from coordinate 2,546,938 downwards.
GCCTCTAATTTTGGAAGGCCCAATAGACTAGGTATATCATATAAAAAAAATTTAAAAAGTTAAAACAAAGACTCATTCTAGGAACAACAAAAAAAGCCAGCATTACAATCTGAAAAAATATGATAATTTGATTGATAATTTTAATAACTTAATTTATAAATTTGCTTATAAAAATGATAAAAAAAAATTATTTATGTAAAAAAATGGTCTAAATTTTAATTTTGCTCTAGATCCCATAACCTATAGGACCGACCCTGCCCGGATGGCATCACGGTGGCTCCTCTCCTGCGAATCAAGGCACGTGGCTTCAGCTACGATGGCCTAACGCCATCATCGCACCGCCATATCCCCCAAATTAGTAAATTCTTGCTTTATTCAGTAAAAATTGATAATTTATTTTAAACTTGATAAAGAAATTTTGGTGAGGTTCTCTCGAGGTTATCGTGGCGGATATCATGGGAGGGGATTTCAACGAGACAGTCTTCCATAATTTGGAGTAATTTTTCTACAGGACGTAGGCGAGAAACCTATCAATTTGTTTTCGTGGGCCAAAGTTAGGAATATGCGGAAAGTAAGTCCTTTCTGAAACGGACAATTAAACCTGCAAGGTCCAGATGGTAGCTTTATTTTTTAGTAAACCCGGTTCACTAACTTGACCCCATGACAGGGCCGGTCCTGAGTTGATGGTGGTCCAAGGCAAAACTTTCAAAATAGGCCCCTATACATAATATAAAAAAAATGTAAGTGTAACAAAAACTTGCTTCCACCAAGTAGGGGTGAGCAAATACCGAACGCTACCGAAAAAACCGACCGAATACCGATTAAAAATATTCCGAAAAATCGAACCGAAATTATGTACCGATGCCGAATTACCGAACCGATTAAAATATGGTATAATGGTAGTGGTAACGGTTTGAATGTAATACCATATCAAAAATACCGAACCGATTATATATATATATATATATATATATATATATATATATATATATATATATATATATATATATATATTTAGAATGTTGTTCGTGATTAATTTTATATTACTCTTTTTTATTTTTATCTTTGTTTTAGTTGGAAATTAGTTTGTTAGAACTTAGAATGGATTTTGGTGGACTTGAAGTTATGTTAAGAATGCTAAGAATTGAGTTTTGGTCTTTTGAGCTTATATTTTTGTGTTTTCATATAATTTTGAAATGAATTTTAATGTACTTAAACTTATACTAAGAATTAAACTTAGTGATCGTGTTTGATCTTTTAAGCTCTTTGTTTAGGTGTTTGCGACTTGTTACATATTATTCTAATAAATTTGATCAATTGCTTGCTTGGTAGAGGCTTGGCTTTGAAATTTAATGCTTCCAAAAAAAGTAAAAAAAATATTTTTCTAGGTTAAGAGGTTCATATTAAGTGTGTTGATTAATCAAATGTTAAATGGTAAAATACCAATACCGAACAAAAACCGATCGAATACCAATTTAACCGAAACCGAAAAAACCGATTCTAAATGGTACGATATTGATATTGATTTTTTAAATACCGATTTAAAAAAATACCGAAAAATTCAACCAAATACCGACCGATTATAATGACGCGCACCCCTACCACCAAGATTTGAACCAAGGACCTCTAAAACAAAAGTCTGACATTAAAACCACTATACTACAATGTTTTTATGTTAAGAAGAGCACAAGATATATACTAGTCCTCTTGTAGATAGATGCATGTTGGTGCCCCTTTCGTCGGAAGGCCCTGGACCGTCGTCCGGCCTGCCCTGGGCCAGGGCCGCTCCTGCCCCATGATCCACTAAAAGGGATTTTCATACTTTTTTTTCTTCTTTATATTACTATATGTATTTGATGTCTTTTCAATATTCCAGAAGTTTGAAAAATGAAATCTATACAGGTGGATTACTGAACAACTTGAATATATTTGGTATGGTTGCAGTAAAGTAATTTAAGTTAGGATCAGGTTATTTAGATTGGTATGTGATTTAATTTTTTTTAATATTTTGGGTTAGGATTCTAGGCCTAAGATGTACTCAATGCCATTTTGTTCTATAGAAACCATTTATATCAAATCATAAATATTTTATTATAGAACCACTATATAGTTTTAGAATATCATTTTGCTTATAGTTAACATAAGATAATGGTAAGTATTAGTAGAATTGATAGTAACATATATTGCGATTCCATGTATCAATGTTATACCTCCATTCAATGAATTCAAATAATAATATACTTCTGCATTTGTTTGTTAATTTACTTGTCGAGTTATCATAAGATCATCTTCTAATTAAGAGAAAGATTTAACTTTTAAAGCATTGAGGTGCAAATAACCTTATTTTTAAAAGTAATCAAGTTTCAATTGTGATAGCTAATATTGTCATTTAAAATTTTATTTTGATTCGAGTATTAATCATCTTATTTATTATGTCTTTTATTTTATTGATTTAATTTTCTGAGATCTAGGACTTTAACTCTAAACTTATACTATCAATTATTATTATTATTATTATTATTATTATTATTTTCCTGCAACACCTAAAAAACATTCTAAGATAATTTATATCAAATTATAGTGGGAAAATTTATCAAATGTCCAAAAAAAACGAAAAAGTTTTATGAAAAATCCATCGCACAATAACATTTCATCGCGTTCCCAGAATTAGCAAAAAATATGTAAAGGGGGTTCCGAATGACCTTTTTGCCCTTCCTTCTAATTTATTGAAAAGACCCACGAAACTACTTTTAAAAAAATGTTTCGATACTTCTTCTTCTTCCATACGCTGCTCAGTTTCGAATCTATGTTTTTTCCTCCAAAATCTTCAAACCTTACTTCAAAAACTTGTCGAAAATTTTTGAAAAGGTCGACAAACAGTAAAACTGTTAAAACGGAGGTCCAAACATCATTTTTTTGCGATTCTAAAATTTCGGAAGGCTGACTAACGAAGGAGCTGTTAATCTTCGGCTCCTAAAAAATACGCTCCTTTTGCGACAAACCAGGCCTCGTTTCGACCTCCCAGTCAAAAGTTATGGCCCTTCAAAGTTTCAACTGGCCATAAAATGCAGGAGAATGATCATTTTTCGTGCTAAAACCACGGAGAATGATCATTCTCCTTGTTAAATTGACAAAGAATAGCCATTCTTCGTGTTAGAATGACGAAGAATGACCATTCTCCGTCATTCTAACACGGAGAATGGCCATTTTCCTTGTTAAATTGACCAAGAATAGCCATTTTCCGTGTTAAAACGACGGAGAATGACCATTATCCTTGTTAAATTGACGGAGAATGACCATTCTCCATCATTTTAACACGGAGAATGGGTATTCTCCGTGTTAAAATGACGGAGAATGACCATTCTCACTCATTTTATCATGGATCCATTCTCCGTCATTTTAACACGGAGAATGGCCATTCTCCGTGGTCATTTTCCGTTATTTTAACATGGAGAATGGTCATTCTCTGTCATTTTGACACGGAGAATGGCCATTCTCCATCATTTTGACATGGATAAGGCCATTCTCCGTGGTTTTAGCACGGAGAATGGTAATTCTCCGTGATTTTAACACGGAGAATGATGGAGAACAGTCGACAGAAACCTAAAACATTTTATTTTTTTGTGAAAAAAAATTGTCATAAACAAAAATTCAAGAGTTTTCGTTCATCTTCCAAAACGATGCTAACTCTTATGGAAAAGAAGCAGAAGATCTTCTCTCCACAATTAACCTAATCGTCGAAAAACTTCAAATCTCTCCATGATGATGATGATGATGAGCGATGACCGGAGTTCGACTGAAGAAAAACACGAACGATTTTTGTGATCTCTGCTGAAGATGAGAGCAATGGAATTCAGATCTCTCGTGAAGAAGAAGAAGACGAAAATCGCAATCCAAATCTGACTTTGTGCGAAGGGCAGTTATGGTATTATAAAGATGACAATTTTGTAAATACAGAGCATCTAAAGAAAATCTTGAAATATTTAACGTGAAAATATATAATTATGGACATTCCATAAAACCCATCATGCAGGTGGGTTTTTCATACAAACCAACCCCGAAATTGGGTTTCTCAGCAATTTTCAGAATTATAGTCTACCTAAAATTGTTAACGTAAAATTGAAAGTTCAATGAATATTAAGAGCATCTCCAACCCAATTGTGAGTTGGAAAAAGTTGTTGCCACATAGGAATAACAATTTTTTATCGAAAAAGTTTTTCTCTAATGCAAATGCAGTAAATCGTGAAGTTGACATTGCAAAGATATTGCAAAGATATTGCAAAGATATTGTGAACTTGGTTATTTAATTCTAGACATTACACTTGACATTGACTTTACATCCACATTATCAATTATGAATAAAAATATTAAAAAAAAGTGAGAAAAAAAGTTGTCTTAAAAGTTTAAAAATATATTATTATCTTCTCAATACTTTTGTATTGGAGATTTTATTTTTATTTAGTTGTCTTGTGTGAATATAGTTTTGCCACATAGAAAATATATTTCTTATGTTTCATGCCATATAGGAATCATACTACATTACAAGACATTAGGCCTTGTTTGGTTCACGGAAGGGAATTCAATTCCTTTGTATTTTTCATGGGGATGGGAAAGTAGAATTCCTATTATATTTCCTTTCTTATGTTTGGTAAAACAAGAAAATATTTAAGAAACACCATTTAATTTCTTATCCGGTGTTTGGTTGGTCTAGAAAAGGAAAGAAAAATATATATCATTATTTAAATAATATCAAATGTCAATATAATTATAATCAACAAAATACGAAGAGTTAATGAGTAAAATATGCAATAAATTAAGGCTATTTTTTGTCATAATGTTTGGTAATTAATGTTAAAAAATGGGAGAAAAACATGAATCCCATGGATTTTTAGTGGAACTATTTTTCTCATGTCAGAAAAATATTTTCCAAATTTGTGACTATCAAACAAAGGAAAGAAATAATTTTTTTTCCGAATTTCTTGAATCGGTGAACAAAGCCTTTAGGGTTGGAGATGATCGAAAGGTGCGTGATAATTACACAAAAATACTGCAATACCATGTGTTAAATGCCACATAGCAATAATTTACTTCTTCCTTTTGGGTTGACTGAAATGTCATACAACACCTTCTATGTTAAACTCTTCTAATTGTGATAGTCAATGTTACCATTTATTTTTTTGTTCTTGTTTTAGAAAGCCTTATATGCAATAACCAAATTAGTAGAGTGATATTTCAAATTAAATCAGTTCCATTCCTGAACCGGTTCTACTATCTGACCCACGTTGGTTCAGCACAAAGAAAAGGAATTTGAGCAGAAATAGAGGGAGAGACGCGTCATGTAATGAAATGCGTACCAAATTCTCTCCAAATGAAATAAAATGCCACCTAAATTCACGCGTTTCTTAGACAAACAAAGAAAAAATAAAATAAAAATAAAAATAAAAATGAAATGAATAAAAGAAAGGGACAGACTCACTCCAGGAGCTGCTGCTTCTTCTTCTTCTTCTTCTTCTTCGTCCATTCCGCCATTGCTCTCCTTCTCCTTACTCCATTTGTCATCTTCACATAACTCCTTCGTCGTCTTCCTCCAAAACCCTAATTTTCTTCTTCTTCTTCATTGATGGAAGAGTCGGAGAACAACTTCTTGATGCAGCAGCGGCTCAAGTCCTGCTCCGGAACCACTTCCTCCTCCACTTCCTCGATCCCGATCCACAAGCCTCCGCTAGATCTACGCGGCGGTGGCAGTTTTCGTAATTTCCCTCAGAGCCCAGAGTGGTCGACGAAGCGCGGCCCCGGCATTCCCCCGGCCCACCCCCACTTCCTCCCACTTACGTCCCACTTACAGCAGCAGCAGATCCCCAAGAGCTTCCTCCCTCCTGCGCCTCCCCCCTCCGCCCACTCCCGGTCCCTCTCCCAGCCGGCATTCTTCTCCCTCGACTGCCTCCCCCACCTCAACGCCCCCTCCCCGCCTTCCGCCTCCGATCCGTCCTCCTCCGCCGACGTCGCCATGGAGGACCGTGGCCCCGCCGCCGTCAACTCCCATGCGGCCCCGCCTCCGGCCCCGGCGCAACGCAAGCTGCACCGCCGCTCACAGAGCGACGTCCCCTTCGACTTCCGCCTCGCCGGCCTCCCGCCCCTCCCGCACCACCTCGCCTCGCCTAGGGACGTCGGATCCGCCAGGCCCCACAGCCTCCCTGTCAAGCAGGAGAACGATTGGGACCGGGACGGCATCGCGGAGAGGAAGCCCGACGGAGACGCGGCCGCCGATGATCTATTTAGTGCGTATATGAATTTGGATACTCTCGACGCCTTGAATTCCTCCGGGACTGAAGAGAAGAGAGAGGATTTGGACAGCCGGGCCAGCGGGAACAAGACCGGAGGCGACAGCAGTGAGAACGAAGCGGAGAGCAGCAGCGTGAACGAGTGCGGGAGTAGCGGCAGCTTGCAGCTGAGGAGGGAAGGGAACAAGAGGAGCGCGGCCGGGGACCTCACGCCCATCAATTTTGCGTCCTCACGGCACTGCAGGAGCCTATCAATGGACAGCTTTATAGGCAAGTTGAGTTTTGCAGAGGAGTCGCCTAAGCTGCTGCCGTCACCCGGGCCTGTGGTCAGCCAGCATTCCCGTAAGGGGTCGATGGACGGGACGACTAGTACGTTCAGTTTGGAGTTTGGCAACGGAGAGTTTAGTGGTGCTGAGCTGAAGAAGATCATGGCCAATGAGAAGCTCTCGGAGATTGCTATGGCTGACCCGAAACGAGCCAAAAGGTCCTCTTGTAACTTGTTGTGCGCATTCTGTTTGTGGATTTCAATGAGAATTTTGTTGGAGCGTTTAGGTATTTAAAGTTCCCTTTTTTCGTGCTGTCAGGATATTGGCAAACCGTCAATCGGCTGCTCGTTCTAAGGAGCGGAAGATGCGATACATATCGGAATTGGAACACAAGGTGCAGACCCTGCAGACAGAAGCAACCACATTGTCAGCACAGCTGACTTTGTTACAGGTGGATTGCCTGGAACTTGCTCTTTTATTGTCAATGGCTAGTAGAGATATACTATGTAAATTCTTCATAAGTACATTTACATCCTATAGAATTGTGAGTATTAGTTGCAATTTAAGATTCTATAATCTTTCACTTTACTGATTGCAGAGAGACTCAGCTGGACTTACTAACCAGAACAATGAGCTGAAGTTTCGCCTTCAAGCCATGGAGCAACAGGCACATCTCAGAGATGGTAACATGCTTTATTTTAACTATATTGTATTGAATTCGAGGATATCAGTTTTTGTAGCACAATGTCAGTTAAGTTGATGTTGAATCTTTCATTAGAAGTAGGACATTATGAGGTAGCATGATCGGATGTTTGAATTCAGTGTTTTTAGACATGACTATTACAAAAAAAAATCACATATTATAATCATATCATATAAGCTAAAAGTGCCATTGTCGTGGTCGCCCTATAGGCTGTGGAATAGAAGGGAAGGTGGGAGAGAATTGTAGGTTGTTAGGGGTTTCATTCTTAATCTGACCCGACTCAACCTCTAAGCTTAAAAGTTGTGTTGAGTTGATTAAGATTAAATTCTAAGCTCAAACATTGCCTTTGTAGAGTTAGTGGGTCTATGTAGTTACTTTAGTCCAACAGTGGAAGGAAACACTTTCAGATGTATGTTATGTATGGCATCATTTTTGTTTTTGTTCTAGAGCGGTTTGCTTTCTCTACAACACTTGATCTTATAGAGGTCAGTTATGAGACCTTAATATGGTTGGTGTTGTGAAATCGAGCTGTCTTATTTGTGCCATTATTCATTAAATATAATACTTGTTAACGGCAACTGATTGGTAATAAGTTAGTTCTGTTGGAGGAGATTTTTCAGTGGTCCGGCCTCATGGTGAGCCTTGATCCGTACTCAAATGATATAATGACACATGGCTTATGTTTTACCTATTTATGCAAGTCTAAATTAAAGAAAGAAAACATAGGCTATGTGTCATTATATCATTGGGTAGGGATCAAGGCTCACCATGAGCCCGGACCACTGAAAAATTTCTCCTGTTCCTGTTGGAGCAGGTGGCTAATTCTAGAAGGTCTCATCTGCCAAGGACTTCGGTTTTGTGCTTTCACCAATTGTACAATTTGTATAGTTATGTTTTATATTATCATATATTTATTCCTTTATAGAAGCAGCTTCAGCAAGGGAAATAAGTTACAATTTGGCTTTGTGGCTTAAGTAGCAATTTTAAAATAAAGGTGTTCTCTTGTTGCAGTTCTTGAATTCTCTATTTCTAAGTGTAGGGAGTTTCCAGGGATTAGAATTGTGGTTGCATTAGTTTAAACTGCATTGTCAAATGTCATCCAAGCTTTACTATGTGCCAAACCTTCTAGAGTTTATGAAAGCCTCTCTCTAGCTCAAATACACATGCAGAGGGTAGTGTTGGTATTTACTTTTTGTGGAAGTATTTCTGTTATAGTTTATATTTTGGGAAAAACGCTTGATGACGATGATGTTAATAATCATTGTTGTGGAATCCGCATATGAGATGTCTACTGCTTTCTTCCCGGAAGAACGGTAGAAACTTCATTTCTAGCTGTATCCTGCCTGTAAGAAGAAAAATCCTCTCCTAAACGTAACATTTGTGTTGTCATTGTACTAATTTAGATGTCACTTGATTCAGTCACCAAGTTATTTTTCCATTCCTCTTGCTCTGGCAGTTATTTGAAGGCCGTTAGTGCTTACTTATACACGTCCTCTACTATTTGTGTGATTTTTGTGTCATTAGCGCACTATATGATCGAAAGATTTACTTAATAAAAACTCAAAAGTATTTGATGCAGTAATTACTAGTATGCGTTTTGTCAAATGTATCAATATTTATGACTTCTAACGATCATTTTAAGGTCTTTACTAACAGAATCCAGTATTTGTATGTTCATAACTTTGAACTTGCTGGTATCTAGATCTTTCATTGATTGATTAGACTATTCCAAGGAATAAATAGAACCTTATCTTTTTGTGCTTTTAACTGCAGAAATTGATAGTTTGCTCCTATTCATGGTAGGACAATAAATTTGAAGTTGCTTAGACCCTTGTCCATCATCAACATTCTCTACTCAAACTACCAGAAACCCTTCACATGAAAAAATGCTTTCTTATCCCTGTTGACCTCTAATAAATGGAATGCTGATTATCCTTATCGTTAATTATTTAACTCATTATATTTCAAGATCACTTTATTCTCTCATTCTCTACCGCGATTCCTCTGTCTTTCCTCATGTGCTTGTTTATTGTTGCCTTTCTTATCACATCTTCCTTCTTGGTTAACTCATCTTTGCTGAAATAGATGGCTTTTCGGTGATCTCTAATGCTCAGCAATGAACAAATTTTGTGTTATCTATGTCAAACATTTGTCGGCATCTATTTTACGATCAATTGAAAGAAAAATAACACCTTATATGTCTTGGTTTAATGTGCACAAATCGGTTGTCTGCTCCTATCCACAACAGGATAAGTGGCAGAATAAACGAACATGAAGTTGCTCAGACCTTGTGCATCATCTTCTTCTTTCTTGATCACCTACACAATTTACTAGAACCCTTCACATGAAAAAGAAGCAATAAGTGGATTGCTGATTATCCTATTTTTAATTATTTAATTATTATATTTGAAGATCACTTTGTTCTGTCTCGATTCCTCTGCTCTATCATATGCTTATTTCTTGTTTCCTTTCTATCACATCTTTTTTGGTTAACACATCTTGCTGACTGACACATGGATTTTAGATGACCTTTAATGCTCAACATCGAACAAGTAATGTATTATCTATGTCAAATAGTTATTGTGTAACTATTGACAAATCATTAAAAGATGATCTTTAATGCTCATCATCGAACTAGTAATGTATTATCTATGTCAAATAGTTCCATCTGTAACTATTGACAGTCATTAATAGGGGGAAAAAAAAAAAATCCCTCTAGCATCTTTAAGTATATGAATAGTGGTAAATGACATCATATTATTACCTGGTCCGTTCGACCTTCTTCTCTGGGAACACCAAGTCCTGTGACCAAATAATGTTACACTTCCATGAATTCTGTTTCTGTCCTACTTGTGGCTCACCTTACTGCTCTATCTAAAGTTTAATTGATTGCATTTGATTTTTATCCGTTGCAGCTCTGAGTGAAGCTCTAACTGCAGAGGTCCAGCGTCTTAAGCTTGTTACTGGTGAATCACAACTTGCAAACAGCCTGAATCAACAAATGCAACTGAATCCTCAGATGTTCCAAATGCAACAAGTAACAAAACAGCAGCAGCAGCAACAACAGTCTTCCCAGACCCCTCACTTTCAAATGCAGGCTCAACAGCAATCTCAGCAGCAACAGCAAAATAACACTGATGGCTCGAAGAATGACACGAACAAATGATCTGATAGCAGGTTGATTTCTGGAAGCCAATCAATCATAAGGGGTGCATGTGGCTTTCTTTATTTTGTTCAAATCATGTGAGGTTGCTGGGAATGGAAGACCAGTTTTCGATGCTCAATACAGTATGAAGACATTATGCAATTTATGCTCCTTATATATATATATATATATATATATATATATATATATATATATATATCATAAATTCTTTTTAATTATCTAATGTTTTTTTTATCGGTTTAGAAGATGTTAAGCATTTGTTATTGTTTCTTTTTGTAACTAAGTTGTTCCTTGGGATGTTCGAAGAAAAGCTAAAATATATCTTTCTTATTGGGAGATTTAAGATTATGGTTGTCGCTTATGCTGTGTTTTCTTCTTACTTGTTTGGAGGTTAGGCAGGTTAATTTTCTTTTGTTACTTGTCCTGCTCTTTGTTCGTTAATCCTTGTCGACCAAAAGAATATTAGCCATAAATCTCCAGGTTTGGACCCTCATTATGAGAAGGACATAGGGACTGATTTTGTGTCTTTTGCTCTTGTTACTTTAGATAGGGACCAGGTCATTGGAGAAGAAAACAAGAGCTAATACTATTTTTGAATGGATCAAACTGTTGAGGGAGTATGCTCGAGGAATGGCTTCATTATCTTTGTATGTTTCGTTAAACTTGACCCGTTGGTTTTATTATATACCATCTGATTGTGATCTTAATTTTGGTGGTGCATGTTTGCTGCTTTCTAATTGCAATATATGTATAGGTTCATCAATAAGGCTCTAATGAGTCTCTTTACATCAGACACAAACTCGGATGGGGCCGTAAGGTTGGGAATGTGATGGCTATGCCGACTCTCTTTACATCCGACTGTACCTAGCAGCCTATCGGACGTATGAGGTTGTGAAGTGGGCCGGGAAGTCGGAATCTGGTACTCCGGGCTAGGTTAGTCCAGGCCCGGGACCATCCTAACCCACCTAGATAAAGGGTCTGGTTGAGTTTTCTACCTCAAGATCAGGGCCCGGCCCAGTCGCCCAAACAGGTCGGGTCGAATTTTTTTACTCTAGGCCCGGCCCTGTTCAGCACACCATCACTATCCTTTATTCAGCTATTAGGAGGGTATTTTGGTCAAATACTTCCCCCAATGATTATAAAAAGACAATTTAGTCGTTTTGGAAAATATTTTGGCAAAAAATCCCATAATTTAGTTGTCATTTTTTTAAAAAAAAAATCCCACGCACATACACGATTGGGAGGCTCAAACTATGCATGTCCCTTAGGGTGTCCGCTCCACTACCACTAGGCTAGAGAGCTTGGACTAATTTAATTGTTGTTGAACATTAATCATTAATATTTTGGTCATTTTTGTTAAAAATATTCCTATAAAAATTATTTTTAAAGGATATTTGTGATTAGTTGACATCTGAAAACCATATATAAAAATAATTATTTTTATATTATATTATGTAAGTAGTTAATTTGTTATTTTAACTAATTGTTTTTTTAATTACATTTTTTGTTTTAAAAATATAGTATGAATCATAATACTCATATTAGTTCAACCAAAACTTAGATAGTCATTTGGATCATTGTTACAATGTCTATAATAAATATTATAGTAATTATTATGTTACTCTTTTGGAAAATGAGCAACCACCGACACAAATGATACCTCCCCAAAATCAAAGTATTAATAGTTATCTATTGTAATTATTTTACTAAAATAAATGACAAGGGAGAGGAAATCTTAAATTCCAATAAACGAAAACCAATACATAGAGCTACACAATGCAATAAAAGTAAAGTAAATCTTTAAATGAAAAAATATGATGGCACGAGAACTCTAAAAAGATATTATGATACTTGTTATGGTAATAACACAATTGATGCTTGACAAAAATAGTTAAACATCAGTGCTCCAAGTTTTTCATTAGGATCATTTACTTATTCATCTGCTAGTAATAAGACTAACTTAATAAAATAAATTATTTATGATAAGTAATCTTTTACAATTGGTGAGATTGAAAATTTTATCACTATGCGAGTAGTACATTGAATCCTTATTTTACAAAACTTTTAGATCTACTACTAGAGCGGAAACTTATAAACTATATGAAAAAAAGGGAAGCTTTAAAACAAGCTTTTGAAAATATTACTAAATTTTCTTTAACTTCGAATATATAGATTAGTAAACAAAAATATTCTTTTATTTGTACCATGGCATAATATTTATATGCAAAATAACTTTGCTGTAAAACGAACTTTTAAAATATTAGTAAATTTTCTTTAACTTAGGATATATAAACTAATAAACAAAATTATCTTTTATTTGTATCATGACATATTATTAGATACAAAATAGTTTTTACAAAAATAAATTATTTTTAAGATTGTTAGAATGTCTCTATACTTGAAGTGCAATCTGCGGACTATCTTACAAGTTTTACGTATATATGATATTTATAAAAAAAAATTCAGTTTTGATAAAACTAGTAATAATACTTACAGAAAATTTACTGTAGCGATAAAAAGAAATAGAAAATTGTATAAAACAATATAACAATATAAGTTTTGAGGAATTATATACAACGAAAGCATCCGACAAATTGAATGGCGGAAATTGGACATGTCCAATTTCCGCCATTCTGTATGTTGGATCTTGAACACTTGTCCAATTTCCGCCATTAGGTATGTAGGAATTTGAGCAATTTGGGTTGGTTTCTTTAGTGGTTTGGGTTTTACTTATTTTGTTTGGTTCATTCGGTCTATTTTCGTTTTTTTTATAGTAAGTAATATGGTTTGGTTTATTAGGTTTAGGTTTATTTTAGTTATTTGGTTTAGGTTGGTTTTTTAGTTATTGGATTCATATTGATTTTTTTGTTGTTGAGTCTAACGGCTTGTCCAACGGTTTGGTTTGATTTTTTAGATAGTGAACAAGCATGAAAATTAATTATTCTTGAAGTTAATGTACAATCACCATATATTAGTATTTATGTCACTCCACCACCACCAAGAATTAATAGTGTTTGTACATATTTCTGAACAACAAAAAAAACAACCTAAACCAACCTAAACCGTTGGACTAGCCGTTAGACTCAACAACAACAAAACCAATATGAACCCAATAACTAAAAAATCAACCTAAACCAAATAACTAAAAAACCTAAACCTAATAAGCAAAACCATATTACTTACTATAAAAAAAACGAAAATAGAATAAACCAAACCAAATCGAATGAACCAAACAAAATAAGTAAAACCCAAACCAGTAAAGAAACCAACCCAAATTGCTCAAATTCCTACATACCTAATGGCGGAAATTGGACAAGTGTTCAAGATCCAACATACAGAATGGCGGAAATTGGACATGTCCAATTTCCGCCATTCAATTTGTCGGATGCTTTCGTTGTATATAATTCCTCAAAACTTATATTGTTATATTGTTTTATACAATTTTCTATTTCTTTTTATCGTTACAGTAAATTTTCTGTAATACTTATTGCATTAATATTATGAAATTCCAATTTCTGCTGATGGATAGAGGAGACGTAACACAATCAGCTAGGATATTACTACTTTATGGTTCCGTTGCATGATTCTTGTGTGCTTGAGTTAGACTTTGGGGGTGGGGGGTGGATTCAATCCGTGTCCATCTCGAATCTCCAGTGTACCCAACGGACTTCACTCTCACGGACCGTCTCCTACGCTCCTTTGTTTGGCACGATTCGAAATCGACTCTCCGGCCCATTTTTTTTGGGTTATGGACGTAGTTGGATTTTCCTCTCTGAGCCTGTGCCCGTCCGGACCGGATCTTCTAAAAGGGTTGGTCCGGCCTAGTCCAGGCCCGCCTTGTCAGGCCCGGGCCCAGGTTGACCCGACCCATGTTTTACTTATCATCCGTTTTTTAAGCCAAATATTAACTCCTAATGCTGTAATCCTGAACCGAAGATAATTAGGTTGATAACAAAATGAAATTTTGTTTCAGAACTGGTATGGGATATCGGGATAATCTAATATCGGATATTCTGGTTCAATTTTTATCTTATAAGTATTAACTTCTAATTAAGTATGTATATCTCTACAATTATAATGAGGCTTCAAAATGGCTCCAAAATGAGCTGTCTAAGCCGTATGCATATAATCACTTATTAATTTAAAAAAATCTAATTATGTGAATTTTTTTAATTTTATTTTATATAGAAATGCGAGGAATGTCTAAGCCGTATGTATATCATCACTTATTAATTTAAAAAAAAAAATCTAAATTATGTGATTTTTTTTTAATTTTATTGTATATAGAAATGCGAGGAATCTCTAAGCCATATGTATATCGAGGAATCTCTAAGCCATATGTATATCATCACTTATTAATTTAAAAAAATCTAAATTATGTGAATTTTTTTAATTTTATTGTATATAGAAATGCGAGGAATTGACAACAAACCAAGTAAAAATAACTCCCAGTTTAACCATATGAGTTAGAAGAAGTATTTAGTTATAATTAGATAATATTATTCTTTTACGTGCAAAGCACTTGCATTTACTGGTGTTAAAATAAAAACATCTTATTTGCCAAACCATGAGTGTAATTAATTATTATCTTATAAGTGTTAACTCCTAATCGAGCCTATGCCTTCAACTCTATTCCTTAAATCTGTGAACCAAAACCAATTTCCTTTCTCCGACTTTGTCTTCTACCAAACGGCGCCCTAGTTTCTACCTTTTCTCCCTATTTTTTTGGATATTATTTCTATTTTCTAGGATATCTCAATCCTCTCTTACTTTATTTGCATATTCCATATATCTATCATTACATCCTTGCTCCTCAGTAATATTTGGCATTTATAACGTTATAGTAATGATTAATTTAGTTATATACTCTGCTTATATTGATAGGTGTCATATATTTTAGATACTACAATTTGGACATTGAGAACTAGTAAATATACATCATATCTTCCACTACATAATGAGTCTTCAAAACGGCTCAAAAGTGAGCCGTCTAAGCCGTCATTATATTACGGTCCATTTTATTAAAAAAAAAAAAAATTATGTAAATATTGTTGAAAAAAGTTTAAGTTTGTCAACATGGAGAATCGAACTCAACCAAAAAAAAAAAAAAAAAAAAAAAAAAAAAACCACCTTGCGCCTTAACCACATGAATTAGAAAAAATATTTAACTATAATTGGATAATATTCTTATTATAAATTATTATACGTGCAAAGCACGTGTATTTACTAGTGAACTTTAAAAATAGGTGAGACCGATACATGAATGCAGAGAATTACTTATGCATACTAGGCAGGGCCGGCCCTGGCCCAGGGCGGCCAGGGCGACCCCCAGGGCCCCATGAAATTTGGGGGCCCAAAAAAATTAATTTAAATGTATATATATATATATATTAGTAATCTTAGATTGCAAATAGAACTAATATATAATATGATCCTCCTTTATCACAAAACATTTGTGGTGTAGTGGTAGTTTGTTATACTTGTACATAAGAGGTCCTAGGTTCTAACCTTGGCTGTATCATTTTTTAGTTCAATTTTTTTATATTATGTATGGGCCCCATTTTAAAAATTTGTCTAGGGCCCCCGTTAACTCAGGGCCGGCCCTGATACTAGGTAGCTAGAATTGATAAAAAATAATAATTATATACATTCTCCTTCGTGTCTCTCTCTTTTCCTTGTGTGTTTTCTCACATAATATATGAGCTTAACTACTTGTGTTCATGAGGAGCTAATTGGAAGAACCAATGGTCAGAAAAGTGTTAATTATATTAACTTTCCATCTTATTTATGTAGAAATTATTAATATCATATTTTCGTTATAGAGCAATCAACTTTTAAATGAAAATTAGATATTTAAAATTTAAGATTAACTATTTTTATGAACATTATTATTTTTGTACTGTTATAAAATTTATAAAAGAGTTTGTCCACCCTGAAAAAAATTTCTCAATCCGTCCTTTGTCCGCATTTTATTTCGTTTTAGAAGAGTAATCATTTGACTTCTCATGGTGAGCAATAGCTTTTGAGTTTATAAGGAAGATTCTTAGTTTTGAGTGTAAAATGCCTTTCAACAGGTTGACACATGTATTGCTTCATTTCTAACCATATCATTGTTTTTCCAGATTTTTCTTCTTGATTGGAAGAGTTGTGTAGCATAGATGAAGGTAACTAAGCATACACTCCCTGCTGGTAACTATTGTCTTTTATCAAACGACACTGAACATTCAATAGTTCATGCTCCTTCGTTGTTAATGCACATGCACTGTGGACCCTTCCTGGCAATTGTACATCCAGTGCTTGGACCAAGCAAGACATATTCACCATTCAGGAATGTCAATTGCTTTCAATGACTTGCTCATTTAAGGCATTCACGAGAAGCCCATCAATTCCATACACCAACACTCCCATACAACAAGACCCACGCATGTGTTGTTATCGATGACAAAAAGAGAACACACTTTCTTTTACAGCTTGAATATAGTACTTAAAAAACAAGAACAAGCTTGCAAACTTGAACCACCCAAATAGACTATCGAAACAAAATGCTACTATTTGGTACAAAATCAAGGCACCACCAACCACTTTTTCCCCAGAAACGTTTCAAACAGAGTACTTGGATATGACTTCGCCAAATCTCGCAAACCACCTGCCATCAGATGAGCTGCTGTCGTGGTTCTGCTGCGTATCTACATTACCGTTGGCGGCTGCCAGATAGCTAGAGTAGTCCACCAATTTGCCCGGCAGCAAGCACGGCTTCAGGCTCGGGGCAGGCAGCAGCGAGACGAGCACACGTGCCACCTCGTGCATCGTTGGCCGGTCAGACGAATGCCTCTTTGTGCACAGCAAAGCAAGCTGGAATGCCTTCCTGACAAGGCTGTGGTCCGTACAGGTGATTGACACCTCTGAGTCGACCGCTTCCATCACCGTGTTGTCATCTGCCTTCGAGAGAATCTGAAAGTTGATCAGATTAATTGTTAGCCACTATCACTAAGAACAAATAGACCACTAATTGAGAGCCCTAACCAGTTGGTGCAAATTGGACTCATTATCGACAGCCTTCTTCCCAGTGAGAAGCTCCAGAAGAACAATTCCAAAACTGTACACATCGGATTTCTCATTGAGTCTGGAGGTCCGAGCATACTCAGGATCAATGTAACCAATGGTTCCCATAACATAGGTCGATGCATGAGTCTTGGCGGATGGGATGCACTTGGCGATGCCAAAATCAGAGAGATGGGCTTCAAAGTTGTCATCGAGAAGGATATTAGAAGACTTGATATCTCGATGGATAACACGGGGATTGCAGTCATGATGGAGATATGCTAGCCCTTGGGCAGCACCAACCGCTATCTTCAGCCGTGTATCCCAATCAAGCTTCACCTTCCTTGATGGACCTAATAAGGGTTAACAAACTGTTTAACATTGTACGACTAACATGAAACATCAGTAAGTAATAAAAGAGAGAAACAAACCATGCAGAAGATCCCAAAGTGAACCATTTTCCATGTAATCATAAAACAGAAGGTTGCCATGAGGGGAGAGGGAATATCCATGCAAACTGACAAGATTCCTGTGTCTGATGCTGCCAATGGTTTCTAATTCAGTCTCAAATTCACGTATATTATGAGGATACTGGTTGTAAAGTCTCTTAATAGCAATAGCTCTCAAGTTCTTCAGTACACATTTGTACACTGTGCTTGAAGCACCATAACCAATTATGTATTTTTCACTCAGATTTTCGGTAATCCTCATTATATCTTCATATGTGTGAATCGCCATATCCATTTGAAGAACTACTAGCTTGGGAGGACCTAAAGAAAAAGTACTCATTTCAGGGGAAAATCTAATATATGAAAAAATGCCAAAGAATTAGCAGAGAACAATGGAGATTACATGCCTTGCAATGTTTTGTTTGATCCTTTCATGAACTGTTTTGGCTGATTTGTTCTATATAGTGCCACTATAATCATAGATACAAGTGCAACAAAACCTAATGCTATGCAGACAATTGCAGCTCGAGATATAGTGACTGGAATATAAGAAGGCAAAATCTGTTAATAGCACAAGTAAAATGATGCATGTCAATAGAACTAAATTGGACGGTAAAGGGTTACCACTTCCACGAATGTTTGGCCTACAGGAGGAATCCAACCAGTTCCCGCACAACAATGGATTACCCAGGAAGCTGAAACAACGCACAATTAGGTGTATGAATATTAGTGCACAACATGAGCAGAGAGGGTCATAGATGAATCATCACCATACCTTTCAGGTGGAAACCTTGAAAAGTTCTTGGATAGAGGAACATTTCCGGATAAGTTGTTGAATGAGATGTTCCTGTAAACCATCGAAAGTTTCAAGTGAGTGAACTTTCTGCATGATCTTGCTAGTATTATAAGAGTGAAAACGACTTACAGTGATGTTAAGCTAAAGCAACTGGTCAGCTGAACTGGTATTTCTCCATATAGATTGTTATCGTTCAGGATCCTGTAACAACTCGAACTCAGGGCCAGTTGATAAAAAGATGAAAAACAAGTATTTCTAACTGCAGAAGAAAAAACCTCTTGGATAGACTTACAATGCATTTATGTTTTGCAGTTGACCTAATTCTTCAGGAATAATGCCAGATAGTTTGTTGTATGACATATCTCTAAAAAAAAAAAAAAAAAAAAAAAAAATTACTGTGAGAAACTGAGGGAGTAAATTATTAAGAGACAGGTGGAGTCAACAAATGGTTTTTTGGGGAAGGGAACTTGCAAGATTTGTACACTTCTTAAATTTCCAAATTCAGCAGGTACAGGTCCATCAAGATCATTTCTACTCAAATTCCTGTAATATAAGACAAAATGAAAGGCCATGTTTATTTATCAGCAATAAAGATTTAAGAAGAAACTAAGAATTTGAGGAAAACCAAGTCAATATCAACAATTGGTTTCAGGACAAGGGCATTATCTGACATACAGTACTAGAAGGTGCTCAAGATCACCAACAGAATCTGGAATTTGGCCTGAGAAATTATTGTTTGAAAGGTCCCTGCAGGTCGAATAAACTGATTAATTTCAATTTTGAGAACTTTCACAGGTAATGTGCAATTAAAACTAACAATTGCTCCATACAGAGTATCAAGATTAATGATTTTGCCCAACTCAATGGGGATCTTGCCCTTAAATCTGTTTGATGAGAAGTTCCTGCATGTTCAGAAAATAAAGACGGATGTAAATGATGAAGGACGATTTGTCCATTAGCAAATAGTTAGTTGCAAATAAACAGAGAACATCTAGAAAAAATAGAACAGGTTGTCATAGTGACTTACAGATAAGTCAGACTCTCTAGTGTCTGGAATTCCAAAGGAATGGAACCACTTAATCGATTGCCATGCACATTGCTTAAGAGAAAAGAAAGAATCAGAAAAATAGAATCAAACCAAGCTAGCTAGATGGTTGGACTAAAAGGAGAGGACTCACAATTGGTTCAGAGCAGTGCAGGAGCTGATATTTTGTGGAATTGGACCCTCAAGGTTATTATTGGCAAGGTTCCTATTAGAAAATTAATGAAATGAAACATGATGGAAGGCATGAATTCATAAACATTGAGACTCATGTTGGCATGCTTGATTCTTACAGTTCAAACAGCTCCTCGAGTTTTCCTAGTTCAGCTGGAATAGTACCCTCTAGCTGATTGTCATTTAGCTGCCTGTGCATTTATAAGATAAAAACTTATATATTAAAAATTGATTTCTGAGAGCAGTATTTCTAACATTGAAGAAGAGAATGGCTCTCACAGATAGCTAAGTCTTGACATATTCCCCAACTCAGGAGGAATAGGTCCAGTAAACTTATTGCCATGTAGGTATCTGGAAAGCATGGAAAAAGAGGTCAATGACAACACCCACCGTTTGAACTATATGCTACAATATGTAACAGTCTTAACTACTAAAGAAACTCACAGCTTGCCAGTGTAAGAAAGATTGCCAAGTATTCGCGGAATGGTACCAACCAGCTCATTCTCACTTAAATCCCTGAGAAAATAGGCAGAGGCATTGGTAATGACGATCCTACCTAAATGGAAGAGGGAGAGAGAGAGACTACTATCTTCAGTTTAGCAAATTATGCAAGCAGTACAATGCACGATGGACATAATATAGCCCAGAGAGATCAGTTTACTTGAGTGGTGTGATCATCCAGCATCTTGGATAAATTATTGTTTCCAAATAAAGTAAGTTTAGAATATGGTATAGAAGTAAATAGTCATTTACAGATTAAATTACAGCCTGTAGAAGAAAAAAAAAATGACACAGTTCAGTGAGTAAAATATGGAAAACTTTGTTCCCAGAAAAGAGTAGGGGCAATCTAATATACTACTTGCCTTTTTTTTTATCATACCAATTTTCAGTAAAATGTTTGTGCTTTCCATTACAGGTATATGCACCTTTCCCATGAAGTAGCAATTAATCTAGGAAGTTTCCATTCCTAAAAAAGTGCCTATAGGGACTCACAGACTAGCCATAATTTCGGTTTGCTAGTTGATGAATGTAGATATAAAGTGTATACAACATATACTAATATGCAGTTGGTGAATGCAAGGATGGAACAAGAAATTCGAACTGAGGTAGGGTGGGGTGGGCTAGGATGGTGGGAAAAAATGGGGTGGGCAGCCCACAAAGTGGTTCGGCCTCTTGGTGAGTGAGTGTTAAGCATTTTTTACATTGTCCCTTTCCAATTTAAATAAAGCATTTCAAAAATACTTTTGGTGAAATTTTAAATGTCGCTTGGAGCCCTTACATCTTCATGCTATGCATGATTTTATAATGTATAGTAATTGCAAACATTTACAACAAACAAAGAGTAAGCTCATACAGTATTTAATATGAGAAAATCCACTACTCTGAAAATACTGTTGGTTTTTACTTACAGAACCGCAAGTGCCTGCATCAAGCCTATGACCTCTGGTATCTTCCCTGTAAGTCTATTTCCCTGAAGTGACCTACAGAAAAGGATGTGACCTTGTGAGGTTCATACCAAGTGACACCGCATATGTCATATCAACTCAAAGATAGTGAGTAGCCGGATATATGTCAGCTCTACTGTAGTATACTGTATTGTACTACATTGGTAGCACCCAATGCTATGTTTCTCAGCGAGCATTCCCCAGAAATGCCATGACCATTTTCATGTGACAAGCAGGGACAGCGTATTAAAAGAGTAGGACCACTATCAATCATATCAGAGGGGAAGTAGGAAAGACATACAGCGTAGCCACCTGCAGGAACCCAATATTGTAGGGAATTTCTCCAGAGATTTGGTTGTATGATATATCCCTACAAATAAACCACCAGTTTAGAATATTAAGTTGAAATATATCAATATAATAAGAAAAGTTAAAACTTCATTGTGAAATTATTTGTTCCAAAAATATTTTCAACTATGTTTACTAATTAAAATCATTCAATAAATTTAGGACAATTTACGTTAAGTATTCCTATATTTTACACTTATTATAGAAACTACTACTACTTTTAAACTAACGGAACCCACGTACTTCACGTACTTTATATTTTCTATTGAACCGTATAACATTGACTACTCTATGTTTTATAAAAATGATAAAGTAGAGGGATGATCACTGTAATTATTTTCGGAATAGCTTGGTCCTTGTAATCCTCATGAAACATAGGTGGGTCGGTGTATTTATTTCTTAAATATAACTTCAAGTATAGAAGGAAAAAAAAAATTAAGGAATGTTGTTAGATCTTCCCAAATATCTTGAAATATGTAAAAACGCACAAACATATATACTAGTATAAACCACAAACACTTTAGAATCAAGAACGAGATGAGTATTGTTACAAGATTTCAAAGCTGGTACAGTTCCCAATGTTGCCTGGTATTTCCCCCGTGAGGTTGTTCCCCCTCACATCACTGCAGCACAAGAAAATTTGCAAAGATGTTGTGTAAACCAAATCAACATGGAGCCTCCTCTTAAATTCATTGTGAGAAAACACATTTTTTTTCACACTTACAAGTACCACAATCCGGTCAACTGGCACATGTCAGGAGACAAGGTTCCAGTGAGAGAGTTCCCCCTTAGACCTCTAGAGCAACAAAAAGAACAATCTATCAATAAAAATTCAAAATGTTTGGCTTGATGAAAATGTGCAGTGTGCTTGCTTACAAGTACTGGAGAACTTCGTTCCAATAGATGAGCCTGGGGATGTCACCGGTCAACTGGTTATGGGCCAGATCCCTGCTCAATGCCAAGAACCCAACTCTTAAAAAAAAAAAAAAAAAAAACCAAATCGTACAAATTAGGCACGAAATGGAAGAGCAAATTAAACTCACAAGGTTTTGAGGTTTGGGATTTGGGACAGTGTTGAAGGAATAGGCCCAGTCAGCTGGTTATTCTTCAAAACACTACAAAGACAACGCGTTAGCTTTTCATAAACAAAAAGTCAAAACTTATGGAAGCGGCGGCGGCGGCGGCTTACAGGTCCTCGAGCTGCTTGAGCTTCGATATGGAGAAGGGAATGTCTCCATAGAGGGAGTTCCCTGATAAGTCCCTATTTATTAATAATAAAAAACACACCAAATCAACACATCATTATATATAAATAAATCGAAAGTGGTGATTATAATAATAATAATAAGAACAAGGAGAAGATTGCAACAGTACAGATATACTAGCGAAGCACATTCACCAATCTCGTCCGGGATCTGGCCAGTGAGCCTGTTCCCCTTCAAATCTCTTAAAAAAAAAAACTGAGTCAGTACCAAACAAACAAACAAAATAAAAATTCTTCACTTCCGTCCCACTTATTAATATAAATTTATATTTACTTCTCATTTACTTATATCATATCATTTTTGTTACCGACAATATTCATTTTTGTCACGCAAAAATAACTATTTTGTCGCAAAATACATTTCAGTGACAAAAATTGTAATGTAAGCACAAATTTATATCAATAAGTGGGAAGAAAGTAAAAAATACCAAAAGAAAAAAAAAACGAAAACGAGAGAGAGTGTTTTCATGTGTACATGGACTGCAGGCTCTTGAGCAGGCCGACGGCCGGGGAGATCTCTCCGCCGAGGCTGAGGCTAGAGAGGTTGCTGCAGCAAGAAATACGAGACGGTCAGAATTTCTGAGAGAGCAAGGGAAGAGAGTGGTAGAGAAGACTAGAGTGTGTGTGTTTTTTTACAGGTAGACGACGGAGGAGGTGAGGTTGTCGCAGGTGACGCCGCGCCAGGAGCAGTGGTCGGCGTCGTCCGGGTTCCAGTCGAGGAGCACGTTGGCGACGTTGCTGAAGGAGGACTTGACGGACAAGAGCGCCCGGCCCTGGTCCGAGACGGCGGCAGCAGGAATGGTTGGGAGAAGAAGAACGAGAAGAAGAAGAACCGTCACCATCGCCATTGTTGTAGCCATTGTGAGGAGGAGAGTTGGTTTGTTTTTTTTTTTTTTTTCTGCTACTACTACATAGTTCAATTTCTTTGACGGAAGTGAAGTGTTAAAAAGAAAAAGAGAGGGAGAGTGGTACTAAAATGGGGAAAGCGTAGGGAGTAGGATGCACAAAGAAATGGCGGTGGCGACAGGGACGTGACTGTTCCTATCGAGGGGCGGGGCCCGCTCCACACACTGGTGGTGCTGCTGCAGGCTGCTGCTGCTCACTGCTGCTGGTACGGGCCATGGTGGACTGTGTGGAGACTGCAACCGGCGCAAACCCACTACTGTGCATCCATTCTGCGTGAACCTACTACTTGCTTCCCACCCAATTAAAGTTTCCTATTACTATTAGCTCGTGCTAACAAAATGGACTTTGTATAGTGATCAATTAAATTGAGATGGGTTAACAAACAAACAAATCTTCCTTTTTTACTTACAAGTAGCGAAATAAGCAAAGTCCTTTAAACCAAAAAAAAAATCAAGTTATAGTTAATTGGAAGGGGACTGTGAACATATATAGGAAGAGAAAGTGATGAGAGACTCGGTATAGGAAGAGAAAGTGAAGAACTAAATCCTTGAAACATGAATGACTAGAGAGAGAGAGAGAGAGACTTGATGAAATCCATGAAATTGTTTCTGTTAATATATGATTAGATTTATACTTAAGATTAGATACAATTTCATCTATAATTAAGATAGTCAGACAGTTTGTACTCCTCTCGAGCTTCATACGAAGTTTCGTTCCACATATGGAGAGTCTCTCACAAATCCTACTCGTTACAGACGGCTAGTGGGTCAACTTGTGTATCCTTGTTTAACTAGTCTAGATATTTTTCATGCAATTAGTATTGTTAGCTAGTACGTTTTCGTACCTCGATCAGCTTGCTATGGTGCCTTACTTCGAATTTTTCGATATCTTCAGTGCTCCATTACGCGTTCATTATTCATCTTTTTCTAAATCTCTCTGCAACTTCAATCATTTTATGATACAGATTGGACAGGAGATTCGACCACCATATGATCTACTAAGATTATGTTTGTTTCATTGCGATTCATTAATTCCATGACGAAGCAATAAATAAGTACTTGATGCAAGTTCTTCTACTTAGGCAATGTACAGGACTATGACTGCCACCACCGAGAAGATCGTTCATGTACGAATATTTTTCTCTAGTAAGGATATTGCTCCTAAAAGACCTACGCCGATTCGCCGCTATAACAAGAGTGCTATACAGATTACAAACAAGCTTTTTTTTCATAGACAAACAAAGCACATCGAGATTGATTGTCATTTCGTCCATATATACTTTTTTTTGCAGACATTATTTCTCTAACACATGTGACATATGTTGATTAGTTGGCATATATTTACAAAGTCGCATAGTTTCTATTGGATAAAGTCATGTTGTTTGATGGGGGTGTTAGGATATGAGTAGATTTAGGAATAAAAACAATAAATGAATAAAACACAATAGTTTTATTACAACATCTGTCAATATTTAGTATTTTTATGAATAAAAACTCTATTATGAATGGTTTCTTGGTGTTTAAAATAATAAAAGATTGCCCTACAACTATAATAGAAGGAGAAAAAAAAGAGATAAAAGACCATAGTTTTATTACAACATTTGTCAATATTTGGTATTTTAATTTTATGGTTTCTTAATATTTTTAACAGAAATTTTCATACAGGAGAAGAAATTTATCGAAATTTTAAAAAAAGTGAGAAGTTTAGCAAAATTTCAATTTGGGTAACGGAGCGACAAATCTCATGGCGCGTACTCAACCGTGAGTAGAAGAAAGAGGGGATGCGCCATCACCGATGGCGCGCTTTGTGGATCAACTTTACTGTGGTAGGGGGTCAGTAGGGTGCGCCAGCAATGGTGGCGCGCTATGCAAGAGAAGGCCATCACTGATGGCGCCCCATGCCCACGTGGTGGGCTGCGGTAGGGTACGCCATCAATGGTGGCGCGCAATGGCAGAGTCGACCATCACCGATGGCGCGCCATGGGTTCACGTTCTGGTCAGCGGGTGGTCAAGCGCTGCGGGTGGTCAAGCGCTGCGTTGGGCGCTGTGTTGGGGTGTGTTCGAGGTGGCAGGCCATCAATGATGGCGCTTTGGGGAGGGAAAAAAGTTGTTTGGGGAGGGAAAAAAGTGGCAGGCCATCAATGTTTGGGGAGTCTTCAACGTGGTCTCCCTCTACTGCTGCGCCATTGGGAAGGAAAAAAAAGTTTTGGAGACCACGTTGGAGACTCCCCCTTCTTTATAAACTCCTCCTTCTTTCTTCTTATTCACATAATTTTGGTCGAACCTCTTCCTCTTGTTCTTCATCTTCATTCTCATCCTCAGCTTCATCTTCATCCTCCTCTTTCTCATGTAAGTAACTCTTGAACAAAATTAAATTATGATTTTATTTGAATATTTGTATTATTTATCGTATTTTCGAAAAAATATAACAGATGGCTCAACCGAATGACGGATTTATTTCTGGTGGACCGATTACAGAAGTCGTCAAACAGGAAAGAGGAATTCATATATCTAAGTTGGTTTTTGAGGGAAAGATAAATTTTAAAATAGTAACTCTCGTTATTCTGTATTATTTATTTATTTTACATAAATGTAACAAATAAAATTCGCTTGTAGTTATATGATTATCCTCCAGAGGCTCGAACACGGGAGCATGGAAGTTGGAGGATTCAGAGAAGGTATCAGACATGGGAGTTAAATGCTGCTCAAAAGCAGTTGGTGCGTTCATTTGGGTTTCATTATCTGGATGAAATTCAAATTTTAGTCCACGATGTTCACCTCATTTTTAGTCTCGCTGAGTGTTGGTGGCCTCAACGCAATACATTTCAGTTGTCTGTTGGTGAAATGACAATCACTCTGGGATGTCGCAAATATTCTAGTATTACCTATTACAGGTGAACCAATATATTTTGATACATATTTAAATTCGTGTGAAATAGTCAGGAGATATTTAGGCATTACGCCCCCTACGGACCTAGGAACAAGGAGTTTTGTTACGATAACTTGGCTTCGGGGTAACTTTATGGATTTAGATAAGACTATCGACGGTCCAGTCGCGGTCGATAATTATAGGGTACGTCCCTCCTTGGTAATTTTGGCTAATATTTATTAATTTTAATAGCGAGTTAATTTTAATATGTTAGTTTCATAATTTGCAGATACTTTGCTGTACTAGAGCATATTTGCTATGTTTGTCCTGGGCAACGTTATTTTCCGACGGACAGGAAAATAGAATAAACGTACGACTAGGCAACGTTAGTTTCAATTATATATGTCACGTCCCAGAACCAGAATACTGGAGAGCGGGGGCAGACATAGCCAGCTACGTATAATGAAATGTGATCCACTCCACTATACGGTCACGGCTGTCTAGATATATGAGGGTTTATCTACAAGTCATCAATCTATTAAGGTCAATAACAAGCATAGTGTCTCAATCACAAGCAAATAAGTAAATATTACAAGATGTAAGATCACCAAATATACAATAGTAAGACGTCCCAAATATTACATATTCAGCTGATCATGAAGCTAGTCGTTACAAAATATGAGGACTAGCAAGAGTTTTAGTCATACATGATCAACCCTAGGTTGCCAATCATGTCACAGCCCGTAGGCAGATAGTAAGTAAAGATATACACGAGCTAACACTTGCTCGACGGCTAAACGCCTCAAAAGAATAGTTTTACAAGAGAGTGGGAGAGCCAAAAATAACCCACTCGTTGCCAGGATTCCATCTAGTGGTCACCATGTGGCTGGAGATTCGGTAGATCCTCTGGAGCTGCTCTGGTGTCTGGCCATACAAAACCAGCTGGGTCAGATCCCAGAAAGAGCAAGTACCACAAAGGAGGCTTCACTTAGGAACTAAAACCAGCAATTAGCACAAGAATATAATTACAAATAGAAGACAGTAATTAAGGAAAAGCATGACAAGTGATATACGATGAGATAACCATGGGACTATTCAGATAACCAGGTTACAACCCGTAAACCAAATAAGGACCGGGGTTGTAACCCTTCGTCTGAACCGAACTTGGTTTCTCCCACCATTTATCGGCAAGATAAAATAAGAAAACAGGTCATGTAACAATCTTGTACAGGATTAAGGCAAGACTAGACTGAGTGGACTCCATCCAACAATCACGGCCAAGCAATAAGTACGGCTTGATACGTTAACTAACTAGGGTTATCACAAGCCTTAGTTACTAGTAAGATGCAGTGAGATTGTTCCACAGCCACAAGCCCTGCAGACCATCCAGGCTATCCGGACGCAATTAGGGATTTAATTCAAGTGGGTACATCATCCAGGAAACGCATGTACCCTTAGGTGACTTAGAGGGTGCAACACATGACAGTGTGCTGGAAATGTGCCCTACTCGACGGCAGGCTACAGATCCCAAGTGGGGCGCCCAGATAACGGGATTGCCTGTAGCTGGGAAATCTCTTCATGACTACCGTGTTATTCTAGTTATTAACCTTAGTCAATTTACCGTAGGCACCCCCGACCGTGGTACTCAGGGGTCCCTGTCCTAGACATGATGCAAGACAAGACGGGTTCATTTGTACAAGCACAATCGTCCACGGTGTCCAAGTCATTCAATCTTGTCATGTCGTGTTAGCCGTCGTAACAGCATTCGAGATATATCATATCAGGTTTATCATGTCAAGAGTGCGCCACGGCGGGCCACTATCAAGAATTATCATGCCAAGTTATCATGTCAAATTTGTCAGGTCAAGCTATCTTGTCAGGAGTGCACCACGGCGGGTCACTATCAAGTCATGTCATTTATCAAGGAGAGGAGAAACTTGCACAATTAAAATAATAATATAATATAATATATATATTCTTGAAGCCAAGGAGAAATTCTACAACTTTCATGTTGGGAGTGGGAAGAAATTCTGACCACAATTCAAGCAAATAAAATATTTAAACAATCAAAGTGGACCCCATTCGGCCCAAAAGTGGAAGAACATACATGCGGCCAAGGAGAGTGGGAAGCCACCCATGCGGCCAGAAAAATAGCTGAAGGGGGGGCATGCGGCCAAGAGTAAATGCTAACAAGAAATATTCATGCAGTCAGAAAAGACAGAGAGTGGAAAGACAATAAATGCGAGCTTCCACTTAAACAAAGGAAGGACACGTGGCCAAACAATGAAATGATAACTGCCAGTAAAAGAGTGGCTTACGTGGCCAAAATATTAGATAGTGGGGGAAGGGAGCCTATGCGGCTCACCTTAGATTCCATACAAAAATGTAACATGCAAATAATAATATTATTTAATGGCCAGAGGCCATGCGGCTCTGCACCAAGCAATTATTAATGATGTAAATATCCATACGGCTCACCCTCACATTTGCTTGCATAAAAATACAAAATAAATAAATAAATAAATAAATAATGGCCATGCGGTTTGCTTGCATAAAAATGCAAACAAGCAATTAATATTAAATAATTCCTTATGCGGCTCTACTTTATTTCATGCATTAATGGCAAATAAAAGACCAAGCCTTATGCGGCTCCACTTTACTAATGCATTAAATATAACATTCCTGCTTGTATGCGGTTCATGTGTGCAGGTTGCATGCAAATTTTTGCAAGCAAGAGCTTAATACAATGCTAATGGCAATTGATTAAAGCTATGGCTAAATACTAAATATTAATGAAAGCAAATATATAAAAGATAAGGGCCATTATGCAAATTATTAATTAATGCATGGAATGTATTAATGCATGCATTTAAAGTAAGCATCAGAGAACTCCTTATGCGGCTATAGGTTTTAGGAAAAGTATTAAGAATGGCATTCTTGAATTCATTAAGAATTGTATCTAAGAAAAAGCACTATCATTAAAGTAATGCATCAGAGAAAATGTACTAGCATTAAAGAATGCTTGTACCAGAATGTTATGCGGCTTCTTTTAGGAATGTGTTTAACAATTGTTTTAGAAAAAAATGCATTCAAGAGTGCATTAAATGTATTAATGCATTAGTGATTGTATTTGTCACGACCCGCTACCCAAATTGTTGGGCCAGGCCGAGTCATGCCCAGCCTACGTTGAGATAAAACGTAGTAAGCTGTTCTAAAGACAACAGGATAAGACTAAATGTACTAACAGTTCTATAAGTGAAGAAGAATCATAAATGCTCCAAACACAAAAGTCATCGTATATAGTAAACGTCCAAGTACAAGTAAACTGAAATGTAAAACTGGATACATGTCCAGTTACAAAATGATGTAGTCTAATACATGTCTACTCTCAAAAGTCTAAGTAAACAAAAGACAACTAGGCGAGGTTCCCCGCAGGAACATCCTCGTAAAGCAGAACCGGGTCCTCGGTAGTATCTCCATACACTACACCAAATTGTCCAATTTCTAATGGACATTTTTTTAGATTTCTAACGGCCATAAGGTGTTACAAATTACCAACTAAGTCAAATCGTTAGTATGTAATGTAGTCCGTTACAAATGATATATTTTCCCTAAAATTTTGGTGATTTTTTTTTGGTGGACAACGTGAAAAAGCCCAAAATTTTGCCGCTCTATTTTCCTGCCCCAAATTCTCCTCCAATTTCATTATATACCATGGTTCTTTCTCTTTCTCATTCATAAATCCAAAAACTTGAGTCATCGGCTATGGTGAGTCCGACGAACCCGACGAGCAGCGAGCACGACGAGCGATGAGTCCTTTGAAGCTTTACCGGCGTACACCAACATCCAACGTTCCCGCGCCTTCACCGGACCGCGACGGTGACTTTTCGTGTGCCCTAGCGCTGCTTGCTGCAGCAGATCGGGGGTCCTCGAGTGCTGCACCCAGCGGGACTCGAGTCCAGCGCTTGTTGTGGACTCCCAAGCGACTGGCGCCGCTTCTCTTGACAACAGCCGGTGAGCTCTGTTTCCTCCCTTTCTTTCTATATTTCTCTTCTTTAAGATTATTACAATCAAATATCACTAATAAGTTAATGAGGAGCCAAACCATTAAAGATATTTTAGGATTATAAATCTGTCTACGAACAAGTATACTCTAATGAGCCTGTAAAATATATATGTGCCAAAGTATAAAAGGAAAATAGGGTATTGGACCTTCATATATATATATATATATATATATATATATATATATATATATATATATATATATATATATATATATATATATATATATATATATATATATATATATATATATAAATTGTTGGAGTAATAGTTCTAATTTTGGTTTAATTGACTATTGAAGATTTTTGATCCTATCCTTTGCTTCCAGCGGCATCTACCAACGACGGTCGGTGATGACAAAACCTCTATTCTTTTGCTTTAATTTGAGGTTAGAAAAATCCTAGGTGTTAGGCATACTAATTATTTGTTTTCTACTTATGTCAAAGATTGAGCTTTAAGATATTGTCCTTAAAGCTTAATTAGTTAATAAAGAGTTAACCTCCTGATTTGTTTTGAAAGGATTGAATCTTTTTGTCATTTGATTTGTTTTTTAGGGTTATGGTTGACATTACTCTCGATATTGTTTTATTGTGTGCAATTTCTATTTTGGAGTATTTTGTGTGGTCTAGGGACAAGAAAGACAAGAAAAGAGGTGTTTTTGCCTTAATTTGGAACTCCTTAAGCTTGCTGAGAGACTCTCTTTTATGAAGATGGTGTTGTGAACTTCATAGATAATTATTTGAATTTTGATGAGTAAACGATTGCAATACTATTTTAGAGTTTGATATAGGTTATAGTGCACTTTCTGAGGAACTATTCTGAAATAAATTTGGGCATGTTTGTTGTACAATATGTTACAATAAGATAATTGTATACCCCTTGAATATCTCTCTAGTTTCAGAGAATTGGTGCAATGGCTGGGATTTTAGTATGCAATCAAAGCAATATAGATTCAAGTCACGGGTCTTGTACACATTTTAAGAGGTTTTTAAAATAACATTAAACAAATCTTGAGCTCATACAGTAGTGTGTATTCTTCAAACCTTATAATATGGCCCAAAGATGTAAATATCAAATTCAATTTATCCTTTTCTGCCAAAATATTCTACTCCCTGCCCCCTGCTCGTCGTCTTCCATTTCGTACCAACCTTGCCGCTAGTCTAAACAGCACAACCACCAATTCCTCATTGCTGTCACCATATGTTGGAACATTTTTGTCACCTGTCTTTCCTGACCTACTTGGAACCCATTAAATATAGACCTTCATTTTTTACTTCTCTCGAGTAAAACTCTGTTTCTATAACCAACATGTCCTATACAAGAATTGTGGCTAGGGTTTTGAAACAATTAGCACTAGGTAGATGTGGTGTTATTAAAAGTGTTCATTTTTCCAGAGATCGGGAAGATCAAACTTTTTAATGATACTATATGATGCTTTCTTTATGGGAGTCTCTTCCTTATGCCTATGAAATTAAGTTATCTCCTTCAGCTGAGTGCTACATTCCGTTTCAAATTGATGCCTCTACAAGTGATGATAGATGTTTGCAAGGTGGTGTACACCTGGTCTGGCGATAAAACTGTACCAGTCCTAAGTGCAGGCTATATGTGTGCAAAAGGATGGCGTGGGAAGACCCGCTTTAATCCTTATGGTATCAAGACTTACGTTAGAGAGTTTTCTCATGCTACGCCAGCTTATAAGCATGAATATTTAAGGACTTCTTATCAACTGGTCGACTCCAAGTAAGTTATGAATTTAGCATGTTTTTGCTATTGAAATTTGATTGTGTTATTAAAATTTTATTGTTTATGTTGTCTATTAAACTCTCATAGATTAGTTTGCGTGATATAACAAATGGCGGCACGATGTTATTTTACTTAATTGGTTAAGTATTAAATTGGAACTACTAAAAATCAAATTAGCATCTATCTAGAAGCAAATAAACACATATCTTGTTTATATAAAAGGGGTCTTCTCTTCCTTGGAGAAAATAGGAGGGGCTTAGTATTTTAGGGTACTATGTTTTTCTTCACAAAGGGAGTCACTTGGGAAATACATAGCAAGAAAGCCAAGTTGGAGGATGTATATATGCATCCCCTGTATATCTTTCAGTAAGAGGCAACCATAAGACTATTGTATCTGTTGTCATCTTCTTTACTCAAAATGCCAGAACTTGTCCATCTTCAGTATTATTATTGACTTCGGGATGCTAGCAGATTTATTGAAATTATATGTTGTAGAGTGACAAATGATGGGGTACAAAAATGGGCCCATTTAGAGACTCAGTTGGCATCAGTGTTAGCATTGAAGTAACCTAATGAATATCACTAGTACGTACCTTCTCTCTTATATATAATGCATAGCAAGGTTAATCTACTTCCTTAGATATGTTTTATGATTTCTGATTAACCTGTCATTTATGTTTTATCATTATTAGAGTTCCTTGAATAAATTTTTTATATTTGCAATATAGAGATATACAAATTTGAATCGAATTCTATAATTTTGTAATAATTGATAAAGAACTATTTCATCGGCTTTTACCTGATTTAGTTCATGTGAAATACTATTGGATTGCCAAACGAAATTCTCGTATGCGTCAAATTTTTGGTGTGCATATTTTTTCTAATTATCATCAACTTTAAGCACAATGTAACTCTTTTGAAGCAACCTCTTTTCCTTTCAAATTCTTAAGCTTGGGGCTGCAGTGTTCCTTCAGAAGCCACTCTTCGAAGACAAACTCAGAAGAATATGTTGTTGCAGTTTCCTTGCGGAGTTGGTCCTTTTCTATGTTGTGAATGATTGGTCTATGTATGTATGCATTGTTTTTCTCAAAGAATTTATTTATTTAAACATTATATGTGTAATGATTAGTGATTATCAATGTATATATGGTTGAGTCTAGATATACAATATTGCATTTTTTGAGAATTGAAAAATTTGTAAATTTATGGATCCATGGTCATCAATGTTTATATGGTTGATATATAATATATGGGTGAGTTTAGATACAATATTTGATTGGTAGTCAATGATTAAATATTATCAATGTATATATGGTTAAAATTTGTAAATTTATGCATATATGGTCATTCAGATGTGAACAAAATAAAAGGTTTAAATTAAAAAGGATATCCTAAAATTAATTTTTTTTCCATATTTTTTAAATATACTAACGGCTTGAGTCCGTTAGTATTCAATTGTATACATATTTATAAGCTGTTACAAAAATAATCACTAACGGCTATACCCGTTAGAATAATTAAAATACTAACGGACATGAGCCGTTAGAAGGGTAGTTAGTAATATTACCCACGCTAATATGCTCACGGAATTTACCCGTTAGAATTAATTTTTGTAACATGTTTAGACCGTTACAATACATGTGTTTTGGTGTAGTGATAGTATGTGTCGCAGAGTAACTCCTCCTCAGTAAGGACACCTACAGCGTTATCCTGTCAAGACGGAAGCAAGTACTAAATCTAGCAAACTAGCACATGAAACATGGAAATGAACATGAGAGGAATAACTGGAAAGCATGGCATCACTCAATCTATCATGGCAAGGACACACGTGTCATAGTGACAGATGTATATGTAATGTTTAAAACTGTAGCAAGTACGTGATCGGTCAATAGATGTACAATGTGCTGGAGGGCACATAATAAAATGTACATACGTACAAGTTAACAAGCATAAGTGTACATCCGTACAGACATGCGGGGGTAATGGCCTGCGGCAAGGTATGCATATAGAATACGACCGAGCTCGCTACTGTAGGGGGGTCGTGATCACGTACAATACTATCAGTTTCCCCATAACCCATATTCTAATCATGTGAGAGGTACATCAAGACTGTTCTAAGCATGGTAGTAACTGAAAGTACAATATGTAAAGATCTAACTTGCTACCCCAAGGATCAACATTTAACATGGTGGGGTTTGCAGTTCATTTATGTGACAATATGTAAAGTTCGTAGAAAGTACTTGCCTCTAGCAAAGCAAAACAAAACAAGCTGCGATAATAATGCTATGGATGTCTGGTAACTCGTCGCTGTAGAAGTAAAATACAATAACTTAGTTTTACACTAAGCTAAAACACTAGGACACTAATTGGTGAAACACGACTTGTGACTAGGCACCTAGCCAAAATGATGACTTGGCATAGGAGACCAATGTGGGGTGACACACTATGTTAACTAACTTTCTAGGGTCTTTACACTAGTGAGGGATGGGGTTCAACACGACTAAAACTCCAAATAACACAAAAAGCTACAAGTCGTAATTAATCAATAAATAAATCAAAAGATCATTGTGTTCTAACAATTTTTGAAGTGGACAAAAAGCCTAGTTTTTCTTAAAGTAAAGTACCAAGGTGATCCTTGTTAATCATAGAAATTTATTATAATTTTTCTGGAATTTATTAACCAGTACAAATATTTTATAAAAATCAGTTTTCCTAAGTATACAGAAAATGAGTTTTGGTTTCATATGCCAAACTAGGGGCAAAACAGTAAATTAAATACTACAAAAATTATACTAAATTAGCTAACTTAACATAGTATCTAAAAACTATTTTTCCATAATTTTAGCAGCACTTTAAGTATTTTTAGAAAATCAAAAACAGCATTGCACACAATAATTAATTATCTGCGTATTTTGTCCATGTATATAATTTGAACCAAAGTTCAAATACAGGACCCAAGACCATGAATCAAGTCCAATATGACTTGTACAGGTCTTGAATGTGTGAAAACACATTTGAGCCCAAATACCCATGCTAGGCTTGGACACCAAATGGTTGCAGTAAATTAAACACAATGAAAATACAATTTGGTAATAGTCAAAATAAATATTATTATTTTAATAAGGTAAAGTTTTACATAGTAACTATAAAAGTATGAATATTATCTTATAAAGATAATTTGTACTAAGCTAAGTGAAATACAAAAATAATATATATATATATATATATATATATATATATACATAAATATAGAGATATTTATGCATATAAGAAAATACCCAACTATATATTATATATATATATATATATATATAGAAATATATATATATATATACACATAAGAAAAACTCAACTATATAATATATATATATATACAAAAATAATGTATACATATACATATAATAGTATATATATATATTACAAAAGTATACATATACATATACATATACATATAATAGTATATATATATAGTATATATATATAATATACATAAATAACAAAAGAAAAAGAGAAAGGAAAAAGAAAAGAAAAAGAAAAGGAAAACGCAGCAGTGGCCGGGCTCGAACCCGAGCCAACACAGCGCGCGCGCGGGGGGTTTAGATTAGGATGGGCTGGCCAGAGGGTCAGCCCATCAGTTGTGTTAGGGAAAGGGTTGGGTTTATTTTATTTAGGTTTTAAGCTAATAACAGTAAACCCGATATAACAAATCCTGTGTCCTGACAGTTAGGGACACAGGTGTCGCGTGTCTGTGCTAAGCACGACATGCACATGTCGAATTCATTGTGTCCAGACTTACCCCTAGGACGCTCGTGTCCAGGCGAACGCCGTACGTGAAAACGAGACACGCACGACACGTATTTGACGCTGCCACTTACGTGTCCGACTTCTCGATGGGTTTCGAGGGTGCTCGACGGCGGCTGAGGCGACGTGGTCTCGGCGGAGTGGTGGCGATCGACTCAGCTCGCTGCGACGAACTCGTCGACGGCGGTGGTTGGCGGTGAAGGTCGTTGTGGAGTGGTGGACGAGTCTCGCCGGAGTTAGGGTTTGGGTCTTTGCTCGTCGGGGAAGAAAGGGGGCTGGGGAGCGTCGGTGGTGGTCGTGGGGTTGTTCTAGGGTTAGGGCTGAGTCTAGGGTTTGTTTTATAGGGAAGGGAGGTCGGTTGGGGGCGTCGCGCTGGCCGGAAATGGCGGAGGCAGTCGCCGGTCAGCTCGACGTCGGTCGTCGGTCAGGGAGTGGGTAGGATTAGGGTTAGCGTTTAGGTCCCTGTAGTTTAGGTAATTGCAAATAGGTCCCTAGCAGAGTCTAAATGCAAAATAGAATTTGCATAACCCATCCCGCACTGTTTATGTGCAAAAAGAAATTTGCACATAAAAATTGGGAAATTGCAAACCAATATATAACAATTC
Source organism: Iris pallida (assembly GCA_029216955.1). Taxonomy (NCBI): domain Eukaryota; kingdom Viridiplantae; phylum Streptophyta; class Magnoliopsida; order Asparagales; family Iridaceae; genus Iris; species Iris pallida. Next base: position 2,509,975 of record JANAVB010024800.1, on the reverse strand, counting down.
TAATAATTACAAAATGATATTAAAACATTTAAATAAATTGCAAAGTGATATTTTTAATATATAAAACTCATTTAAAAATCATTTAAAATTTCTAGAAAAATTCCTAAAAATCCTAATAATTATTTTAAGGCTATAAATGACATTAAAAATTAATTAGCACTAATTTAACTAAAACTGAAAAACAGGGGCTGACAGTATTATAACACATTAGAGGAAGGCATTTGCGGCTCATGTGGGTTAAAGCATTCAATTCCTAATGCATTACTAATAGATGCCTATGCGGCTCACACGGGTACTAATGCATTCCATTCTTAATACATTAAATAATAATGCCTGTGCGGCTCACAAAATTTCCATGCGGCTGAATGCTTCAGGGAATGCATTTAGAATATGCACTAAAATATTGCATGCATTAAAATATACATTAAAATAATACATGCATATGTGGCTGACTACTAAGGCCATATGCGACTGGGAAATGCAAGGCAATTAATTAAATGGCCATGAAATTAATGCATGCTAGCAAACGTTAAGAAATAGCCATGTGGCCAAGGCAATAAATTAATGCTCATGCGGCTGGATTTGTCCATACGGCAGGGAAGAACACTTGCCGCATGAAATAGTCATGCGGTCAAGTACTGTTCTTCTCCTCCACTTTCCGAGTAGAAGAATACCATGAAGCCATGCTTCCAAGCTCCATAATTCCATCATCCAGAGTCCAAATCCGAACTTCCATAGGTCAAAATGGGGTAGAATAAAATTATCTACAACATGGAACTATCGGTTAGCAGAAATATACAAGTTTGATAGATCAAAATTTATGGGAACCGTAAATACCACAAAACTAGATCTACAAGAATTTAACCACAGAAATAAAAAATGACAAGTACTAAAGTGGGTTAGAAACACATGAGGAAAACAATGGGACAATAAAAATGGACTTCCTCCATGAAGCAAGATGCACTTGCCTAAGCTCTCCACTCTCTCTCTGGTAGGTAAAGAGTGAAGATGGAGAAAAAAAATGAGTAATGAGTAATAATGGAAGAAAGAGAGTGGGATATTTAATGAAGGTTTTGGTAGGTGGGAGTGGTTCTCCACATAAAACCAAACCAAGCCAACCCACTAAACCGAACCAAACCAAGCCAATGCAATCCCATGATGAACCATGCTAATGCAACATGCAAAAATAAAATTCCAAGGCTAACTAATTATGACAAACCAAAAATACGAGTCCGAAATACGTACACGTATTCCCAATACGTGATACGAACCACGGGCATTGCAATATACATTTTCTTGAATATCGAATTATTTCTGTCGTAGGTTATACGAACATTTTTTTATTGGTCGACCAGTAACCAGCATTCCAAGTGATATTGGAATTTTTTTGCTTGCTACACGATGGGCCACAAATGTAGTGGACCCACATCATAATTTACACAGAGATGTTTCACTGTATCGGGGAGAATTTGATACATTGCAGTGGAATGAGGTAACTAATAAATTTAGTATAGTCATTCCAGTTAATAATTTGATACAAATTTATCGTGGATAATTGCCAAGCAATAGGTTATGTGGATACCCTACTCGGATGATGAAAACGGTCCAGAAATAAGAAGGACAGCGTTCGAGCTAAGCCTACACAAATCTTTTATTATATATGATCGTTACACTATGTATCATCCAGCAGACCGCGTTCTACGACAATTCGGTTATTGCCAGATAATCCCGGCTGACCCTCCTTGCATGAGTTATGATATAGCCAATGCAAGAAACAGAATTGATACTGCTACAGCTTTCTGGTTTAGGCGATTCCAGGATTATAGTGTGGCAAATCTTCCCCGGATAAGGCACCCAGATGAATGTAAGTTCCAACTTAGTAGTATACTTGGACAGATAGCGTACACAAATATATTTGTCTTACGATTGTTCCAACGTAATGCAGATGAAGACAACTTGGCTTATAGGCAATGGTGGGGAGCGCCTCGTATAACTAACAGAGCGTACACATTTCAGGAGCCACGGTTCAAGCCTAAAGCCGTAGATGAAGCTACTCTGCCAGCTCGACACCATAATTCTAAAACCATACTCCTCAAGGCCAGCATATGCTTCAATATAACTACCATTTATTTGACGTAATACCATTTCTCGGGCTCGCCATGCTTTAGAGTATGTTATATGTATACGATGTTCCCTAAATATATCCTTCACAATTTGTGATGCACTATATGACGGATTATCTCTAATTAAATCAACTATTTTTGTCTTAACCCATGCACCGGTAGCTAGTCGATGACGTCATGTCGTAAGTCCACTTAAACAAGAATGACGACTTTCTAGTGTACTAACTTTAACTATTTGTCCTTTTCCTATGGATTTGGCATATACTCTCCAATGACAATTCGGTTTATCACAATTATATATAATTCCATGGGAATTATTTATAGCACTGGCTGAACAACTAAAATTATGCTGAATTGCTAAACTACTTATAAAACTTCTAAATTTTGAACGACTGTCGAATGTTTGTCCTACAAATAATTTAGGAGTGCTAGAATTATCAATACTATCATCATCTATCTCATAACCAGTATTTTCAATTAAATCGTCACTATTTTCATTGTCCTTATCATTATCATTATCATCATCATCATCATCATCATCATCATCATCATCAACATAATCATCATCATCATTAATATGCTCATCTAGTAAGGGAGCAATTGTTTGAGAAGAACTAGCACCTGTGTTAACATGTGGGTAATTAGAAACAAATTCATTATTAGTTCTATTAGCAAATGATGAAACTCGAGTAACATATAAACTAATATAAGGTGATTGCGAATTAATCTGAAGAATAAAATTTCATACTTCTTCACCATCTATCAATAAACATGTGGAACCAAAAACAGACTTTAAAATAAATTGATAATTAATAGAAAAAAAACGCTGAAATTAAATTGCGTAAATTTTCTAAAGTAATATGGCGATAAGTTGTAAAAAATTGGGTGTCACCTCCTTCGTAAGTTAACCCATTTACTTTACCACCATGTGAGCATACTATTTTAATATTATGATCCATGGAAAAGAAAAAGTTGTTTGAGAATGTTTAGCTAATAGAGAGCGAGAACTTGTAAGAGGGAGAGAAGCTTCAGAGGGAGATACTAGCTTCCGTGAGAAGTTGGAAGCTTGTAAGAGGGAGATACTAGCTTCTTTGAAGAGTTGGCGCTTCCAAGCTTCAGAGGAGTGCTTCTGTGAGAGAGGAGAAAGAGTAATGTGTTTGTGTAGAGAGAGAGAGTTCATCATTGCAATAAATAGACGTTGAGAAAAGAGACGTTAAAAATGTAGTCGTTGAAATGCAGCCGTTGGAAAAGCAGAGGAACGTTGGGGAATAGCGCGCCAGAAATGATGGCGCACTCTACTTGCCATTCCACTCTTAGACTGCAAATAACGATGCGAGGCTGCAAATAACGCTGCCATCATTTATTGCCCCTCCACCAGCGCGCCATCATTGATTGCTCCCTCCTGAGCGCGCCATCAATGATGGCTCCCTCTTGGAACGCGCCATCAACCATGGCTCCCTCTCCATCTTTGTCATGTCACGCACATCACCCCATGTGCAGGCACGTCAGCCCATGTGTAGCGCGCCATCGGTGATGGCCTACTCTACTAGCACGCCATGAGTGATGGCTCTCCACTTGTTCACGCGCCACCAATGGTGGCGCGCCATAATCTCTCTCCTTCCAGGTTCACCAGAGCGCCATTGGACATGTCGTTTCGTTACCCAAAATGCAATATCACCAAACTTCTCACTTTTTTTAAAATTTCGATAATTTTTTTTACTCTGTATGAAATTTTTTGTATTTTTAAAACTTGTTTGTGATTTTACCTCAAGAATGTTATAAATGAATTGTTGAAATAACTAAAAAAAACGATTTATAAGCACACTATATACAATTTGTTGTTTGGTTGTAGATTCAAGAGAAGTGCAAGTTTCTTATATAGATATCTAATAAAATCTAAGAGTAATCCAAAGTCAATCGTGAAGGCGAAACTTATATTATTTTCTGGATAATACGAAAGATTAAATATAAAATATAAATATTTGTAGATATTATAATACTAAATAATCCTTATTCCGAATATGAAATATTGATGAATGGCTTCAATATTTATTTCGGAAACCTATAAGTTTGTAACCATAGCATGGTACGGTCAACATACATAAACCCTGTGGTAATTAAGACGTTGGTCCTCTGTGGCTCTGTGGAGGAAGAGTGAGTAGAGCTCTCTATTGCTATGTTGCGAAGGAGACAGAGCTTTCAGAATCAGTCATTGGGAACGTCAACCATAGCCGGAAATATGTATAGCCTTCAAATTTTCACACCACCATCACTCTATAAATAAATCTACTAATAAATAGCTCCGTGCATTTAAACACAAAAAGGAAACTGAAAGAAATACCTATCAACCACGATTTGACGAGTATAACCTCGCCTCTACCTAGACTGTCTCGTCGGAGTGTAGGGGTACTTTCGGGAAGTTTTTAGGAGCTGGAGAGGACACAGTGGTCAATGGACGTAATTAGAAATACTGTTGACCAGGCCGCCGTTGCGAAGAAGGACAAGCAGAGTAGGAGGCTAAGGTGGGGGCACCTCACTCTTGTGACACATTTCATTTCTTTAAGTTAAAAGCAAAAAACGTTGCGTAGAAAGAAAAATAAATATAATTTTTTTTTGTATTTTTGCTTCCAACAAAGTTATATAATACATTTTACTTATATATGAAATTATAAATTTATATTCATAACACTAAGGTTCAGTGGTCTAAAATTTGTACCCGAAATCGCATCTATCTCCTATATATGAAATTATGTTCATTACACTAAAGTTGCATTTGGTAGACAAATGCTACGAGAAATGATAAATGGCCCGTGAGAGATAATCGAACGCGTGTTTGCACACCGTATGCCACCAACTCACAGGTCCTCCTGCTGTCTTCGGGGTCCATCTGTCCCCACATCCAATTAAAGGATGATACGTGGCTTGCGGATCAGGACTGTGATTCAAATTCGTGTGCAACATAGAATCGTCCTAATGCTATATAGTCCAAATCCTATATTATTTTTGATCATTTTTTTTAGAATTAAATTCATATAAAAAAATATTTTCATATTTTTTAAATATATAAATATTTGTGAAAATATATAATTCGTATAAAACTATAATATTCTTTATTAATAATTTGATATATCTAATTGTTGATATTTTTATTATAATATTTTATAGCTTAATTGATTGTGACTATGGACTACTAACTAAGAGAACGCTGTTAAATTCATACCAACATCATTATTAATTTACGATCCAACATACTTATACACATTGTAGATAAATATACTTACCTAGTTTGGAGGGAATAGGTTTTCCATGGTCAGAGAAACAAAAATTATTTTTCAAGATAATTCAATTTTTTTGCAATAAGTAAACCAAATGAAACATGGTAATTAGTTCGTATCCTAAATATTCCAGGGGATTAAAATAATGCCATACTAAACGTAGAGTAATTATTGTGGTATAATGGTTGGATATGTTTATTGGATCAAGCAATGGCGAAACTTGTTTGAGCTAATGATTGATAATCCCTTCTTTTTTCCTTCCATCTTTATTAGGTGCTGTAGAAGGGTCTTGCTTAGGTCCTGCTTCGTGTCAAACTAAGATCTTGAATCCCAATTAGCACTATTGAAGGGGTTATGGACAGGGACGGATCCAAAAACTATAGCTGGGGTGGACTACCACTTTGGGTGGACTGGAAGTAGATAAATCCATATATAAAAAAATATTTATATGAAAAAAATATGTAAAAAAAAATTTTGGGGGTGGGCTCCAGCCCATCCCAACCCCCCCTTGGATCTGCCCCTGGTTATGGAGATCGACACTTGATCGATGTCATATATAAATTTGAATCATTTACTTCGACGAAAGCAGGGGTCCTAGACGCTAATCAACGTCTACTGGCCCATTAAGTAGAAATTAATGCATTGAAATGTTTGCGTTCAACAATCTAATTTTTGCTTACCATAGCTTACTAGATAAAAAGTTCAGAGGGAGGAAAGTCCATGTTAGCCCCACGCTCTTGTTTTAATAGGTTCGGTCTTCACGCGCACGTCCGCGGCCTACGACAGGAGTACGCACGTAACGTGCATGTGCCTGTGTATGTGCGCTCGCGTGCGGTTAAAAAAAACGTGCGCATACGCTCCATTTTCAAAACCCCAATTTAGTAACTGAAGTTTTGTTGAACAGAGTTTAGACAAACAAAATTGAGATAAAACAAAATTTTGGTGTTTGGAATTTGGTTTTGTACAACTTGTTTTTTAACAAAAACAATATTTTGTATGCGAAGATTACCAAAACATTTTTCTACATTCAAATTGTATTTTTAAAATTTATGTTTAAATTTTCGTTCAAATCTACACAAATTAAGCACAGTAGAATTTACTTAATATAGTATTTAAATTATAATTAATTAAATCTAATATATAATTTATATTCTGATCAAATGTAAACTTTAGTATAGTCAAGTTAAGAAGGAGGAGAAGAAACATATCGTTTGTGTGAAGAGGAAGTAGAAACAAAAAAAAACTAAAAAAGAATACAAATTATTTCCCAAAATTATATCAGTTTGCACTTCAATTTATGTGAACGAATTTTAGTTTGATTTTGTCAAAACCAAACAAAAATATAAAAAAAATCCCAAACACTGTTCACCCAAATTAAAACCAAGTTTTGGTCTAGTAACTTGATTTCGGATCATTAAAACTAATCCCAAACGGGACCTAAGGTCTCGTTTGATTCGGAATAATCATGGGGTTAAAAAATATTTATTACTTTTCTATATTTGAATGATAAAGAAATTGAAGAGCAAAGAAAATTGATTTCCACATGAAAAAAAATTTAGTGGAAAAATAATTTCATCCAAGTAAAAAATTTACTTTTCCACCTTTAAGTATTTATTTTTCCTTCAAATAAATAAAACACCAAGTGATTTCCATTCCTTTCCTTTAATTTCCTTTGCTTTCCTTTCTGCGAACCAAAAGATGCCTAAGACCTCCATCAAATGTATACTAAGGCCTCCTTTCGTTCGCGGAAATGAAATAAAAGGAAATCAATTCATTGTTATTTTCCTTTGATTGTGAAGTGGCAATTCTCATAAAAAAAATTGATGTTTGGAGAGGACAAAAAAATTAGAAGGAAAAGTGATACCGTATAGTGGGAAAGTGAATCCTCGGTAGAATTGGGGGAACAACTTCTTTCCTTATCTTCCTTCCTTATGGGAATAATTTTTTATTTCCTCGTACTTTCCTTTGACATCCAAAAAAATAGAAAATAAAATAAATTTCTTTTCACAATCCATGATTTTACCAACCAAATGAGACCTAAGGGATTATGCGATATGTGGTGCCATTGAGTCCTAGATACTTATGCCTCACTCGGGATAGTTTGTCGGCCGCGACAATACTCCGCGTGTTATGTTTTTTTTTTTCCCTTTATTCAAATATATTTGTGCATGGGTGAATCTGGAGCATAATTCAGTTTTGGACCAAAAATTAAACCTAACCAAACTAAATAAGAGATTCAATTTGATTTTGAAAATATCAAAAAAATTATTCGGTTTTGGATTTCGATTCCGTTTTAAAACTAAAAATCGAATCAGATTATGCAATTATGTAAATAATCTTAATTTTATGCATATTTTGTGATTAAATGCGTGTACATCTTAAAAACAACAATTCTCTATATACATGTTTTGAAGTACAACTTTGATAATTAAAAATTAGTCAAACTTTGGCACAACTTTAAATACAACAAATGTGAGGATAAAAATTATAACCTTTAATATAATTTAACTACGATTCCAACTTTAGATCCAACCTATTAAAAAAAATTCCAATCGAACAAACTGAATAAATTGAACTGATTATTCGGTTCGGTTCGATTTTGACTAATTTCAGTTCTATTTTGATTTTGAATTTTGATTTATTCGATTTTAACTATTTCGGTTCGATTGAAATCCAATAAACCGAACGCTCACCCCTAGGCTAACATGAGGCTTTACTAGGTCAATTTTTTTTTAATATTTCTTTTATGTAAATCCATGATGTCCGGCCCAATATAGTAAAACTCTAAATATTTTTCTCCATCTAAAAATCAAGCAACCGAGCCCAAATAAAATAATGGACTACTAAATGTTTGATTTGCTTTCAATTTTACTTGCTTTCTAAAGCGTTTAAATTTACAATTATAATATTTACATCCTGTTAGTTTTATAGTTTTCTCTTATTGGTTGTTCATCCTAATTTTAAATCCTGGATTCCTCTTTAACCTCGTTGGACAAAATGGTACAACATCATACAACAACATGTTAGATATAGACGACGTAGTGATAGTGCACATAAATAAGGGACGTCTTTCCAATTTCTCTTTTATTAATGTAAAGCGAGATATAAGGTTTGGAATTAATTTTTTTTTTTAAGAGAAGTTGCTCCTCTTTGTTAATAGGTTAAAAATACAATATTTTCCTGGAAAAGAAAAAAAAAGAGGAAGGCACATTTGTCGTTTGGCTAACAGGTGGGGAAGCAGATCCTGATCCCCAGACTGAACATATGCCAGCCTTTAAACAGAGTGAGTCGACCTACTGTTGCTGTAGCTGTATATAGCTCTGCGTCCGTAAGGAAGGGCAGGATAAGGAGAGTGTGTAGGACCTACCCCACAAAAAGGACCATCCCTAAAAAATACTGACACGTGGCATTAAAATGCTGATCCTCTCTCTGTCCATGACACTGTGACAGTAGCAATGTCGTAAAAATCGGACTGGACCGACAGTTGGACTGGATCCAATCTGTTCATGCCAAAAAATTAGTCTGATTCGACTAAAATCGGATCTTTTTGATAAACGTTGTTTTTTGTCAAAATTGGGTTTAAACAGTCAACCGGCCGAATCAGATCACAACTGAACCGACCAATTCTGATTTTTCTTAAAAAAATTCAAAAAAAAAATTATCATGTAAAATTTGGACCACTTCATTCTTTGTTTGGTTTTGATCGACCTTATAGTTGTAAAATTAAACCAAACCAACATACTTATGACCAAACCAAACTAAACCAAAAAATAAATATGAATATCTTACATATTTGAACCAAACCAAGTCTGTTTGAACCCCGGTTCGACCTATACCAAAAAAAATTCTGTTCGATCGTCAGTCCGGCTTTTAAAACATTTGACAGTAGGACTGTAGAATCTCTTTGGTATTTGACTTATTTTTCTTCTCAAACGAGAATACTTGGGAGATCTATTTCTCTTGACACACTATAGTAGTACTGCGTTAATAATGTCAATTATTACTTCCTTATAGCATTATTCTTTCTATAGAGTGTGTCAAAAGAAATGTGTCCCTATAACATTACTCTATTTCAGAACTGTTAACAGTCATATATTTTCACCGAGAAATAAAATTATAATAAATTATAGAAGAGAGAATTTTGTCAAAATTCTACTTAAAAAAACAAAAAACCATATGAATATTATAGTTGGTTCCATATTAAACTCCACATAAATACAACTAAATTTTGTTTCATTTATGTAGCTTAAAAAATTAGAGGAAAAAAATGCTCTTGCTAGGGTATATTTATCTCGGTAAATGCAAGAAACGTGTTACTGAGTATTTTAATCCCCGTGAATGCATAAAACGCTATTAGTAAGGGCATTTTTATCTCGGTCTCCGCCACGCATTTGTAGTCGTTAAAAAATCACAAAATGCTTACTTAGGACGTTTTATACATAATGCGGATAATATAAATGGTGCATTTTTTATAGATGTATTTGTAGGCTTCGAAACCCCCAAATAAAATCTCCTTTACCAGGAGAGTTTTGGTCGCATGTCATTCATAAAAACATCCTTACTAAGGGAGCTTTGATCGCATGCCATTTTTTTTATAGATAAATTTTTTTTTTCTAAAGAAACGTCTAGTTAAGTACATTTGTCTCACATTATACGTAAGGATGTATATCTTTCTCTTTCATTCAGCTAAAATGTCTTTACTATAGGGGTTTGGATTGTTTCTTACTAATTTTTACAATTTTTTTCTCTTTATATATTTTTTTATAACTTTAATTTATTTCAGTGCATGAAAATTTATGATTAACAGTATAAGTGCATTCAGACTTTTAGAACGTCAATAGTAAGGTTCATCCCAATTTGTAGATTCTAAATTCAGAATTATATAGGAGTTTTGTAGAATAATAAGGTTATGTTAGAGTCTCATGAAGAATAATAAAACTTATTTTCTACATTCAGAATGCTGGAGCTCATTTTGAAGAATAATAAAACTTAATTTGTAGCCCAAATTTATACATTCTATATTTTATATTATTTTTGGAAAAAAAAAGAATGAAGACACATGGATGTATATACATTCAACTAATTGGGACCTCAAAGTTTATTTGTTTACTATTCTTATACAAACTCAACACATTCTATATTTATTTTTTTATTACAAAATAGGACATCAAAATGTATTTTGAGCTCCATCTACTTTGATACTCTTGAGAGCGGATAATATTCAGATATTTTGTTTCCTAAATATTCATTTGATAAACTATATTCTGGTGGCTAGGTCAACGATGACACCCAACAATTTACAATACTCGTTTTAGACCCGTATACATAGTCCATTATACGAGTTAAATGTAGTCAAAGATTACGATGAATATTGATATAAATATTTATGCATATCCGACCTTTATGTTTAAATCTAATAAATTTGACTTGTAAGTTATGATTTAGGGTTACCTCTACAAAGATTATAAGTAGTTCCAAAATCTTCTTCGTGAGTTATTGTTTATTTTTAATCCATAAACTCCATGGAATTTCATACACGCCTCAAATTTTAGTCTATCTTGAGACTTGAAGTAGCACCGAAGGAGTTTGTTGAAAACGCGGTGTGATCCGAATCGGAGTTGGCCCATGAGATGTGATATTGAATTGTATCCATATGTCTTAAAAAAGAATTCTCCTGTAAGATCTGAACCAATCTCAATTATCTATACCACATGATTCAAACTCTTAATCGATGTGGGACTAAATTACCAACTCCAATGTCACCCCCCATTTGAGCGCTCAATCGGAAACGAGATATAACCCAACAATCTCCAACTTAGCTCCACTAGCCAAACAACCTTAGCACCTCTGCTACCGTTTTCGCCAGTCAAGCACCTAGGAAATCCAACATATTGTCATCTCAATCCGTTCAACCACATAACGAAATCGACACGTTCATCCACACCACCATTGTGTGCCAACCACAACGTCTTACTCCATATTAGGCTCGTCAAACCCACCTTTGAAGGTAATTCATGTAGTTGATGCTCCTACTTCACCTTGAGAAGAGTCCGTATAGTCTCGTAACCATGGACTCTGATACCACCTGTTGGGAATGCGGTGTTGGAACTTTTGGTTTTTTGAGTTCCACTTTATAGATATTTCAAATACACCATAGACAAAAGGGAAGAGACTTTTGTTTAGTCCCACATCGCTTAAAACCCACACTTGAGAGTGGGTATATATATGTTTACACCTTCTACATGGTTGTGATGAGTGGGATGCTAGAGGGGTGCTCGCGCGTAGGCGGGGGGTGCAAATCCGGGCCGTTTAGCCTCGCGCGTAGGCGGGACACGACCCTACTTTTTGCCTTTTCTCTTGGTAAGTGAGCCCGCAATTTATGCGTAACCGCCCCTACTCATTCAACACGACTCATTCTCGTTCCTGATTCTTCTCCTGAGATTTGGTTCACGATCTAACATATATTCATTCGTTCTTCATTGAAAGAACACACCGCTGAGATCCAAAACCACCAAATAGAGAAAGAACTGAAACGCTGTCGTTCGTCTTCTTCCCTGTTCGACTGTAGGTTGCAGATAGGTACTGCTATCTGTAACTCGTTGTTGTATCCTGGAGGAAAGTCGCCGTTCGAACCTTACAGTATCGATAAGGGGCGAATCTTTTCTTGAGGACAGTGATTCACACGCCTCAACGACTCCGAGTTCTGTTCCACGAAGCTTCTACCCTAACAATCTCAAGAAAAGATGGCTTCTCAGAACAATGATCTCGCTGCTGCTGGATCCGCTCAAACTCGTTCAAGGCTACCTGACGTATCGAAGATCGAAGTTTTCAACGGTACCCACTTCAAACACTGGAGGGAGAGGATCTACGTCTGCCTGGACGTGCTGAACTATGCGAAGTACCTGACTGAACCTGAACCTGAAAAGCCGACGGCTATGGAGTTCGTTTCGGCTAACATAGAAGATGCTGCAAACGCTTTCGATGATTTCCAAAAGCTGCACGATGAGTGGCAGCAAGGAAAAAAGGTATGCTGATACACTATTCTAAATACCTTGTCGAATGAGATCTTCGATATATACTATTCATATAAATCAGCTTACGAAATCTGGGAAAATATGAATAAGAAGTATATAATCGAAGATGCTGGTACTCAAAAGTACGCTATTGGAAATTATCTTAAATTCCAGTTTGTTGACTCTAGAGATATCTCTTCTCAAATCATTGAATTTCAAGTTCTTTTAAATGATTTGAAAACTGAGGATATTGAACACCCTGATGCTTTCGTCTCTGGTTGTTTGGTTGAGAAACTACCTGAATCATGGAAAGACTATAAGGACAAGGTGAAGCACAAAAGGAGGCAGATGAGTCTGGAAGACGTGATTATTCATGTCCGGATTGAAGAGAAAAACAGGAAACTTGACGCAAGATTCACTACCAAAATACATAAATTTACCGACGGCCATATCCGTCGGTAGTCCGTCGCCAAAAATAAATACCGACGGATTACCGACGGATATTTTGGTAAAACAGCCGTCGGGAATAACCTCGTCGCTAAAACATATCCGTCGCTACTCCGTCGCTCAGCGACGACTTAGCGACGGAATACCGTCGGCGCATTTAAATATATATAGCGACGGATTACCGACTAGCTTTCGTCGAAACATGTATCAGGATATAGGGTTAGCGACGGAAACCTCCGTCGCTAAAGAGTCGACAAAACCGTATCAGTGATTTTTTGATACGCAATATCCGTCGCTAATCCGTCGTAAATTTGTCGGATAGTCCGTCGGGACTTTGTCGCCAGTCCGCCGTAAGTTAGTCGCCAATCCGTCGCTAACTGCAAAATTTATTGATATCAAACAGAACCAGGTCGACGGATATTCCGTCGCTAAACCGTCGCTCAATGTAAAATTCTCCAGTTAGCGACGGTTTTTACGTCGCCAATCCGTCGCTAACCTCAGTTTCTCCAGTTAGCGACGGGCTATCCGTCGCTGAGGGGTCGCCTGTCCGTCGCTAACTTCTAATTTTTGAAAAAAAATACTGCAAACAGACTCTTTCCTGTTTATACAACACATCCAACACAATATCAAACATGCCAAATATCCATATATAACACCATATATCCATATCCAACACGAATATCCAACGTAGCCAATATCGAACACCATATATCCATATGCAAAATATCCATATCCGACACCAATATCCAACGTATCCAATATCCAACAAAATATTACCAACACAATACATCCAATATCCAACATTAAATTATCCAAACATAAAAAAAATATCCGATCATACAATGTATCCAAATGTCTACAAAACCAACAACATAAACAAAATCAAACCCCGTCCGTCGGATCGTCTCGTGCTCGTGCCGCCGCATCCGCTTTGCGTATGTACTCCTCCACCGTGTGCCGACACTTGGGACAAGACATGGTCTGAAAGCGCGCGTAGCTGCTGTGGCGACAACATGTCAAGGAACGTCAAGATGGTGTTATCCGATACGATGCGGGCGTCCGCAGAGCGGTTAAACGAAAGCCGTCCGGGAGAAGAAGGACCAGGTCGATCCGAAGCACCGGCAGCAGCAGTAGACGGACCGGGAGCAGACGGACCGGGAGCAGACGGATAGCGCCCCAACACTATCGCCCGTAAATCTGACACCGCGGAGGTCAGAGTCGCAAGCTGCGCCCTCACATCGTCAACTGGGGGCGCTGGGGGAGGCGGAGGCGGTGGATATCTCGGGGACGGCTGCAACGAGGGCGCCATGGAACCTAAGCCGTAGACGCGCCCTTTCCTAACGCCGCCGACGGATTCTACGAACACGTCGTCGTAGCGAGCGGCCATAGAAGAGTGCGTCTGGGTGGGCGTCGTTTCGCCGACATTCTCGGAAGGGGGCTCGATCTCAAGCCAACTAAGTGCCTCACGATACGCAGCCTATCCAATGAATGTGTTTGTACTATAAGTTTTTCTAAGTTATAATATAAATCCTATGTTTCCCTAAGTTATAGTCTGAATCCTAAGTTTATCTAATTAACTTAACAATAATTATATTTCTAACATAAATCTCATAAACGTAAGTACTTACATCAGTCTCCTCGGCCCTCGCGTCGACGAAGCTCCCGTCCTTCCACCTCTTGTACGTATGCACGAATACATCGTGAGCGGTGACCGTCTCCGCCTCTTTCCCCTGCTTCACCGCCCGTCGGACCTGCATACGTAGAATTTAATTAACTTCGTATATTAACAGTACGAAATTAAATAATAGAATGAATTTGAATTTGCGCTATCTCACCAAATCTGCACGCGTCGATGCGTGGGACCTTGATCCCCCCGTATGCAGACCCGCGCCCTGTCGATTAGCCTTAGCTTTCTCCGATTTCAGCTTGAACTGCGGAGTATCCATCTTCTCCAACATCTGCTCATAGTACTCCGCCCGGATCCAGTCCTTTCTCGTATGCGCCGTACGAAGGTCGTACACCGCATCCCGTATCTTCTTCCCGGCGGCGGCTTTGTAGGTCCTGCGGATCGCCTCCTCGCGATGGGGGGGCCACCAGAACGTCCTCTGACATACAAATTCAAATATCACGTAATAAAAAATTTAATGATTTAAAGAATAATTAATAATTCACCGACGGATTTATACCCTCATCTCGTCGAGCCAGACGTACTTCATGTCCTGAGGCACCTCAGAAAAATTGATGTAGGGGCCATGGTAGTTATCCTGGATAATGCGCCCTAGAATCCGGGCAGCATCTCACGGGAAAAACCTATAAAGAAGCAACGACTGGATTATTAACTTGAATAAATGAAACAAATTTAATAAATTAACTTAAATTTACTTACGATTCACCAGCGGGCCATAGCTCTCGTCGGAACTCGCCCACCAGCCTCTCTGGTGGCGTCGGGGGATTCGCGGGTCCGCGAATGTACTCCCCGGTATCAGGATGAAACTGAATCCCGGGGTACTCCGAGGCCCACCTTGCAGTAACTGCTGGGCCCCCTGCTGCATCTGCTGCTGCATCCGTTGGTACATCCGGTGGCGGAACGGATCCGCTAGCGGATGGAGTCACAGGCCTCGACGACGATGTCGGTGGCACCGAGGAAGAATGACGGCGGGAAGAGCCTGTGATCGGGCTCTCCAAGTCGGGCTCGGAGGTCACATCCGGGGAATGCGGCTGGCGACCACGACCGCTACCACCACGCCCACGCCCACGCCCACGACCACCACCACCACCGCCGCCGCCGCCGCCACCGCCACGACCACGGCCAGCACCACCAGTACGGGTGCTCGCAACCATGCCCTGTAAATAGAACACATAAACAAAATACCGACAACATAGATTTATAAATGAATATAAACCTAAACATATCCATACCAGCAGCAGGGCGATGAGTGCCGCCAGACGAGTAGGCCTAGGAGTGCCATCTGCAAAAAGAAACTCATACAATAATACGCAAATATCCCAAACTGAAATAAATATTACAATCAGAAGTGAAGTACGAATAAAAGCTAGATACACAAAATCTGATAAAATCATGCACCAATACAACAAAGTACAATTCTTGTAACTTTTGATGAAAGGGCATCTTGTGTTCCACTAGACTTGTAATTGTAAATCCAAATGTAATAGGGTAATTTAGGATTCGAGACTAGATATTGGGTGCTTCAAGATACAACTGAAATATAGCGATATTTAATCATCGTCATCGTCCTCTTCCTCGGCCTCGGCCTCATCATCATCATCATCCTCATCGTCGAATTCATCTGTATCCTCATCCTCATCCTCATAAAGTTCTTCTTCTTCTTCTTCTTCAGTCTCAATACTTGGGACAAGACGCCTCTTTCTCCCCTGGTTGACATCTAAGTCTTGTATATCAACCTCTTCCTCCCCTCTATTTTCATCAGCAAGAGGTATATTAACCTCTAATTCAACATCCATGTCACAAGACTGTTGTCCCAAATATTGGGGCTTTTCGATCTGGTCCTCTTGGTATGCTGGGTCTCCAACGTTGAATGTATTTCTAGATTTAATCTTGCATACTGCCCACCAGTCAAAGCGATCTCTACGACGCCTTGGGTAGCTTGTATAGTAAACTTGAACAGCCTGACTTGCTATCGCAAACGTGTCGGACCCTCTATACCTCCTGCGATGATTTATATCGACGAATCCAAATTGTTTATCGATTCTCCAACCGATATTTGGTGTCGTATCGAACCACTCACATTTGAACATAACAATATGCATATCAAATGGGGCACTATATTATAATTCTACAATATCCCGAAGCACTCCATAATAGTCAAAGTCCGGCTCGTCGTCATAGATTGTGCCTCTTATGCAAACACCAGAATGCTTCGTACTGAAGTCGTCATTGAGAAATTCTGCATTTATAGGATGTTGAGTTGTCTTAAACTTGAAGCCATTAACGACATAGCCGGGCCAAGTCTTTGCATGCTTCTTCTGCATCTGGACTTCAGTTGCCAGCAGAGCCAGGAGATGTTACGGCAGAAACTGCTCTCATGTTACTTCTCCTCCTCCACCACGGCTCTGAACCCATCTGCTCCTCCCTTCTTCCCTTCTTCACATTCGACTATCTCGGCCTCCTATTCGGCCTACTATTCTGATACCGATACTTTGAACCTTGATCTTAACCCAAACCTATATACTGATCGATACTAATCCGCTACGCCCGATACTAAGTATATACGGTCGATACTGATAGCGATAGTCCGATACCGACAGCGATAGTTCGATACCGATAGCGATAGTCCGATACAGATACACATGGACCTACATATCTATATATCACTAGTAGCCATACTCCTCTACATACTACTCTACACTAGGATCTAGTAACCATATACTACTCTACACACTAGCTACGTAGTCATACTCTAAAATAAGGTAAACTAATTATGCCTATATATAGATATATATATAGGCATAATTAGTTTACCATAATTAGTTTACCTTATATATATAAGGTAAACTAATTAAGCATCTTAAAATTATGCCTATATATATATATATATATATATATATATATATATATATATATATATATATATGTCTGTGTGTGTGTGTATCCGTGTGTCTGTGTCCGTGTGTGTCCGTGTGTGTGTGTGCGTGTGTCTGTGTGTGTGTGTGTGTGTGTCTGTGTGTCTGTGTGTCCGTGTGTGTGTGTGTCCGGCCAGCCCCCCTCCACACATACCCCCCCCCCCGCACCCCGCGGCCAGCCCCCGCCCCCATCGTACCCCCCCCAACGACCGCCCCCTCCACACCCCCCGCCCCCCGCGCACGGCCAGCCCCCTCCGCAACCCCCCGCACCCCGCGGCCAGCCCCCGCGCGCCCCCATCCCTCCAACGCTTCCCGCCCCCTCCCACCGCCCCCTCCACACCTCCCGCCACCGCCGCCACCGCCGCCCCCCGCAGTCGACGCCGCCCCCGCAGCCCCCGACGCCCCCGGCCTGCTGCACCCACGACCACCGCGCGCGCGCGCGAGAGAGAGAGAGCGAGAAAGAGAGAGAGAGAGAGAGAGAGAGAGAGGGAGAGGGAGAGGGGATTACCTTTGGGAGAGAGAGAGGAGAGGGGGTCGCCGATCACCGCCGCGGGAGAGAGAGGAGAGGGGGTCGCCGATCGATCACCGCGGGAGAGAGAGAGAGAGAGAGAGGAGAGAGAGTGAAATTTGGGGGGAATGAAAAAGTTCCCCCCGTCGTTTCAATTTAAGTCTGGAACGTAAATTTAACGACGGAGTAGCGACGGATTATTCCGTCGCTAATGCGTCAGTAAATCTCGCGCGAGTAGCGACGGATTATTCCGTCGCTAAGTCGTCAGTAAATCTCGCGCCAATATTTTAGGCTTTTGTCGCCAAAATATGCGACGTTCTAGCGACGGATATAAAACCGTCGCTACTTGGCCGACTACCTATCGACGGCATAGCGACGGATATGGACATAAAAAAATAAAAAAAATTGTCCACTGCTTTCCGTCGGTATTCCGTCACAAATTCGTCGGTGATCCGACGGTGATAGCGACGGAAAATTTCCGTCGCTAATTTGCCGTCGCTAAAGTACCGTAATTTGGTAGTGATTAGCTACGGAGTTTGACTCTAAGGCTAATATTGTGGAAGGTAATCCCAGTTCTGCTTCTAATCGGTTTAGGAGAAATCCTAAGAAAACCGATAAGAAATCTTCTATTCCGAAGACTAACAATTCCCGTCCTTTTAAGAAGAATAAAGGAAATTGTTATGTTTGTGGAAAACCCGGACATCATACTTTTCAGTACAGACACAAGAAGGATGGAGACAACAAAGACGTCACTCCGAAAGCTAATATAGTGAAGGATGATGTCTTTGCTGCTGTTGTCTCTGTTGTGAACATGGTGGCTGAGAAAAAAGACTGGGTTATTGATTCTGGAGCAACCCGTCACATCTGTGGTGACTTAAAGTCTTTCTCAGAGTACCCCCAAGTGAAAGATGGAGAAGAACGAGTCTATATGGGTGACTCTAGGCCTGTACCCGTCCTGGAAAAAGGCACAGTTCTTCTCAACTTGACTTCAGGGAAAACCCTTTCACTGGGTAATGTACTGCATGTTCCTGACATTCGCTGCAATCTGATCTCTGTGTCGCTCTTGGTTCAAGCTGGAATCAAAGTGAACATGGAATGCAACAAGGTAGTACTTTCTAAGAATGAGACATTCATAGGAAAAGGGTATTGTAACCAGGGTTTATTTATTATGAATGTACTCAAAACTGTTATTAATGAAAATTCTGCTTCTTCTGCTTACATGGTTGACTCTTTTGATTTGTGGCATGGTAGACTAGGACATGTTTCTGCACCTTATATTAAGGAAATGAGAAAAACTGGTTTATTGCCTAACATCACTAAACCAGCGAATGATAAGTGCGAAGTATGTGCTGAAGTTAAAGCTATCAAAAAGGGTTGTTTACCTATTGTTTCTAGAGATAATACTGATTTGCTTTCTTTAGTTCACACCGATCTTGCTGAATTTAGAAGCTTAATGTCTAGAGGAGGGAAATATTATTATATTACCTTTATAGATGATTACTCTAGATACACGAAGGTATATCTCCTTAGAAACAAGCATGAAGCAGGTGAGATGTTTCTGAAATATAAAGCTGAAGTTGAGAATCAACTAGATAGGAAAATTAAAAGGCTTAGGTCAGATAGGGGAGGTGAATATGAGTCTAATCCCTTTGCTGACCATTGTGAACAACTTGGCATAATTCATGAAACTACCCCTCCATATTCACCAGAATCGAATGGGATAGCTGAAAGAAAGAATAGAACCTTGAAAGAGATGATGAATGCTATGCTGGTTAGTTCAGGTGCACCCCTGAACTTATGGGGGGAAGCCATCCTATCTGCTTGTTTTGTTCAGAACAGAATACCTTATAAAGCAACTGGCAAGACACCCTATGAGTTATGGAAAGGCTATACGCCTAACCTAAAATATCTCAAAATGTGGGGGTGCCTCGCCAAAGTTCTGTTAGTAGGACCTAAAAAGTCAAAATTAGGTTCTAGAACTGTTGATTGTGCGTTCATTGGTTATGCTAATAATAGTGCCGCGTATAGATTTTTGGTGGTTAAGAGTGACTCTGACCAGGTTACTGTCAATACTACTCTGGAAACCAAAAATGCTGATTTCTTCGAAACTATTTTTCCTTGGAAATCCGGTCTCGAAAGAACTGTTAACCATACCGAACGTATCTCTGAGACTACCGAACGTATCTCTGAGACTCCTGAAAATTCAGAATTTGAATTGAGAAGGAGTAAAAGAGCGAGGATATCCACCAATTTTGGTGATGATTTTCACATGTTTCTTGTGGATGATGATCCGATATCCTATTATAATGCTATGCATTCTAGAGACGCACCTTTCTGGATAGAAGCAATCAACAGTGAGTTAACCTCAATTATGTCTAATCATACTTGGGAAGTTGTTGATTTACCTCCTGGTGCTAGAGCTATAGGTTGTAAATGGATCTTTAAGAAGAAACTAAGAGCAGATGGCTCTATTGAGAAATACAAGGCTAGGTTGGTTGCGAAGGGATTCTCCCAGAAGAAAGACATAGACTATTTTGACACTTTCGTCCATGTGACACGAATCTCTTCTATTAGGATTTTAATTGCATTGGCAGCAGTTCATAAGTTAATTATCCATCAAATGGATGTGAAAACTGCTTTCTTAAATGGTGATTTAGAGGAGGAGATTTATATGTCACAGCCAGAAGGTACTATTGTACCGGGTAGTGAGAAGAAAGTATGCAAACTAGTTAAGTCTTTATATGGGTTGAAACAGGCACCTAAACAATGGCATGAGAAATTTGACTCTGTGATGGTGTCTAATGGATACCTGATCAATGATGCAGACAAATGCGTATACTATAAGTCTTTTAATAACTCTTATATTATGCTTTGTCTCTATGTGGATGACATGCTTATTTTGGGACCTAACCTTGATATTATAAATGAGACCAAAAGATTTTTAGCTTCAAATTTTGATATGAAAGATCTTGGTGAAGCTGATTTAATCTTAGGTATTAAAGTTGTAAAGACAAAAGATGGTCTTACATTGTGTCAAGAACACTATGTCGAGAAGTTTTTGAAAAGATTTGGATATTATGACTGTAAGAGGGTGTCGACGCCATATGATGCTAATATCCATCTTAAGAAAAATAAAGGACATAGTGTCTCTCAGAAAGAATATGCCCAAATTATTGGTAGCTTAATGTACTTGATGAACTGTACAAGGCCTGACATAGCTTATGCTGTTGGCAGACTGAGCAGATATACTCAGAGTCCTAGTAAGGAACACTGGGTTGCCATTGAGAGATTAACCAAGTACTTAAAAGGTACCATTAATCATGGGATATCTTTCAAAGGGTCCCCACCTGTGTTAGAGGGTTATTGTGATGCTAACTGGATCTCAGATTCAGATGAGATCAAATCCACTAGTGGTTATGTGTTTACCCTTGGTGGGGGTGCAGTGTCTTGGAAATCTACCAAGCAAACATGTATAGCTCGTTCAACCATGGAGTCCGAGCTAATCGCCTTAGAGAAGGCATGTTCTGAGGCTGAGTGGCTTAGAAACCTCTTAGCGGATCTTCCTATTAGTGTAAATGCTCCTCCTCCTGTGCCTATACATTGTGATTGTCAAGCTGCTATCGCAAAAGCAAAGAGCAAGATTTACAATGGGAAAAGTAGACATATACGTCTAAGACATGCTGTGGTAAAACAGCTGTTAAAATCCGGAGTTATATCCTTGGATTATGTGAGGTCAGAGTTGAATTTGGCCGATCCTCTGACCAAACCACTTAATAGGAGGCAAGTGGAAGACACGTCGAGGGGAATGGGACTTATGCCTAAAACAGAAAACAAGAGTGATGGTAACCCCACCTATTTGATTGGTGATCCCATGACTTAGGTTCATAGGGGTAAGAACAAGTCACTGGTTGGTTTTGTGTACTATCGACTATTGTATTTGAGATGTTCCATTCCTATGACTAGATAGTACTGTATTTATGAATACAACTACTGCAGTGAGAAGGTTGAGCTTTGCTCTTAATAGAATCCATATCCCAAATCTTGAGGTGGTGTGTCTAAACTGCAGTACACACTTGATGGAAATCTACCTATACGAGTGAGGAACTGGGTCGGTTCCTATGAAAGCCTTTGGCGGGCTTTCTAGAGCACTCATGAAAAACCAGGAATCAGCGCAGGGCCAAAAAGCGCAAAACCACAGAACAGTGAAGTACTAAGAATTATAATGTGGATGCGAGTCCTCTGTTCACATTTAAGGTTGTTGGTTCATAGAAATTTATTTCACCAACCTCCTGTGAACAAGATTTGCTATCCTAATGGCTGGTTCATAGCTGAAAGGCACCAGTACTTAGGCATTGTGTTCGTGCTACGGCTAGCAGATGAGACAACCACATATTTCAAAATATGTGAGGGAGGTGTAGTCGGTATAGACATAGCATGTGTGGTGTATTTTGAAATAGTGGGGGATTGTTGGAACTTTTGGTTTTTTGAGTTCCACTTTATAGATATTTCAAATACACCATAGACAAAAGGGAAGCTTCTACCCCAACATGCGGTATGACCTGAACCGGAGTTGGGGAATGAGGTGTGATATTGAATTTGATCCATATGCCTTAAAAGAGAATTCTCTTGTAAGAAGGCCTGAACCAATCCCAACATCATATGATCCCACCTCATAACCGATGTGAGACTAAATTACCTACTCCGTTGTCACCTCCATTTGAACGCTCAACCGAAAACGATTTGAACGCTCAACCGAAAACGAGATACAACCTAACAGAGTTGTTTTTTTCAAATCAAAGAAAAGAAGGCTGTATATCCACACCATGAAACTCCTCTAAATACTCTATATTAACACCACAAAACTTCTTTCAAATCGAAGAGAAGAATACTATATTTACACCACCAAAATTTTTGAACACCCTGGTGAAGAAAATGTATTCACAATTACCTAAAGAATGACTCCTTTGAACCGATCTACTACTAGAGATTTATTCTTAAATGGTAAGTCTATTATCTATTGCAAGTATTCGAGTTTTTTTTATTGTATCAATCATTCTGGCATATTCCATATCCAGTCTTTTGACAATATTATTCTTTTTTTTTTTTCCATCACTTAGCATCATTTCTAGAACCATCATTCAGATTGATCTCCATCTCAAGTTTCACACGGACTAACCATCAGCACCATGATCTTATTTTATCTCGTAGACAACTCGTTCATATCTGGCTATGAAAGATATAATTTTGAACATCTCTCTTAATTTTTTCCCACTTTATATATATATATATATATATATATATATATATATATATATATATATATATATATATAAAGTGGGAAAAAATTAAATGAGATGTTCAAAATTATATCTTTCATATATATATATATATATATATATATATATATATATATATATATATATATATATATATATATATATGCAAATGACCTCTAGCCTAGTGGTTAAGAGAGATGCATGTGACTCAAGTGGTCGGGAGTTCGAGCCCCAGTGGAGGCGAGTTCGCCACAAGTACCCATTGCTTCAATATATATATATATATATATATATATATATATATATATGGCTATGAAAGATATAATTTTGAACATCTCTCTTAATTTTTTCCCACTTTATATATATATATATATATATATATATATATATATATATATATATATATATATATATATATATATGTTAGTCCCTTGGCGAACAATCGATGGAAAAACACGATTTCAGAAACTATTGTAAAGACAATGTTTCCAGTAACAACACCCTAAAGAAGGTGATGTTGTATTACGAGAATCTAAAAAGATTATTTCGTAATATTTCTCGAAGGCAACAGAACCGTATAACTTCTAAAGAGAAGCGACGATATTCTCGAAGGCAACAGAGGAAGAAGAAAGCCTGCTGGGGTGAAAGATCACCGGCGCTCAAAGCTATATCCGCCTTACGGACAAGCCTCCAGGAACCAGCAAGTTCGAAGAGAACTTTAGAACGCTGGCCAAAAATGTCGACGACTCCTCGGAATTGCAGCAGCACTTCTCTCTCTCTCTGGAAATTCTCTGATTATTTTCTGTAACCCTGGAGAGAGGAGATGCTGCTGATATTATAGGCACGAGGTGGGCTTTTCAAATTCTGAACGCACGCCCTGGATTAATGCCAGATCCGGATTTTCTGGATCTGAGCCATTTCAGGATCTGAGCCCACAAGACCCGCGGACGTTACATAATTTGAACGGTCCACTCGACCCGCTCGACCCGTACGACCCGTACGTCCCGTACGCTCCGTACGCCACGCAGGGCAGCGCAACTAAAGCGCACAATGCGCCTTACGACGAGCTGTCGTGCTAAGTGCAAAGTGCCATCAAAAAGCCACAATAAGCCTCAAAAGCCCATTAGTCCAAGCCCAAGCCCGAGTCCGAGTCCGAGTCCGAGTCGCTAAGCCCCTTCGGGGCTTAGCTCCAATAGATTTAAATCTATTTTCATTTGGCCAAAAGTTGGTTTCTTATTCTCACCTCTATGTAAAATCCTCCCACATGGCACCCTCCATTGGGTCTCAACCCATGTGCATCTCTCTATTCCTTCATAAGTAATATACAGAGATACATATTGGTGTAATTTTTCGATGTGGGACTATCTTTTAACAATAGAGTGTTGTGAACACACAACTCATAGAATAAAACACCAACAATCCCCCACATATCTCTATATATATGAGTTAAGCGTTCCACATAATAACTGTCCATTATGCATTAGGATAGATGTCGCTGACGACTTGAATCTTCCCGCATGGGTTGAACAACAGTATGATACAAGAATAGACTACGCCTTGAATTCTGTACCACAGCTGTAATTTTTCCCACTCACATAATGTAGTTATCTGTGCTTCTGGCTGCACATTAAAGGCCTTGTGCCAGCCTGGATTTCAATGTATGTATTTTGGGCGTCTACAAATTTACCCTCAAGAGACGGCCTATTTCTCTTTCCATACATTATAGGTGAGTTCTGTATAAAGAGTCATGGCATGAAGCATTGCGCTCCTTTGCGGTGCTACGCCGCTATGACATGGCTCAACGCCGAGGCTTTACCCCACCTGGGTACCTCATCGTAGTGTCATACTACTATAGCATGAGGTCACAATCCTCTTTGTAGTGCCAAACTACTCAGCATGAAGCCTTGCGCTTCCGTGCGGTGTTACGCCGCTATGACATGGCTTGCAAAGCCGAGGATTTACCCTTCCTGGTACCTCTTCGTGGTGTCATGCCACTGTAACATGAGGATACTGTCCTCTTTGTAGTGTTGTCTACACCTCTTTATGATTATGCAACATTAGGCTACCTGCCTATATGCGGTGCTACTCCGCCTGTGACTTGGCTAACAAAGCCGAGGCATTACCCCTACCTGGGAACCTCATGGTGGAGTCACCCCACTGTAGCATGGAGTTGTAACACTCCTTTGTGGTTGTTGCGCCACCATGCTTTCTGTAAAGCATAATAGACCTTCACTCAGTCTGAGAACTCATTAAGGCATTATGCCATCCTTTCCACAGGATCAATTTTTCGTAGAAAATTCATAGTAGACAACAGTGGTTCTGGGTCCGAAACCTTTACATGTTCCGCAGAACAAGTATCCACTGTTAACTAATATTTTTTCAATCAATAGTCCTCCCTTGAATCAAAAAATTAGATATCTGGTAGATTTCTCTTTGAACCAATAACATAAAATTTTATTGATAGGATTATAATGACACAATATTAGAATGCCTTCAAACCCATCTTCCTTGCTGTGTCCTCGACCAGCTGTCGTTTGAGGCCTTTCATGAACGGATCCGCCAGGTTCTCCTGACTCCGAACATCGATCACTGCAATGACGCCTCGTTTGATGAGATCGTTCACTGCTCTGTGCTTTAACCGCACAGTCCTCTTCTTTTCGTTAAAGAGTTCATTTGATGCTACTGCTGCTGCCGCCTGGTTGTCACAGTATATCGGAATTGTCGGTATCTGAGCTCCAACCACTGGAAGATCATACATGAGCTCCCGAAGCCACTCTGCTTCATCTGCAGCAGCATCCAATACAAAGAATTCAGATTCCATGGAGGAGCGAGATAACATTGTCTGCTTCTTCGATTTCCACGATATAGCAGCTCCGCCCAAAGCGAATATGAATCCACCTGTCGAATACTCGCTCTCTACCTCTGAACACCAGCTAGCATCACTGAAGCCTTCCACTACTGACGGATCTCCGCTGTAGTATAGTGCAAATGTCTGAGTCTTTTTTAGATATCTCATAACACGCTTCACAGCATTCCAGTGTTTAACGCCTGGGTTGCTAGTGAAGCGACTCAGCATTCCCACCGCAAAAGCTATGTCAGGTCTTGTGGCAGTAGTAGCGTACATCAAGCTTCCGATGACGCTAGCGTACTCCAACTGCCTGACGCTTTCCCTCGAATTTGGCTCCAGCTTCTGATCACTCCGGTACGGTGTATCAATTATAGGAAGATCTTGATACCCGTAGCGAGTGAGCATCTTCTCAATATAATGAGATTGTGACAGCGCTATTCCAGTACCTGTCCGGATGATCTTGAGCCCCAAGATTACGTCGGCATCCCCCAAGTCCTTCATACTGAACTTGGTCGAGAGGAATTTCTTTGTCTCTGTGACGCAGTCTAAATCCGTACCTAGGATTAGCATGTCGTCCACGTAAAGACAAACGATTACTCCTCTTCCGTCAGCAAACTTCGTATAGACACACTTGTCTGTTTCACTGACCCTGTAGCCATTTGACCTTATCACCTTGTCAAACTTCTCATGCCACATTTTGGGAGCTTGTTTCAAACCATACAAAGACTTCATCAACTTGCAGACTTTGTCTTCCCGACCTCTGACGACAAAACCTTCTGGTTGTTGCATGTAGATCTCTTCGGTCAGCTCGCCATTAAGGAATGCCGTTTTCACATCCATCTGATGTATCACCAGCTTGTGTATTGCTGCTAGAGCAATTAACAATCTGATGGTTGTCATCCGAGCTACTGGAGCATAAGTGTCAAAGTAGTCGATCCCCTGCTTCTGAGCAAACCCCTTGGCCACTAGCATGGCCTTGAACTTGTCAATGGTTCCATCTGCTTTCATCTTCTTCTTGAAGATCCATTTGTATCCGATGGGTCTTGCTCCTTCTGGCAGGTCAACTAACACCCATGTGTTGTTGGAGGTGATTGAGCCAATCTCGTTGTCTATCGCCTCCTTCCAGAATACAGCATCTCTGGTCTTCATCGTCTCATCATAGGTAAGCGGATCTGCTTCTACATGATAGGTGACGAAGTCATCTCCGAACTCTTTCGGCCTCCTTACTCGCTTAGTTGACGGCTCAGCGAGTTCTGGTTCAACTGGTGTCTCTTCGACAAAAGCTTCTTCTTGGACTACTGGTTCGATAAGGACTTCTGTCTGCTTTGCACTCTCATCATTCTCCGGAAGATCCGCGAGAACAATATTTTTGTGCCTTGCAAACTTGTCTTCAAAATATTCAAGCATCGCGAGATTCAATGATATGATTTGATTCTATATCAAGGAATCTCCGAGCGTCACTCTTCTCGGCATAACCCAAGAAGATAGCCTTAGTAGTCCTAGTCCCCAGCTTCTGAATCTTCAGATCTGAGAGCTTCACATAAGCCAGACACCCCCACACTCGAATGACATTCAAGTTAGGTCTGACTTTGAACCTGAGTTCATGAGGGGTTATATCCGAAGTTGCATACGGTACTCTATTGAGAATGAAAGTAGCCGTTAATGCAGCTTCTCCCCAGAAGCTCTTTGGAAGACCCGCAGTCAACAACATAGAGTTCATCATCTCTGTCAACGTTCTGTTCTTCCTTTCTGCTACTCCGTTGGATTGAAGAGAGTACGGAGCCGTCGTCTCATTTATGATTCCATGTTCTTTACAGAATGATGAGAAATCATGAGACCGATACTCCCCGCCTCGATCACTCCTTAGCCTTTTGAGTTGTTGTCCAGTTTGCCGTTCAGTCTCGGCCCTGAACTCCTTGAACTTCTCGAATGCTTCGTCTTTAGACTTGAGCAAGTAGACAAAAGCATACTTTGAGAAGTCGTCGATGAAAGTAATAAAATACTTCATCCCGGCTTTTGTAGAGAATTGCTTGAAATCACAGATATCTGAGTGAACCAACTCCAGAAGATCTGTGCTTCGATGGACCCTGTGAAAGGGTTTCCTTGTGATCTTCGTCTGAGCACACACTTCACATTTCTCTACCTTACCCCCACACTTGGAGATAAGTCCTAGGCTAGACATTTTGTTAATTCTTTTACAATGAACATGTCCTAGCCTATTATGCCACAACTCAAAAGAATAGTTCAAAGTAGAAATAGCATTAATATCATTTTTCTGGGTTACAACAAGCTGAATTTTGTACATTCCTTCAGTCTGGAAAGCTTTTCCGAAGAATGTACCCTTCTTGGACATCACCATCTGGCCAGCATTGATGTCCATCCTCAAGCCTGCGTTACAAAGCAGGCTCCCAGAGATCAGGTTCTTAGCAATTGTAGGAACATGCTTCACTCCTTGAAGCGTCAGAGTGTTCTCCGATGTAAGTTTCAGCTCCACCGTCCCGATCCCCAGTACTTCAGCTTGTGCCTGGTTTGCCATTAAGACTTTCTCGGAAGTTGGCTCATATGACTCGAACCATTCCTTGTCTGAGCAGACATGACATGTCGCACCAGTGTCTATCCACCAGTCCGAGTCAACTCCCGCATTTGCAACCTGTGCTATCATTGCAACCAGATTAGTAACCAAAGAAACCTTACTAGGCTCACCTTTTTCTGGTTCCTTGCAGTCACTTTTGTAGTGGTCCTTCTTGCCACATTTGAAACAAGTCACATGGGACTTGGATTTCTGATTCTTGAATGAAGGACTCTTCACTTTCAGATTAGTGAAGTCCTTCTTCTTCTTATGAGGAGAAGCCGTCTGCTTCCCCTTGTACTCTCTGGTTTGGACCAGATTTGCTTTCGCCAGTTGTTTGGACAGAGAATCCATCTTCTGTTGAGAGCGCATCTCGTCCTCAACATGGATCTCTTGCAGGAGATCTTCCATACATATGTCCGGCTTCTTGCGGTGCATCCTTGCATAGAAGTTGCTCCACCCCGCAGGAAGTTTAGAGACGATTCCTCCAACGACAAACTTGTCGACAAGAGGCATCTTCTCGTCATCTAATTTTTGGCACAGCTTCAGAAACTCCTTTACTTGGGGCAGCATAGCCTTCTCATCTTCGAAGGTCCACTTGTGGTATCTTTCAACCAAGAAGATCTTGGACCGATTCTCGTCATCTTCGTACAATTTCCCCAAGGAGTCCCAAATCTCTTTGGCAGAATTCTTCTTGGAATAAGACTCTGCCAGAGAGTCTTCCATGCTATTGAGAATCAACAGTTTACAGATACTGTTTTCTCTAATCCATTTTGCCTGCTTGGACTTAGCAGCGGCAATAACTTCTACGGTTCCGGTTGTTGGAACGACCGGTTCTTCCTCATTCAGCACGTGATCAACTTCCACGAGTTGAATGTTTAATGTTACTTTCCGTTTCCAGATTTGGAAATGTTCGCCGTCAAATTTCTCCAACTTGTTAAAGTCGGTATTGATGAGCGATGCACGTGAGTTATCCATCTTTTCGATATAGCTTTGAGATTGTTAGTCCCTTGGCGAACAATCGATGGAAAAATACGATTTCAGAAACTATTGTAAAGACAATGTTTCCAGCAACAACACCCTAAAGAAGGTGATGTTGTATTACGAGAATCTAAAAAGATTATTTCGTAATATTTCTCGAAGGCAACAGAACCGTATAACTTCTAAAGAGAAGCGACAATATTCTCGAAGGCAACAGAGGAAGAAGAAAGCCTGCTGGGGTGAAAGATCATCGGCGCTCAAAGCTATATCCGCCTTATGGACAAGCCTCCAGGAACCAGCAAGTTCGAAGAGAACTTTAGAACGCTGGCCAAAAATGTCGACGACTCCTCGGAATAGCAGCAGCACTTCTCTCTCTCTCTGGAAATTCTCTGATTATTTTCTGTAACCCTGGAGAGAGGAGATGCTGCTGATATTATAGGCACGAGGTGGGCTTTTCAAATTCTGAACGCACGTCCTGGATTAATGCCAGATCCGAATTTTCTGGATCTGAGCCATTTCCGGATCTGAGCCCACAAGACTCGCGGACGTTACATAATTTGAACGGCCCACTCGACCCGCTCGACCCGTACGTCCCGTACGCTCCGTACGCCACGCAGAGGCTCGCGCAATAAGCCACAATAAGCCTCAAAAGCCCAAGCCCGAGCCCGAGTCCGAGTCCGAGTCGCTAAGCCCCTTCGGGGCTTAGCTCCAATAGATTTAAATCTATTTTCATTTGGCCAAAAGTTGGTTTCTTATTCTCACCTCTATGTAAAATCCTCCCACATGGCACCCTCCATTGGGCTCAACCCATGTGCATCTCTCTATTCCTTCATAAGTAATATATAGAGATACATATTGGTGTGATTTTCCGATGTGGGACTATCTTTTAACAATAGAGTGTTGTGAACACACAACTCATAGAATAAAACACCAACAATATATATATATATATATATATATATATATATATATATATATATATATTTTTGCATATATATTTGAAATTATAATGTGTATATTTGAAAACAACAATTCTATTTATATGTTTTGGAACCAAGCTTTAACTAGTATAACTTTGGCGCAAATACAATAAAGGTGTGTATAGAAATTGTAAATTTTAATATTATTTAACTACGATTTTAATTTTGGACCTTATATATTATACAATAGAAATAATTCTATAGAACCAACTGAATAAATCGAATAAACCAAATCGTTATTTGGTTCGGTTCGATTACGATTTTAAATAGTTTTGATTCTATTTTAGTTTTAGATTTTTAAAATTTTGATTTATCCAAAATTAACCATTTCAGTTTCGGTTGAAAACCGAATAAAAAGAAAGCTTACCCCCTGCATATTACGGACCCAACTAAATTCCAACAATGTCAATGTGTGGAATAAAAAGAAGGCTTAACCATTTCACATGCATCTCTCTTAACCACTAGACTACAGGTCATTTGCATATATATATATATATATATATATATATATATATATATATATATATATATATATATATATATATATTCAAACAACCATGTAGGAGCGGAAAATTAAAAAAGAGACGTCCGTTCGGAGGCCTAACGTCTCAACAAAACAACAAACTCAGCTGTTTTCTCACTTTATATATATATATATATATATATATATATATATATATATATATATATATATATATATATATATATATATATATATATATATATATATAACCATATATATATACATATAGGTATCTTCAATACATTATATTCTTCACTCATTTTGTATTACGCATATGAATGATTTTTCATAGCTAAAAAACAATAACTATATTTGACAAAATGTTAATCTAGATCCGGATCGATATAAAAAGATCCATATCCGATTAGTTTCGGGTTCGAATAAGACAATTTGGCTTCCAATGCACCCAAAGCCCCTAGAATAACATTGAATTTTCTTTCTATATATATATATATATATATATATATATATATATACACGATTATATTATTTTAATGTAATGGGTAGAATTAGTGCGACAAAGGTTACTTCATTTTTTTTTTTTTCAACTTTTGCATAAAATGTGATGGTCCCTCTAGGAAAGAGCTTTGCTATGCCTACAACCAAATACTTACAATCTCCTTACAGCTGTTACGTGTCCGCCACGTGTCAGACTTCCATTGGAGAATGGAAAAATGGTGGGGTCGAATGGAGCACACGTAGTCCAGGGGTGAGAGAAGAGGTGAGATCCGGTAGAATCTATATATAAGAGATAGAAGAGAGAATTTGTAAAAAAATTGAAAGTATTTAGTTATAGACTTACAAATTTTCTAGAAAAATCCAAATAAAAAAGATTGAGATTCATTGCCTCTCATCCTTTCCAAGGGTTTATGTCCACATAATTATATACACCTTCCAATGAGAAAGAGGCAGTATAAAGAGAGACAATACCTCTATATGATGATGGAATTGATAAACCAACCCCCCTTTCCTTTCCTTTCCTTTCCTTTCTTGTAAGATTTAATGGAGTCAGACGGGTGGATGATGGGATTGATTGACATATCATAGAATCCGTGACTTGTTTATTTTTCCTCCTTCTTCTTCTTATAATATTTGGAGACATGATGGACATGGTATGTATGTGTTACATGTATGCCCCACTAATAATCAGAGGAAATAGTAATGTTGATGATTACATTATTGTAGTTTAGTGTGCGGTGCAGTGTAGACTGTAGATCTCAAAAACTTGGCCGTGTCTGACTTCAGCATTGGCACCTTATGATCGACAACGAATATAATGGCAGTACACTACTAATGGTGGTGTAGTTGGGACTTGGTGGGAGGACGGACCGACCCTCTTATGGCTCGTTTCGAGCCATTAAAAGTGGGAAATGGGAAGTGCATATCTGCGAAAGCAGGACACACATTGACATTGTTGGAATTTAGTTGGGTCCAATTTAGTTGGGTCCGTAATATGCAGGGGGTAAGCCTCCTGTTTATTCGGTTTCAACCGAAACTGAAATAGTTAATTTTGGATAAATCAAAATTTTATAAATTTAGAATTAAAATAGAATCAAAACTATTTAAAATCGTAATCGAACCGAACCAAATAACGATTTGGGTTATTCGATTTATTCAGTTGGTTCGATAGAATTATTTCTATTGTATAATATATAAGGTCCAAAATTAAAATCGTAGTTAAATAATATTAAAATTTATAATTTCTATACACACCTTTATTGTATTTGCGCCAAAGTTATATAGTTAAAGCTTGGTTCAAAAATACACATTTTAATTACAATATATGCATAGAATTGAAAGTATTTACATAATTACATAAGTCTTATTCGATTTTCGGTTTTGGTCCGAAGTCGAAACCCAAAAGTGAAACCGAATTAGAAATTTTAGTATTTTCAAAACCAAAACCGAACCAAATTTTTTTAATGATTCGGTTCAGTTCGCTTTTCGGTCCAAAACCGAATAATGCTCACGCGTAGTAATATGTATGTATGCCTGATATTTTAGAAAGTTATTAAATTCCCACACCGTTTATTCGAATCTTATATATATATATATATATATATTTTATATATATATATATATATATATATATATATATATATATATATATATATATATATATATATATAGTGAGAGAGATGCTTCCGGAAATTGCTAGTTCGAGAAATGAAAAAGTGCTTTAATTTTCTTGTGGGAGAAATTAAGCAAGAGGATGCAGTAACGGCACCCAGGAGTTGATGTGGTGCGGGTACGATGCGGTTGCACGATGGTATTATGTAGCCTTTGGATCAGAATATTTTTGGACTGAATTTGTAGGCCTTTAGACCAAAATTTATTGTATATATATATATATATATATATATATATATATATATATATATATATAAGAGAGAGGGAGAGAGGGAGGTATTGAAAATTTTTCATTTACATATTTCTAAATGTTTTAGAAATAACAGGAAACAACATGAATCTTTTTAAAAAAATAAGCAGTGGAGAAAGCTTACTAGACATGCATTTGCCACTTGGAAGGAAGTGTGACATATGATCGGTGCTCGTAAGAGCTGGAAAAAGTGGGGGACCAAAGTTGACTACTTCATAGTAGAGGAGAACGATCATGGATGTTTCCCAGAACAACAAAAAGCCAATTGATGGGCTTCACAAGAAATGCTTGCATATTTAGAAATCAGAAAGAGACTCCTTAGGAAGACCTGTTAGCAAGAGTCAACAAGTTGACCAACTACATTATCGATCAAAATACAAATGAAAATGATAATAATACCAATTAATTGTCAAAAAAGCGGAACATACATGACGTATGCTTTGGTGTGAATTATATGATAAAGGAAATATGCGATACACACAGAAAAATAAATAAAAAAAATAATACACATCCATAATTCGATACACTAATATTCAGCCATCCAGCCAATATCTTATATCTTTTTTCTGTGACCACAAGTGCCACTCAATAATTTAATTATATTTTGTTGATGATATGATATGATATTATATGTTGATCACATATAAGACCA
Source organism: Iris pallida (assembly GCA_029216955.1). Lineage (NCBI taxonomy): Eukaryota > Viridiplantae > Streptophyta > Magnoliopsida > Asparagales > Iridaceae > Iris > Iris pallida. Next base: position 2,475,798 of record JANAVB010024800.1, on the reverse strand, counting down.
CCCTACTAATATTATCAACATATACATTGTCACTATATAATCAATAAAATATGATCAGATTTTGATGTATCCTTATAATTATTGTTGAAGCCTACCTTGCTCTCGCATCTTGTAGCAGGAAAACTAACGCTAACCAGTATCCATACGGCTGACTCCGTGCGAATCGTTCTCAAAGTATGAGCCAAGTTTAATATTATTTATTATAATCATCACTATTATTATTATTTTGCGGAACAAGGACAGTTATTTCTACATTAGTTTTGTTATATTTCCACTGTGGGCCATGACTAATTCCCTAGTCTCTTACGAAGCCTGACTGGTTATTTTCCAAGGCCCAAGCTGCAATAGAGGGCCTAAATCCTTGTTAAACAACTTGGCTTGGAATAGGACACAAATTATAGTTTCTTCTTTAAAAAAAAAACTTAAAAATGTCTTTCTATTGTGGCAAATGAAAAGGACACGATAACATAACAAGAGCTATCTATGTCCTGTGCATATTCAAAACGGTCAAACTTTTGACAATTTCTATAATCAGCATACCTATTTCTGAGTAATCAAACAGAGATCCCTATGTGATACAATGCAATAGAAATTGCTAATTTTTATTTATTTATGAGAAGCAACTTTAACAGCAAGTCCCCCCCCCCCCCCCCCCCCCCCCGCAAAAAGATAAAACATTTACTAAATATGTTGGAGTGATGTTAATTAGCGAAGCATTTAATGAAGCACATGCTTCTTAATAAAATGTCAAGCTCCATCAGTTTCAAGCAAGAAGGCATGATTCTAATTATAATATTTATTTTATTACAATTCACATACATCTACGCGTCTTTACGGTTGGAGGATTCGAATTCTGTTGGTCTGTCTAGTATGCTTGCTACTTTTCACATGAACTACATACGCTTAACTTCTAATTATAATATTTAAATACCTAGGTATTTTTTTTTTTTTCAATAAGCACATTCACATCCCCAATTATAATAGCTTCTGTAATTACCTACCTTTGTCTCCCCCTCCCACTTAGAGCATCTCCAACCCTATTGTGAGTTTGAAAAAAATGGTTGCCACATAGGAATCACAACCATTTTTTTCAAAAGTACTTCTCCAATGCAAATGTGAAATAAAGTGTGGAGTTGACATGGTAAAGACAATGTGAAGTTGGTTGTCTAGATCTAGACAATGCACTTCACAATGTCTTTATGTCCACATCATCATTTGTGAATAAAAATGTTTATAAAAAGAAGAAGAAGAGTAAAAGTTGTCTTGGAAGTTGTAAAAAATTACTTTGTATTGTCTTCTTAATACTTTTGTATTGGAGATGACTTTTTAAACTTATTGTCATTTGTGAATATAATCTTGCCACCTATACAAGACATTGTCTTGTGTCCCATACCACCTAGGATTCACAACATAAAATAAGACAATAGGGTTGGAAATGCTCTTAATAACTTTTACAGGCACAAGGAACCATTTGTGCCTAAAGGCCCTAAACATAATTTTTTTTTTCACCTTTTCTATTTTAACTAGCTTCTTCCCTAACCCTAACAATGCTCCTCCCAGGCTCAAACACTTCATGAAGAAAAATAAAGAGAAGGATCGTTAGAAAGACTCTTTTATTGCATCCTCTTCCGGAATTCCACATGCATGAAAAGCAAAGCGATTGTTAGCGAGAAAAAAAAGTGAGCCGGTAGAAGGGAGGGTGAGACCTGAGTCCATGTTATGGAATGGGTGTTGGGTTGTACCGTTTCTATCGTTGGGGTCCAGTCTGGATGAGTTCTGTCAAGAAAAGATAGTATTCGGTATGAATTCGGTCCAACCGAATTCTGTCTGCAAGCGTCAAACAGAACTTGTGGGTATGCAACAAACCGAATTCGGTCGGACTGAGTGTGGTTCAGATTTTAATCAAAATCGTTGGATCTATTTGGACGACCAGATTTAATGCTTGGATTATTTTAGAGACTTTCTAAATCGTAAGATCGGCTTCTCAAAACTTAATCATTGGATCTATTTGGACGGCCGAATACGTGATATTCATGATGCAAGTCCACAGGATATATGTTCGAGACGTTGGAAGAGGGTGATGTATTGAGGGAGTCGTCTACTTTGTTCAGGCAAATCACTACAAGGTTGGGTGAGTAATTTTATTATAATATCTTTCTTTCTTCTTGAGTTCAGTGAGAAAATGAGATATTGAGCAATTAAAGGGTTCAACATATTTGTATTCAGCCATGTATCTTTGCAAAATTATAAAGATTGCGATTTGTCCAGGTGATACTATCATTAAACATATATTGTGTTTGATCTGTCTCTGTGCTGTTAACATTGGTTTGTTATTTTTAGGTAGGTTTGCATCGCTTCCACGACCGCGTCCCTGCAACGGTGCTTCCGTGAACATCTATGACCACAATTTGGGGTTGTAAATTTCAGACATGAGTTTGATAACTCGTACATTCTTCTCCGAGATTTTTTTTTTTGTTTGTTTGTGTGGAAGGTTGATTCATGGGCCATGGCACAAAGAGCACATCTATTGTCCCCATTTTCTGGTGTACCAAACCAGCCTTCTTTTCCTATAAAAAATAACACTCAAAACTGGTGTGACCCATAGGACTAATTTGGTATATTAAAACTGGGGACATCAGATCTTCTACGGTAGATTTCTCAAACATGGTATGATAAACCACCAGTCCCATGTGGAGAAGGGGGCAGTAAAGTCAGGACCGTCTCATCATTGAGGAAGGATATGATGTATGAAAAGGAACCGATGACTATGACAAAGGAGCAAGATGGCGATGAGTTCCTTGGTGAAGAAGGAATTAAATTTCGGTTTGATTTTTTCCAAGGAAATAAGAGAAAAACGTGATTAAGAATCATATGTCAAAAAATGTGGCTGATAACAAGGACATTAATACAAACTTTTGGAAGAGTGATTAGGAAATCACAATTATTGGGATTTTAAAATCTCAATTGAGATATATGTGATTTTTGAGTTCCACTTTTTTAGGACTATATATCTTTCTATTCATACCTGTCCAGATGGGCGATTGAACCTTTCGTTTTCTAGAGCTTTTTTTTTCTTGCCAAATATGCTATCTTCTATTATGTATTTACTATCTGGATCCAAAGATAAGTTTCTTCTGATTTTGAAACTCCTATTTGCCAAGTGCAAATTCAAAGAAAAGTGTGTCAATATTGCAAGTAGAATTTAATTTGTTTAACAAACATGTCCAGAGAGTTACTATAGTTGAAATGAGAATACTAAAATAGATGAGTGACAATACATTTAAAAATATGATAAGAAATGAATTTATTTGTAGAAAATCAAGAGTTGACGTGGATAAAAAAAAGCAACTTAGATATTTTTGACATATACAATATAATATATATATATATATATATATATATATATATATATATATATATATATATATATATATATATATATATATATATATATATAGAGCGGATCAAAAGTCCCCCTTAGAAAATGTCACGCCCCAGAACCAGAATACTGGAGAGCGGGGGCAGACATAGCCAGCTACGTATATGAAATGGAATCCATCTCACTATACGGTCACGGCTGTCTAGATACATGAGGGTTTAACTACAAGGCAGCAGTCACCTAAGGTCATGAACAAGCCTATTGTCTCAATCACAGGCAAGCAATAGTAATTACAAGATGTCAGAGCACCAAATATATAATAGCAAGGCGTCCCATACATTACATATTGGATGATCATGAAGCTAGTCGTACAAAATGCCAGGACTAGCAAGAGTTCAGTCATACATGATCAACCCTAGGATCTGTCAATCATGTTACAGCCCGTAGGCAGACAGTAAATAAAGATGCAATCGAGCTAACACGTGCTCGCCGGCTAAACGCCTCAAAAGAATAATTTTTACAAATAAGTGGGAGGACAAAAAGAAACCCACTCGTTGCCAGGGTTCCGTCTAGTGGTCACCATCTGGCTGGAAGATCGGTGGATCCTCTGGAGCTGCTCCGATATCTGGCCACACAAAACCAGCTGGATCAGACCCCAGAAAGAGCAAGTGCCACAAAGGAGGCTTCACTTAGAAACTAAAACCAGCATATAGTAAGGAACATTAAAGTTAAATTATCAGAAATAACAACAATAATTGAGTACGAGGAAACCATTCAAGTAGCCAGACTACAACCCTTAAACCAAACAAGGACCGGGGTTGCAATCCTTCACCTGAATGGAAATCCATCTCAAATACTATGGATAAGGTAATAAGACAATAAACGAAGAGAAGACACAGAACTGCTCCGGGAGCCAGGTTACAACCCTTAAACCAAACAAGGACCGGGGTTGTAACCCTTCGCCTGAACAGAACTGGACTCCTGATCTTTATTGTTAAGGCCATTATAGATAATCATGTTGCTGAAGTAAGATAGAACATGACAAGCATGGCACGGGGTACAAATAAGACAATAACCGAAGGGAAGACACAGAACTGCTCCGGGAGCCAGGTTACAACCCTTAAACCAAACAAGGACCGGGGTTGTAACCCTTCGCCTGAACAGAACTGGTCCCCCGATCGTTATTGTTAAGGCAAGCATCAATAATCGTGTCTTGTCACGATCTTGCACAGGATCAGGATAAGACTAAGCTGGAATAACTTCATCCAATCAATCACGGCCAATCAAAAGTACGGCTTGATACTTTAACTAGCTAGGGTTATCACAGGCCTAGTTACTAGCAAGATGCAATGAGATTATTTCAACAGCCACAAGCCCTGCAGACCATCCAAGTTATCCAGGTCGAATGTCCATTTATGAAGGATGCACCACATGACTGTGTGCTGGAAGTGTGCCCTACTCGTCGGTAGGCTACAAGTCCACTTAATGCGCCCAGATAACGAGATTGCCTGTAGCTGGGAATCTCTTCATGTCTACTGAATTATTCTAGTTTATTACTCTTAGTTAATTACAGTAGGTATCCCTGACCGTGGTACTCAGGGATCCCATCCTAGACATGATGCAAGACAATACTGGTTTATTGTGCAAACGCAATCATCCACGGTATCCAGGTTAGTCATTCTTGTCAGGTCATGTCACGTTAGCCGTCGCAACAGCAATTCGAGATAATCATGTCAGGTATGCTTGTCCTGCCATGCCGTGTTCAATTATTATTAACAAACCTATTAAATAAATTCATGATTATCAAGTTCATGACAAAAGGCGTAAGGATATAAAATGGGCACAAAATATCTAATAAAATATCAATATACAGGGCTATAGAAGAGCCAAGCTTAAGGAAAATAAAACCAAAGTGACATGCTGACATAAGACCAAGTCAGCCAAGGCCATACGCTCAGTGCAAAAGTCATACGCTCAGGTCAGACTACGCTCAAGTCAAGCTACGCTCAGGTAGGCCTACGCTCAGGTAAGCGTACGCTCACAAAGGGCAGCGTATGAGGTCCATACGATCCCTTGTCACACAAGTGAGCGTATGCAAGACATACGCTCCAAAAAGGCAGCGTATGAACTTCATACGACTCCTTGTCACACAAGCGAGCGTATGCGAGTCATACGCCTCCAAAAGGCAGCGTATGGACTCCATACGACTCATGGCTATCCAAGTGAGCGTATGTAAGTCATACGCTCCAAAAAGGCAGCGTATGGACTCCATACGACTCCTTGTCAAGCAAGCGAGCGTATGCGAGTCATACGCTTCCAAAAGGCAGCGTATGGGGTCTACTACGCTGCGCTAAAAAGCGTGCACAGCTCAGTGACGCAAGCTAAAAAGCTCGCGCACTGCTCACTGTCTTCTCCAAACAGCAGGAACTCCATGGTTGAACCCTAAGCTTCCAAAGTCCATAACTTGGTCAAAACAAGTCCAAATCCAACTTTCCAAAGGTCAAAATTGGGTAGAAGGAAATTCTCTACCACATGGAACCATCAAAACTTGAAAACAATGGAATTTAATAGATCAAAACCATGAAAATTCGAAAATGACTAAATTCTAGATCTACAAAAATTCAAGCTTCAAAATAGAAAATGACAAGTTCTAATGTGAATTAGAAAGTTGCAAAGAAGAGGTTAGAACAATAAAAATGGTGGGTTTCTTCATGAAGCAAGATTGCACTTGCCTAGGCTAGGGTTTTCTTGGTTGGTGGTGGAGAGTAATGAAGAAGAAAGGAAATAATGAGGAGAGAGAATGGGAAGAGGTTAATAAATGGGGTTGGTTGTGGTAGGTAGGGGGTTCACCCTTGGTTCATGTTGAACCAAGGCTAATCAAGCCTAGCCGAACCAACCCAAGCCAACCCAAACCAAGATGAACCATGGCCAATACGAAATAAAATACGTACACGTATTCTTAAATATGTAATACGAACAACAGGCATTACAGAAAATCTCCTAAAAACTCTCTCACTCTCATCTGTAATTTAATGTTAATATTAATGTTAATATTAATGTTAATGTTAATATTAATTTTTATTTTTATTTTTATATTAATGTTAATGTTAATGTTAATATTAATTTTAATGTTAAGTTTAATGTTAATTTTAGTATTTAATGTTAATATTAACATTAATATTAATATTAATATTAACATTAAATTACGGATGAGAGTGAGGGGGTTTTCTAAGGGAGGCTATATATATATATATATATATATATATATATATATATATATATATATATATATATATATATATATTGTTAGCATTTCAGAATGCTAATGCTAAGAGCATCTTCAATCCTATTGTCTTGTTAAGTGTTGTGAGTCTAGGTGGTTTGAGACACAAGACAATGCGAGTCTTAGGTGGCATGTTTATACTCACAAGAGCCATTGAGATAGAAAAGTCTTCACTAATACAAAAATATTGAGGAGACAATAAAAAGTATTTTTTTCAACTTCTAAGACAACTCCTCTACTTCTTCATTTTTTTATAAATATTTCTATTCATAATTGATGATGTGGAGACAGAGTCATTGTGAAGTGCATTGTCTAGATCTAGACAACCAACTTTACATTGTCCTTGCCATGTCATTGCTATGTCAACTTCATAATCTATTCTACATTTTTATTGGAGAATGATTAATTTTGAAATAAAAGCTTGTCATTTTTATGTGGCAACCATTTTTTCTAAACTCACAGTAAGGTTGGAGAATGGAGATGCTCTACCAAGAGAGGTAAAGCTGTATCATATTCCAAACTTTCAATGCTAATATATATTCAATGAAAAGTAAAGTTATATCACACTACAAGAAAAATGGCTTTTCTTGACGGTTTTTCCCCGTCAAGAAAGACTTTTCTTGACGGTTTTGGATCCGTCATCTAGGCCCCCGTCAAGAAAAGTCGACACTTTTCTTGACGGTTTTTTGTTTGTATCCTTGACGGTTTTAAACCGTCAAGAAACATGCGTTATCTTGACGGTTTTAAACCGTCAATAAAACAAACAAAAAACCGTCAAGAAAAGTGTCGACTTTTCTTGACGGGGGCCTAGATGATGGCTAATAACCGTCAAGAAAAGTCTTTCTTGACGGGGAAAAACCGTCAAGAAATTGTTTTTTGGTGTTTGCAAACCGTCACGAAATGAATTATTTTTGACGTTTTTGCAACCGTCAAGTTAAAAACCGTCAAGGAATAAAAAAATTTGCCGTTTTACAACCGTCAAGATAAACATAATATATTCCAGAAATCCAATTACCAAATACACATAATTACACAGAATCCAATTCCAGAATCAATATATAATATCACAAGCATCACACAACTATAATACACAATTTTTATATTAAAAAATACGTTGTTCGTACATCCAAACATCCAACAAGTACATCCAACCACAAACACGTTCGTACACCATAAATATCCTAAACATTTATAGGAGTAAATTAACCAAAATATCTCTGAACCCAGAGCAGCATGCAACAAGTACATCCAACAAGTACATCCAAACGTCCAACCACAAACACGTTCGTACACCATATATACATATCCAAAACATATTTACAGGAGTAGATTAACCAAAATATATCTGAACCCAGAGCAGCATTTCCTTTAGGTTAATCTGCAAACAAGGTGAACATAACATTATAAGTCAGCAACACAACTGAAATTCAATCAAATTTTGAATGGACAGAACAATCTAGGGAGGACTCAAATGTTGCAGTAGTTTAAATGTGCAGGAAATCAGTTGGGGAAAAAAATACAGAAATAGAGAGACAGTTCAGTTTAACATTCAATTCCCAATTAACATCAACAACAACCCCCAACCATCTCAGATATCACAGCATAGAAAACAACTAAGGTTAAACCCAGTTGAGTTATAACATTCAGTTCTTACTGAAAACTCAAATTATTTAGCAATTTCAAACCCAGACTAAACCCATATTCCCAGATTTGCAGTTCATAATACCCCCATATACTAGTTAACATAGGATACAATCTCAGATTTATAAAATGGAACCCATTCTCAGGTTGGGGTCATATCTGTCAATACTCAGTCCATTAGAAACCTATGATATCACAAACAAATGCAATGTATAAAACTCCCAATTCTGGAAAAGCACAACTAATATACATAGGTAACAGAAATCAAGCAAAAGTATCATGTTAGTTTTTGAAATCAAGAAAAACATGTGAGTATCAGAACTCTACATCAGAAAACCCAAGTATACATATGAGTCTCAGGCATGGTTGCATGTTACCATATCAATTTACATTTAGCAATCAAGTAAATTTAATGAACATTAAAACTCAGAAATGGTTCAGTTAAGCACTCAGTTTAGCACTCTTAACATATTAAGCAATCCCAACACCAATCTCAGGTTTTAGACATTCATTAAGAACCCAGTTATATTCAACAAATCAAAGACTCCATTTCTCAGTTAACATGTGAACTCAGGTTTCAAGCATACCAAATAAACCCAGTTATATTCAACAAATCAAAGACTCTTGCTATTAAAACCCCATTACTTGTCATGCCACAGGGCTATACCAACCAAGGTTCACAGTATCGGTATCGGACTATTCCTATGAGTATTGGTATCGGCAATATCGGTAGTATCGGCTGTATCGGATCGGAGTATCGGATTTTTTGGTATCAGAAAACAGACAATTATTAATAAATTATTTACATTTAAAAACATATATTTTATACATTTAGGCATAATTTTAAGTATTTTCAGTGTTATTTCTTAGTAGTTTTGAAACTAAATAAAATATTAGTCACCTTACCGATTGGCTTACATACAATAGATTGATTTTCTTCTTTTACATGCTTTTACAACCTTATTATGCTTTAAACCCTTGTTGATTTGTCTTTTTCGTTTAATTTTTCTTTGCCGAATTGTCCGGAAAAGAGACCCTCATTGTCGGTATCGGCCAGTATCGGGTATCGGTCGGTATCGGATCGGGACATGCCAAACCGTATCGGTATCGGCCGTATCGGATCGGTATCGGCCGATACTTTAAACCATGATACTCACTCTCTATTAACACACAGAGAAACACATGACACTCCTGACACTAGCCAACCCTCTACTACAAACACTCGAGACACTACTTCTTCCCATACACTCACTCACACATGCCGTACATCACTTCCTAAGCTCAGACTAAGGGGGTCAAGCCCCTGCCACTGAAGCTCACTCTGCTGCAATATTGGTCAAGGCACTGCCCTCCTACTGCAGACCCATCAAGGCCTGCTCCTTACTGCAACTGGCAGTTCCCCCCCTGCCTGCAGGGGCATAAACCCCATCCATTGACCTGCCTGCACTCCAAGGTTAACTGTTATTCTAACAGAAAGTAGGGAGCAGTCCCCAACTGATAACAACAGTCCCAATTGTTAACTGCTACAGCTATGCTCCATTATCCGAGCCCCCTCTTTATTACATATACTGATACACTAAACTCCAACCCCTTCCTCTACACAACTGATATAATGTCAAGTGTAATTGGTATAAGATTGAGCTATAGCCCTATATCACACAAACGTACTTATATATAGCAGTCCTTATATAAATGTTGTTTCCTAATGGACATGAACTCATCTCCACACTCACAAATACCATAAACTCATTTCACATTCACTGTGGAGTAAGGAACACAGACATACACACACACACACCAAATGCATATAACAGTCCACTCTAATCATATTCTTAAAACAGTCCACCATTTCCCCTCTCTTAAGAGATGCTCAAAATCTTGTCCATGAAGTAGATAAAGTCCAAAAATTACCTCAACTGATTGCTTAGATTAAGAACTGCGAAACATGATCCATCCACTCCGTACGCACTTCATTGATTTCATCAAATGTGTATACACACTTTTCATTATACTGTTTAAAAATAGGAAGAAAAAATGAAACATAAGTGATAATATATAAATATATTATAAACATACATGTTGATTAAGAAGAACATCACCTTGGGATTAAGCAAGCTTCGATCATATGAGATCTCTTTCATATATCTCATAACGTAGTAACCACATTCGATGGAGCCGGTTTGATTCGGTACCTATGCATAGAAAAGCAAAGATCTTACACACTTGTTCATTTTTGATTTATATATATATTAACGAGAAATATATTGAGAGAAATATATTGTACCTGAATTGCAATCCAGTTCAATTTAAATTTTTTCACTTGGTTACCACATTGAGCATGAAACATACGAAGCCCGCTATGCAAATTAAAGTAGAAAATATTATTTGTCATTATTAAAACATCTAACATTGACTATAGTTGTGCGAAGTATTGGGACAGATATATTCATGCATACCTTGTTACAATGTGCTTAAGATCATCACAGATGCAACTTCCCAAAGAATCCAAATAGTATGCTCTCATTAGTAAAAGATCAATGACTACCAAAACCCAATGATCACTGTAACACCATATAACACCAAGATATATACAAGTTATTGAGTATACAACCAAACAATTGCTAAATAACACAAGTTCAAAGCGACAAAGCATGTCAAGAGAAATAGTCGACTTTGTTTGTGACTGTGAAGTGGTTGATTATTGGTCGTGTGGTTTTTAAGTGAGGGAGGACTGATTTGAGTTACATATGCATGGTACAAATTGGAAAAAAAAAAAGGAAAACTGAAACATAAACTGAAACTGAGACTAGCCCAATATGGAAACTGGAAACTGAAACTGGGTTTCAACAGGGAACCCAACATCTCAAAGAGTATCCTATACTCTTATTTGGTTTCCAACAGGAACCCATCATCTCAAAGAGTATCCTATACTCTTATTTGAATATACATTCATGATTTCTTGAAAATGGGGAAAGAATGAAATATGAATATACATTCCAGCAAGTTATATGTTCCAGAATGTTATAAAAGAAAATAAGTAAGAAATGTATCACCTCGGGTTGTATGGCAAGAAAAATAGTCGACTTTCTTTTCGAGAGTTCAGACTATTACAGATATGCCTTGCCCTTCTATCCTGTGATGCCAAAAATTCTTTTATCCCTGACTTGTTTGATGGTCTTGGATCAATGAATGAAACATTCTCGTCGGAGTTTAGGTCCTTCAAACGATAGTACAATGACCTATAGTTTGTAAATAAGTTAACTCAACTTATTAATGTAATAATAAACAATTTTAACGAGCAAAGTATTCTTGTACCTAATGTAGTTTGCCATCAGATTTACTACAAAGGTTAAAAATGAGCTAAGATATCAAAGATATTTCCAATCTAGATGAGAAATAAATCGGCATGAATAATGAAATAAACAACTATCACTGCCAGCGCAATGAAATGATACAATTCATCGCGGATTTTTTGAAGAACATTACCAGGCAGATTGACAATAAACAGACAGGTTACTTCTGGTATTCATGGAAAGTTAAAAAGGAAACTAGAACATATACTGATTTAAAGCGCTTATAATAATTACATCGGCCATCAACAGTCCATGCTTCTGTACCTTTTTTTTATAGACATATTTACATAAGGATCATTATATATAGATAACATTAGTCACTGACGACCGCATACATGTACTATCCACTGCAAGTTGCATGTTTAGTTTCCAGATATATAGATAACATTAGTCACATATATTACATATTCAAATCTATAATAAGCTATATTCTCCCAAATTTATAAACTAACAATATAATGGGAAAGTTAAAATACGAATAAAGAATTTAATGGGTGAACAAATTCAAAACAGGAAACTCAGCCAACACTGTTCAGTTATATATTCAAATCTCAGGTCATCAACAAAGTTAAAACTCAGCTTTATAGGAAAACAAACTCAGTCATATCATAACATATGGTTTCATACAAAGGAAAATTAGTTTGTTCATTTAGAGCATTCAGTGAATCAGTTAATAAAGTTCTCAGTCATAAGTTCATTTAGAGCATTCAGTCCTAGCCTATCACCAGTAATATAAATTTAACATTTCAGTTTATCATCAACTAACAAAACAACATGTAAACCTTGTTAAAAACTGGAAGGAATATAATAGGACCTCTAGTCCTGGTGGTTATATAACTACCATCTTATCGCTCCTCCTTACTAGTGTACCTATTGGCTTGTATTGCACTTTTCCAAACCAGCTAAAACATTTTTTTTCTCATCTTGTCCTCAATTGGCGTTGTCTCCAACTTCACATGATTTTTCCCTTAATCTTGTCCTCAACTGCACATGTGAGATACGAAAATATATTATGGGACACGGGCAAATGATTTCACGTGTACATGATGAATGATGATATAGCTTTTGTAGGTGGTCTATCCAAATGAAATTTATCGATCAAATTGGAAAAGTGGGCTAGGTGTTTGCATTTTATAGGGCAGAAAATAAATGAAAAGAAGGGTTAATGTAAATATTCCGCTGCCGGAACTTGAACCCTGGTCTCTCTGGTGAGAGGCGAGTATCCTAACCAACAGAACTACAATGGAATCTTGATATTAACCTATATTTTCACTTTATAACCTATATGATATACAATCAATTTTTAATTGCTCCGAAGACTTATTTTTATACACTGTTAGGATTTTTCAGAATCCAGATGTAGAAGTGGCACTTTGTGTCCATATTAAATAAGCACTGTCGTGCGCAATTCATGCAGATTTAGGATAATAAGTGGGACACGGAAGTGATTTGCCGTTTGTGGAGTCTACAAATTCCATGGGAGGTGTGAGGAAATATCATTGAGAACCTTACGAGGATTTTCATACCTTCTACTCTTATTTAATTGTTTATATGAAGAAGAAGATTTGAACTTGATCCGGATTCCTTACAACAAAGGAAGCACGTTCACTCTAAAAGTGTGGCCGTGTCCTGTCGGTCATGTATCGGACTCTCCTCAGACACTCCAAAATACACTAGGACACACCAAAATAGGTGTCGTGTCCGTTTCGCTGTGTTGTGTCGTATCCGCATCCGTGCAACATAGACTACAACCAAAGACAATTTTTTATGGCCAATAACTCCTGCACCTTCCTATTTGTATGAGGTGTACTGGCTACACAAGGGATTGCCTGCAGTGTTCTGAATCTGGATTTGGAGAGCATTGACACCAAAGAAAGAGAAAAGAAAAAGGAAAAGAAAAAAGAAAATGGTGTAGAAAAATCAAGATTCAGCTACCTACCAAGCAGATATTTTCATGGTCAGGAATAATATACACCACAAACACACCACCATACATGTCGTACCACAATTCTAGGCTTGAAGAGGGCATCATTCTGTTGAGATTGATGACATCATCAACCCCTAGTCCATTCGAAACTGGAACTGAAACCAATCTGTTACCATTCGAAAACCCAACTCCCAATCAATCGAAAACACCCATTGAACCCACATAAACACCTTGTTAAATTTCTAAGTGTGTTTGTGGGTCAATCACGTGTTGGATTTGCAGAACCTACTGATTAAATTAGGATGATCGAAAAACCCTAAGTTGGCTGACACAAAAAAACCCTAAGTTGACACAAAAATCGAATTGTAGAGAGAAGAAATGAAAGATATTATACCGCATGGTGAAGATCGAAGTTGCCGCATGGTGAAAACGTCGGGGACGTCGTGTAGGCCGTCGAAGAGAGGATTTTCTCGAGGGAGAGGGGACGTTGCGTAGGACGTTGGGTAGGCCGCCGAGGAGAGGGTTTTCTCGATGGAGAGGGGACGTCGTGTAGGCCGCCGAGGAGAGGGGACGTCGCGTAGGACGTCGTATAGGCCGTCGAGGAGAGGGGACGTCGCGTTGGACGTCGTGAAGGTCGCCGAGGAGTGGGTTTTACTGTTTGGAGGGAGAGGGAAGAGGCCGGAGGGATGGAGGTTGATTTCTCATGGAGGAAGAGGGCGGAGGGAGGCTTTTCGAAGTGGAGGAAGAGGTCGGAGGGAGCGATTTCTCGAGGAAGAGGCCGGAGGGAGAGATTTCTCGAGGAAGAGGTCGGCTGGGGAGAGAGGGTTTTCGAAGTGGAGGGGGGGTTTTGTTATGTGCGAAGGGTTTTTTCAGATCTGCTCTATTTGGTGCGAAACCGTCAACAAATTAATATTTTTAAAAGAAATTACGATAATGGCAGCTGAAATAGCCGCGGGAATTTTCCCGCACAGACTTTAGTTGACGGTTATTATCAAAACGTCAATAAATAGATTTGTATTTCTTGACGGTTTCACTAAAACCGTCAACTATTATGGTATAAATTTGCTAAATTAACACAAAACGTGTGTTTCCTTGACGTATGTCTAAAACCGTCAAGGTTACCCATTTTAATGACGGTTTTCCACGACCGTCAATAAATAAACCGTCAAGAAAAGCCATTTTTCTTGTAGTGATCACATTTCAAACTTTCAGTTGAGGAAGAGGTATACATCCTTTGTCCATTAGAATTCTTTGAATGCTAACATATATATTCGATGAACGTTCTCTTTATCAACTTGAAACACTATATTGGCTTTAATTACTTCCCTTGCATTTGCATGCATGCATAAATGTAACGTAAATAAACGCATCACATTATATAATATGATCGATCATTTGCTTCGCTCCTTCTCTCCTAATTTCATCCAATGGCAAAATTTGACATTGCAAGCAATTCCATTCTCCTCCTCTTCTGTTGCACTTCACTGCTGAACGCGTCCTCCGGCTGCGACCCGGTCGACCTCTCCGCCCTCCTAGAGTTCAAGTCCGACATCGTCGCGGACAGAGACGGCCTCGTCGCCGACTGGAGCTCCACCTCCGACTGCTGCAGCTGGCGCGGCATCACCTGCGACCCCTCCACCGGCCGGGTCACGGAGCTCTCCCTCGGACCGCCGGCCGACAGCTCCCCGCCGCGCCCTCCTCTCCCGGAGATGGCGGGCACGATCTCCCCGTCCCTCGGCAGCCTCGCCTCGCTCCGCGTGCTCGACCTCGGCCTCCTCAAGGGGTTCTCCGGCGCCATCCCCCCGTCCCTCGGCGGCCTCTCGCAGCTCGTCGAGCTCGACCTCGGGTGCAACGCCCTCAGCGGCCCGATCCCCTCGTCCCTCGGCAACCTCGTCCGCCTCGAAAAGCTCAGCCTCGTCCTCAACAACCTCTCCGGCCCCATCCCCCCGTCCCTCTTCTCGTCCCCGGCCCTCGCCGTGCTGTCGCTGTCGGGGAACAGGCTCTCGGGCGAGATCCCCGCAGCGATCGGGACGGCGAGGGGCCTCCGGTACGTCAACCTGCAGGCGAACGGTCTCGAAGGACGCGTCCCGGAGGAGGTTGCGATGCTCGGCGAGCTGATAGCTCTCGACATCGGCGGGAACCGGATGTCAGGAAGCATCCCCGAAGCACTGTTCGGTCTCGCCAAGCTCACCCACCTCAGCCTGAAGAGCAACGCGCTCAGCGGCACCATAGCTCCGTCCATCTCCGGCTTGGTCTCCGTCACCTCCTTGAACCTGGCGGAGAACCAACTGAGCGGCGGGCTGCCGGACTCGATCTGCAGCCTGACTAGCCTCCAGACTCTGCGTCTGGAGAGCAACCAGCTGTCTGGAGAATTGCCGGGCGCCATCGGCAGCCTCTACAATCTTTTCGATCTCTCCTTGGCTATCAATCGTTTCAGTGGGGCTATCCCTCCGAGCTTCAAGAACTTGACCAAGCTCATACACCTGGAACTCTTCCGGAATCCGGGTTTGTGCGGCGAGCCACTCCCGCCATGCAAGCAGTGATCATTGTTATTATCGGTTTATCGTACGTGAAAAAAATTGAAATATAGAAGGAAGTTTACGAAAATATAAGCTTTTCTAAATTTTGCAACCCAGTTACTTTGCTACAACAAAATAAAATACAGAAAATTCCCTATTGGATAGCGAACTTTAGAGAAATTGTATAGAGAGTAACAGCTTTGAGAAAATTAGAAATAAGAGACTATTCCGACAGACGGTCTTGCGAAATTTGGATTCCTCCAGACGGTCTGGAGGTGAACAATGTTCAGAAAGAAAAATAAAAACAACCCCGCTCAAATTCTGCCAGAACGTCTGGCGGAATGTTCTCCTACTTCTAATTTTTCCAAAGATGTTACTCTCTCTCCAATTTTTTTTAAAGTTCGGCACCATATAGAAAATTTTCTGAATAAAATACAGAATGTACTTTATCTGCTTTCAGAAAACAATATGTTTGAAAAAAAAAAGAAGAATTTTTGGAACCCTTGTTGTCACCCTCGCTATGGACGTCACACTCGATGAACTTCTGGATCGCTCATTGTCACCCCTGCTTTGGATCTCACATTTGGACGGATGAACGGACAAACATCACTTCATAGATTATTTGGATGCTACGTGGTTCTCCTCGCGTAGCAAAAATATATTTTCTAACTCTATGTCAAAAAGGAGATTAGAGAATATATATCAACGTTTTAAAATCCGGACAGACGATTGAATCGAAATTTTAGGTATAGATCGGACCAGGATTCAAATAGACTTGATTTAGTTTGGTTTGATTTTGTTTACATAGGTAAGATATACATATTTACTTACTGGTTTGGTTTCGTTTGGTTTCTAATTAGTATTTTTGTAACTATAAGGTCTATCAAAAAAAAGCCAAGAACTAAATGGTCCACATATTCTCACATGTGATAAATTTTTAGGAAATACTTTATGTACCTCCAAAAATTCATCCACCATGTCCCTCCGTCACGTGGTCCTCTTCTATTGGCTCATGTTTTCTCCCAACCACCATTCCTATTTGTTTGGGTCAATAAGGAAGTGCCACGTGGCGGAGGGACATGGAAGGATAGAGTTTTTGGATGTGCATATAGCATTACTCAAATTTTTATTGGTTTTTAAAAAAAAAAACCAAAATTGTCCAGTTCAATTGTGAATCGGCTCGACTGGTTCACCGGTTAAATCCGGATTCTGAAAAAAAAATCGACGGTTCCTTAAAAAATCTGGTTCAAGTTAGACCAGACCGATTTTTTGGGCAAAAACCGGCCATACCCGATCCAACCACCGGTCTGGTCCAGTTTTGACAGCACTAATAAATATATAGAAAAAATATAAGCCGACCCTGTCATACTTCTCGCTCCCACCGGCCGGCTGATGGAAATGGACTGACTACCGGAGATATTCGTGTTACTTCGTCTGCACTTGTTTGTACACGAATGCGTGAGTTATACCGAGTACTCAGTAAATTATGGACAACTTTAAATCTTCGTTTTCGAGAGGGATGATCAACTCCGCAAATATCGATCGAAACTTGAACCCGTGTATAGGTATGCAATTTGAGAAAGCACAACAATGGAAATGGGTAGTCAGAATTGGTATAAGATCTATTCCCATGTTCCGATCTTTCCATTTTATGTACCCATATTCGTGAAAAAGTCTCCATGTATAAGGGGCAGTTAAAACATTTATTCCATTAGTAGGACTGTTACAATCAAATCCTCCATAATGTGGATGGCTACAACCGAATATCCACACAGTAGCAGCTCCACAATAGCACAATCCTGCGGGAAACAGCAATCCTGTAGGAGTAGAGTTCTGCAGGAAACAACAATCCTGTAGGAGTACAGTTCAGGCTTGCGGTAACACAGTTCCATGCGACTCTCATGTCCCGATGCCTTGCATGACTCGCTGCGCATGCGCGACCCTTGCGCCCTGCGGGAGTGCGACTCTTGCGTCCCTTATACACGCACACACACATAACCGAAACTGAAGTCTATTCTAACGGTTAAGACCCATGCACCCTTGAGGTTGCGAATTTGAGTAACGGAGGTACCATTTAATTTTTTTTAGAAAAATTAAGTGATGGGGTGGTGGTTGGGTGCAGTACAAGTGTGTGGTAGTGGTACAGTGCGATCAATGCGAGATACGGAGGGACCTGAAAAATGAAAATTAAGTGGTACGATGCGGTGTGACTCGAGAGACGACCCGGAAGGTGCGTGGAAACAATGCGAATACGGGTGCGGCTGGGATGTAGCCTTCAGGTTGGATGGGACCTTCCGACCAACTTGATAAGTCATCTACTCCTTTGCTTTCATCTCTATTTATCCCAATAACGTCATAGATTCATGCAATACATTGCTTCAACATTATGCACTCCTTCCCAAACTTGAAAATTGTGTGAGAAACATTTGAAAGTTTTTCTATTTTCTCTACTTCTCAACAGTAAGACAAAATAATAATTTTCTAGTACCCTTTATCCCATCGATAACGGAGCCCATATTTGTGCAGCTAATGGACACGTCATATCTACTAATCTGCATATCTGGCATTAAGACCATCTCCAATGGTGATTTCTAAAATTGAGTTCTTGACATTATACTTTAAAGAGATTTCTATCCTAGTTGGAAGAGTTTCTACATAAAAATTCTAGACATACAAAAATGCACTCCAATGGTTCTCCATTTCTATCCTGTCACATAGTAAAAGGACTAATTTAATGATGTGGGACCATTATAGCCGGAATATATCTTTAATTTTCATTATAGTGTTTGGTGTTTGTAAGGAAAGGAAACAAAATCAAGTCAATTTTTCAAAAATATCCTCGTGCTAATAAAAATAATTATTACTTAGAAATATTTTTGTCTAAAAGATATTATGGATAAAAATGATAAATAATATTATGAACATGGATATTTTGGTCAAAACTTTTTGTAATAAATGCGAAAAAGTTGGAGGGAAAGTGATTCCTTAGATAAATGGAAGGAACCACTTTCTCCCATATTTTCTTACCTCTTGGGAATCATTTTTCCTTTCCAATAACTTTCCTTTGACTCCCAAACATAGGAAAGGAATCACTTTCATTTTCCAAGCTCAAATTCTGGTAACCAAACGAGGCCTGAGAGCTTCTACATGTAGAAACCCTCCTAGAAAGTTTCTATCCTACATCATTGCCACCTAGGATAGAAATGGTGATAGAAATTACCATTGTAGAAATAGAGAAGATAAAAACCCCCATTGGAGATGGTCTAAGTCCTGATCGATTTTTTTTTTTTAAATAAAAACCCTTTCTTGAACAAATATAATATAGTTTGAGCTTGGTTTGTAGACTCGTAGTTTTTATGAACTCAAAGGAGAGGCAACTTATGCAAACATCCTGGTCTTCTTATTATTGTCTAAAGTGAACAAATAAAATCAAACTTAACTATCACAGTCAAAAGATCCAACTTAATTAAAAAGAGAGAGTTGATAATAGGTAATTGGTACTTCGAATTATTTAGAAGGTCTCACGTACGTCCAAAAAAAAAAAACTATTGAATTCTCGTCGAGTGTTGGTACATCGGTTTATTTAGAATGTCTTACTCATGCTTTTTGTTACCTTTGGGGATTTGACGATAAAGTTGTAATTGTTTTCTAGGGTTAGTTCAAGTCCTTTTGTTTTGTAATTGTTTCTCATCAACTTTCTATTCAGGGGCGGAGCCAGATCAAAATTTTGGAGAAGTCGTACCACTACATGCAAAAGTCCTTAAAATTATCATATTAATTGAACTTCAATAACAAAAGAAAAAAGATACTATAACTAAATAAGAATGAACAAAAAAGTAAAGTTAATTTCTCAAATTTTGACAAAAAAGAAAGCAAAAAAATATACATAAAATATTTTCAAAATGCTTGAAAATTTACAGAGCTGGGATTTGAACTCCCACCACCCAACTAAAAGCACAAATCATTACCACTAGACTAACTTGTTCTCCGTGTACTGGAGGGCGAAACAAATATATATATTAACAGTAAAAAAAAGTTACTATATAATAATCAATATTTTTTCTAAAAATAATTAGGAGGGCCATGGTCCCCTTTGGACCCTATGTAGATCCGTCCCTGTTTCTATTAGTTTTTTAATTTAATAAAATTGACACTACTTAATTTTAAATTACTAAACCATGATAACTAGATAATGGCCTAAGTCAACTCTTTGAAGGTAGTAACTATTTGCAAATGGTATGGTTACTAGATTTACATCTAAGAAGTCTTAGTTTGACAAGTGTCAGCGTGAAGGGCGTCTTTCCGAAGTCCTCAAACACCCATTTATGGAACTCTCGCCGGGGACCAAATGAGTGTTAGGCTTTTTTTTTTTTTATAGAAATTTTGACTTATCCCTCACTTGCAATACCCATATTAAGGGTGCACCCCACAGTTTTGCATTAATGAAGAAATACCTCCATTTTGGACGAAAACCGTCAAAAAATTAAATTTTGGACGAAAATGCCATTGGGTTCTTCCTTCTTTTTTGTTTTTTTTCCCCTCCCCCTCCCCCCGCGGCCACCGCTCCCCCCCTCCCCGCCATCGCCTCCGCTCCCCTCCCCCTCCCTGCCTCCGCTGCCGCCGCCGTCGCTCCTGCCGCCGCCGCCGCTGCAACTGCTGCCACCGCCGCTGTCGCTGTTGTTGCCATCGCCCGTCGGAGGTGGGGAGGGGGGGTGGGGGCAGCGAAGGCGGTGGCTGGGAGGAGGGAGAGCGGTGGCGGGGAGGGGGGGCGGGTGGCCGCGGGGGGAGGGGGAGTGGAAAAAAACAAAGAAGGAAGAACCTAAGGGCATTTTCGTCCAAAAATTAATTTTTTGACGATTTCCGTCCAATATAGGGGTATTTTTTCATTAATGCAAAACTGTGGGGTGCACCCTTAATATGGGTAATGCAAGTGGAGGGTAAGTCAAAATTTCTTTTTTTTTTTTTTTTTTGGTTTACAGAATTATGAAATTGGAAAAAAAAAATTATTTACTTTTCTAAATTTGGATGTTAAAGAAATTGAAGAGAAAATGAAAGTAATTTTCAATGGAAGAAAAGTTACGAGAGAAAATAATTTCATCCATCTAAGCAAGAAATTACTTTTCCACATGCAAGTATTCACTTCTTCTTCTTTTTTTTTTCAAATTTCTTGACATTTTCAAACATCGAAAAGTAAAATCAATAAAAATTATAATTTTTCAAAGGAAAATAAATGTCAGGGAATTGATTTTTTTTTTTTTTTAATTTCATTCCTTTCCGCGAACCAAAGGAGGCCTCAGTGTTTGGCTCGGATGAAATAGAGGGCTAAGTGGATAACCCATCACATTTCTGCTAATTAGGACTGGAAATCGAACGAACGAGTTCGAACAAACTATGTTCAAACTCGGTTCGACTAAACTATCGAGCTCAAAAATGGTTTTGAACTCAGTTTGATTATATGCTCGAAACAATCGAGCTCGACTCGATTTAGAGTAATGCTACAGTTACAACCAAATGCTTACAACCCTCTTACAAGGGCGGAGCCAGAAAATTTTTTTAGGGAGGGCTAAGCAATTGAAGAGGAAAAAAAAAAAAAAACCTATACAGCTACTACAGAAGGATTCGAACCAGGAACCAATGTTATCAAATCACATTCACTCAACCACCTGAGCTACAGCTTTCATGTGGTATATAATACTAGCTTCTGCTACTTATTTAAGCCCGGGCTACAGCCCGGGTCAGCCCACTTTACGCTCCGCCCCTGCCCTCTTACAACCTTCACCCATTACTGACATGTGGGCCATGGCCCACATGTCAGCACATGGGTGAGTGGTTGTAAAAGAGTTGTAAGCATTTGGTAGTAGACTTAGCATTATTGCTCGATTTAACTCTCGAGCTCGGACGAACACAAATCAAGTCCGTGCTAAGAGTAAAATTCATAAGACAATTTATACACATCCATAAAAAATATATCATATATATACTAGGAAAAGTCCTAATACGAGAAATCGAACCGAGTTCGAGTCCGTTCGTGAGCAAGACCGAGTTGAACAACCTATGGTCAAACTCGATTCAACACCACTTCGAACAAATATAATCGATCGAGCTCGGTATCGACCTGTCCATGAATGAGCTTCGAACCAAGTTCGGTCCGAACCGAACGCGAGCAGAACACGAACTGTTTGAATAGCCAAAGTAGCCCCAAGTCTGGAAAAAAATATAAACATTGCTACTATATTTATATATTTATGACAAACTAACACAAAAGATTCTATAGTCTAATGTGCTTGCATTTAAATATATAACTAATACGAACATTTTTAAGGTCAGAGCTGACTTGAAAGTTCCAGAAGCGAGCGTCGTCGTAATTAACAAAGCGGGCTTAATAGCCACAATTTCCCACTCACCGCAAACTCGATTTCAAGGAGAGGTAACGAAAAATCAAAAGCTACAAAAATACAAAAGTTAGTAAATGTATAGCACGACTATGCCGCTATGTGGACATGAAGGATGTGTTTGGTAGGAGTGAAAAGTGAGAGGAAGGAAAATAGATGAGGAAAAAGTAAAAGAAAAGATTCATTTTTTCTTGTTTGAAAAATAGGAATGAAGGAAAAGTGGAGGGATTACTTTTTCTTCATAACCTAAGAAATCCAATCCTCCAAAAGTGGGAGGAAAAGTGTAAGAAAAAGTAGAGGCTTGTATTAATTAACAATTATACCCTCATATAAATGTATTATTTAAAAATTATTTATGAAGTCAAATGGTAAATAAGTGTTTTTACTTGAGGGTAGAATTGGTAAACCCTATATTTTTTACTTTCTTTCATTTCACTTTTTCTTTCATACCAAACAAAGAAAAATGCATCTTTTATCTTTTTCATCTTTGCTATTTTCACATGGAAGAAAAATAAATTCTTATCTTTTTCCTTCCTTCTATTTTTCTATCCTTCCTACCAAACACAGTCGAAGTATCCGGAGAGTCAGAGACGCAACCGTTTTTTATGTCATGATATATTTTGGAGTGTCTGTGTTGGATGTCTGACACAGACAATTACACGATCCAGTTGCCATGTTTTCCGTTGAGGTATTTATATAAACAGGTTGTAAATAGCAATGAGAAAGAATATAAAAAGGAGCAAGCGGAGAGTCGTACGTAAAGATTTGGGAGCAGTAGCATCAGCATATTTTTTTTTAGGGATTAGGAAACAATGACCGAGGCTGTTGCTCTTGAGGACCACAATCATGTTTTGCTCTGGCCCAGGGCCCTGGACCGTCGCCATTTTTTGTCCTGGCCCAGGGCCAGGCCTGGACATTATACAATAAGGTCATAGAGAAAATTATATTAGTCCCTTATTCAGGTTGGAAAATACCAAACTGAAACATAAACTTCAAATTCTGTATCATTACCCGAGTTACAGAACAGGAATCGATGGGATACTTATCTCGGCCCCAAAACAAGCAGGCCGGCCTAGTGGAACAAGCCCAACCTTTTCTAACAATCCACATACCATACTCCACATGGAAGAAACTTCCATGCAGCACCTTCCCCAAAGTAAATAGCAAAGCAAACAGCTCTGACCAAGGCCTCGTTTGGTACACTGTAATATAATCGTAATCACAATGTACTCAAATAGAAAAAAAAAAATTGATTATATTGTGATTACGATAACATTACAATGTATCAAACGAGGCCCAAGAGTTAGGGGAGGACCGGGATGAAGATTATGTTTTCTTTGGTGATGATGAGAGATTTGGGGGTTAGGTCATAGAAAGAGAAGAGAACGTGATTTGCTAATGTAGAAAATAAAAAAGGGTATTTTAGGTATTTTAAAACTAATTTTTACTATCTCAGAACTTATCTGAACACAGGAGGGCAGTTTGGTTAGAAATTACACCACAAAGCGGTCAACCGTTAGTCTTGAACGGGGTGTTATACACTCAAAATTTCTCTAGTTTTTTTTTTTTACCACAACTATATTATTTCCTTAATGATGATGATGTTCAACGTTCGGCAAGCTTTGTGGATTAAACTAATGACATTTTTCTTTTTGATTGAGATTGTTGTGTGGACAATTAGCTCAACCTCTCAATGTATATCAATATATTTCAATGTATCTCTACAAGTGTAATGCCCCGCTCCGCCCTAGCGGAACGCCGATTCAAACGGCAAGTGCAACGACTCAAACGAGCCGTCGACTCGAAGAGTTGCGTCGACCCGATGAAGTATCGATGCGAATCGATGCAAGGCTTACATTGGCCCGCCAAGATGAATCCAGACTTAGACTTTCAAAGGCGCGCTCGGAGTATCGCTCGGCCGATACGAACATCGCTAAGGTGGGTGGCTCCGATGAACCCGTCTTTGCTTAGCCTAGACACATAATAATACGGACACTATCACTGAAATCGCATAACACCGCGCATGCTAATAAATGACCCAACGCACCTAGCTAAGGGATTAATCCCATCTTGTATGCTTGTATAGAATATGAAAAAGAACATGGAAATTGTGAGAACTCTCGCACCGCGCTCCACGCTCGTGCTAAGGCACAAGCTTACGTTTACGTCTCTGATGCGTTCAAACAATGAAAACAATGAATGGTTTACAACAATGAAACGGGAAGACTATCAACATAGTCGTTCCGAGTAGAGTTTAGCAACATTGAAGGACTATGGGACCGATGGGTCGCCAAGGCGACTCCCACACGAGGAGTTGCAAAATATATAAATGAATGAATGAACGAATAAGTGAATGAACGAATCAACGAATGAAAGAACGAATACGTGAATGAATCGATGAACAAACGGACAAGTGAAACAAAGAAAAGAAAGAATGAATGAAAGATACGAGAAGAAAGAATGGTTAGCGACAGGTGTGACGGGCACGTGCAACGGGGCTCGCTACCTGCGCTGCACGGACGCCAACCTGGTCGATAACGCATTGTGGCTAAGGGTTAGCCTACGGCTCAGAGTCAGCCGTTAAGTTAAAAAGACAAGTTAATACGAAATGGCCGTGGACAAACGGCACGAGCGAGGGGTGGCGAATGCTGTGACCGTAAAGAAAAAGGGATTCCGCGACATGATCAAAGGGGGGATATGCCGGCCTAGGCGGAATCAAAAATATGGCTTACGGGCTGCCTGGGTGCGGACTCGGCCACCCGGGGGACGTAAGTGCAGGAGTATTTCAAGAGACTAACGGGGTGTGTGCCAGTCCTCACCCTATGCTAGTTGAGAAATACCACGGCTTGGATGTCCAAAATGGCATGTGGTGCCAGCGACCGGTGCATATAGAGTTAAGTGGGCTTTGCTGGTGGCGATCCACGTGCAAGTCCTTGCGTTGAAATCAAAGTAGTCTAAGTTAACAAAATAAAGTGCCTTATGAATATGCTTGAAATGTAACACACCAAATGATAATGAGAAATTCATACAAGTGAGTTAGATAACGTGCTTACGACGTGCTAGAACCCGAGGCAGGGACACGCACTGGACATTGAATGCTTGCATGAACTACGTTAAGTTATTTCATATGAATTGTTGACTAACTTGGTTTACGTTGAACAGGGAAGGCCGGACGGTAAGTATGGGTAAGTCGTGCATGTATTTCCATGCGACACTTGAATTCGGCAATACGGGATAGGTTATGACATATGCCATGAAATTGATCCTAAGGCAAGATTAGAAAGATAATGAATGATAGAGATGCACAAAAGTAAATGGAACGTGTTTGGTAATGATAGCGTTGTGGGCGAGCTATCCTCCCCACCAGTGCATAACAATGTACTGATAACCCCACAGTCTACTTGCAGGATGCAGGTATCGTCGGCGGGTGCGGAGCTTTCCTCGAACGTGCTAAGGCGCGGAGCTATCTCTGGAGCCTTGGAGCGTTGCAAGGAGCTGGAGCACCATATACAGGACATAATGTATCGGAACATCGCCATGAATCATTCCATCTTGTAAGCCACTTGGCACGCCTTTTAGGTTTCAGGGAGAGAGAGCTTGAGAGATTTGTAATATCGACCTAGCGCCGCTTGTAAACTTCTTGAAAATCAATAAAGAGTTTGAATTCGCTTCCACTTGTGTTCATTTACTTTCCGCTGCAAATGGGGACACTCTGTGCGACTCTGTGGCCTAGCTCAAATCGACCGTTTCTGGACTTGGCCTTGCACGGGCGCAACCTAGGCCCGTGCGGCATCACGCCTTAGCGAGGACGATCGCTCCTGCGGGAGCGGAGCGTGACAACAAGCCATCGCAACCTCTCTTTATATGTAATGCCTGTTGTTCGTATTACGTATTTTGGAAATACGTGTACGTATTTTCTTGTATTGTTCCTTGTTTAGTTTTCTTGGCTTGGTTTAACTCTTAGTTTGGGTTGGTTTGGTTTGGCCGGCTGGTTGCTTGGTCCATCACGGACCAAGGTGAACCCCCTACCTACCACCAACCCATGATATTTATTTCTCCACCAACCTTCTCTCTCCTCCATAACTCTCATTTATTTCTTCTTCTTCTTCTTCTTCTTCCTTCCTCCCCACAACTCCCCAACCCTTAGGCAAGTGCAACTTGCTTCCACAAGAGAACTCATTTTTATGGTTCCATTAGCTTCTTCTCATGATTATAAGACACATTAGAACTTGTCATTTTTCATTTTGAGGCTTAGATTCTTGTAGATCTACAATTTAGTATTTTCGGATTTTGGTAGTTTTGATCTATCAAATTCCCTTGTTTTCAAGTTTTTATGGTTCCATGTTGTAGATAATTTTATTCTACCCAATTTTGACCTTTGGAAAGTTGGATTCAGACTTGTTTTGACCAAGTTATGAGCATTTGGAGTTTTGGATTCCATCCATGGAGTTCTTGCAGTTCTTGCTGTTCTTGCCCTTTGGAGAAGACAGTGAGCAGTGTGCTAGCTTTTTAGCTTACGTCGCTGACTTGTGTACGCTGCTCTTTAGCGAGCGTACGCTGACTTGTGTACGCTGCTCTTTAGCGAGCGTACGCTGCTTTTCGTACGCTGCTCTTTAGTGAGCGTACGCTAGCCTTCGTACGCCGCTCTTTAGCGAGCGTACGCTGACTCGTGTACGCTGCTCTTTGGCGAGTGTACGCTAGCTTGAGCGTACGCTAGCTTGAGCATACTTTGACCTGTAGCTCGAGCGTGCCCTTGTGTACGCTGACCCTTGCGTACGCTTCCCATTGGAAGTGTATGGACCCTTTGGTACGCCAGCTTGAGCGTACGCGTGCCTTGGTACACTAGCTTAAGCGAGCAAGGCGTACGCTGGCTTGAGCGTACGCTTGCCTATCTTGTCACCCTGGTTCAACCCGAGAGCTTTGTGACCCCCATGCGCTGCCTTTTGGGAGCGTATGCTTACCTGAGCGTATGCTTCCCTGAGCATATGGCCTTTGGCAGACTTGATCTTATATTAGCTTGTCAGTTTGTTTTATTTTCCTTATCCTGAATCTTCTATAGCCCTGTATATTGATATTTTATTAGATAT
Source organism: Iris pallida (assembly GCA_029216955.1). Lineage (NCBI taxonomy): Eukaryota > Viridiplantae > Streptophyta > Magnoliopsida > Asparagales > Iridaceae > Iris > Iris pallida. The sequence continues at coordinate 2,448,217 of JANAVB010024800.1, read as the reverse complement.
TTTACATCCATTTTATATCCTTACGCCTTTTGACCTGAACTTGATAATCATGAATTTACTTAATATGTTTGGAAATGATACCTGAGCATGACACGATAGTGACCCGTAGTGGTGCACTCCTGACATAATGACCTGACATGACCTGATAGTGGCCCGTCGTGGCGCACTCCTGACAAGTATACTTGACATGATGACCTGACATGTTATATCTTGATAACCTGTTACGACGGCTACCTGACCTGACATGACTTGTATAATTAACCTGGACACCGTGGGTGATTGTGCCTGTATAAATAAACCAGTCATGTCTTGCATCATGTCTAGGGAGGGAGCTCCTGAGTACCACGGTCAGGAGTACCTATTGAAATGGACTAAGGTTAATAACTAGATTAACACATTAGTCATGAAGAGATTTCCCAGCTACAGGCAATTCCGTTACCTGGGCACGCCTTGGGATCTGTAGCCTGCCGTCGAGTAGGGCACATTTCCAGCACACTGTCATGTGTTGCACCCTTCAAGCTACCTAAGGGTACATTCGTTTCATGGACGATGTACCCACCTGAATTCAACTCTAATCTTTTAACCCGGAGAACCTGGATGGTCTGCAGGGCTTGTGGCTGTAGAATAATCTCACTGCATCTTGTTAGTAACTAAGACTGTGATAACCCTAGTTAGTTAAAGTATCAAGCCGTAGGTCTTGCTTGGCCGTGAAATGATTGGATGGAGTCTAACATGTCTAGTCTTGCCCTGATCTTGTTCCAGACTGTTACATGACCAGAATGCTTGTATTTATTTTACCAATAAATGGTGAGAAACCAAGCTCCGTTCAGACGAAGGGTTGCAACCCCGGTCCTTGTTTGGTGCACGGGTTGTAACCTGGTTATCTGAATAGTTCCATGGTTATCTCGTCGTATATCATCCTGATATGTTTCCTTTTATTCCAGTCCCTATTTTATTTATATTTATATTCCTGTGCTGATTGCTGGTTTTAGTTCTTAAGTGAAGCCTCCTTTGTGGCACTTGCTCTCTCTGGGGTCTGACCCAGCTGGTTTTGTGTGGCCAGATTTCGGAGCAGCTCCAGAGGATCTACCGACCTTCCAGCCAGATGGTGGCCACTAGACGGAACCCTGACAACGAGTGGGTTATTTTTTGCTCTCTCGCTCTATTGTAAAAATATTCTTTTGAGGCGTTTAGCCGACGAGCACATGTTTAGCTCGATTGCACTTTACTTACTGTCTGCCTACGGGCTGTAACATGATTAACAGATCCTAGGGTTGATCATGTATGACTACACTCTTGCTAGTCCTAAAATTTTGTAATGACTAGCTTCATGATCAGCTGAATATGTAATATTTGGGACGCCTTATCATTGTATATTTAATGATCATACATCTTGTAATATTTACTTACTCGCTTGTGATTGAGACACTAGACTTGTTCACGACCATAGGAGACTGTTGGCTTGTAGTAAACCCTCATGTATCTAGACAGTCGTGACCGTATAGTGAGATGGAATCCATTTCATATACGTAGTTGGCTATGTCCGCCCCCGCTCTCCAGTATTCTGGTTCTGGGGCGTGACATTATATAGGGAGAGAAAGGTTGGGAGTCTCTCTTTATATATGGAGAGAGAGGTTGGGAGTTACAAAGTGAAAAGCCACTTGGGAGTTACAAAGGTGAAGAGTCACTTGGGAACATGAAGGATTACCATGAGTTACAACACTCCCCCTTGGCTCTTCACAAACTCTGCTTGTAAACACCTCTGAGCTTCTTTATCTGTCTGTAGCTTGCTGATTCAAATTTGACCACCTACTTGTGCCTCGTCAAAAACCTTGCCAAAGAAAACCCAGTGGAAAAAACTTTGGTCGAAGGACAAAAGAGTACACACAGGTCAGTGATGATGGGGGTAAACTAACCATTGCAAAGGTGCCTCGTCAAAAACCTTGCCAGGGAAAACCAAGTGGGAAAAAACCGTCGATCGAAGGACAAAAGAGTACACGATGGATTAGAAGTATACACTGGATACTCCCCCTGATTACAATAGTCCTTAGTGAATAAGAGATTTGAACTGTGTCTCGTTAAAAACCTTGCCAAAGAAAATCCAGTGGAAAAAACTTTGGTCGAAGGAAAAAAGAGTACACTATCAGGATGCTTTCCTTTTCACTCGCACTCGACAGGGTGCGGGATATACGCACAACAGGGCGTTTGGAGGCGCTCGTTGGGGCGCCCCCCCTCACATGCACACAACAGGGTGCAGGAAACATGTTTCACTTAGGCTAGCTCTGAAAGTTTCCTAAGTCCAATTGCTCTGACATGTTTCTGGAACGAGTGTTTCGGCAGTGACTTGGTGAACAAGTCTGCATGGTTATTCTCCGATCCAATGTGTTGCACTTCAATCTTCTGAAGCGCTTGTTGTTCATGTGTAAAGAACAACTTGAGCGATATGTGCTTGGTAGCATCCTCTTTGATGTAACCATGTTTCGCTTGATCAATAACAGCGGTATTGTCCTCATAGACGACAACAGGTTCATCTGGGTCATATGAAAGATCACATGTACTTCGAATATGGCCAATAACAGCTCGAAGCCATACACACTCTCTAGTCGCCTCATAGAGCGCGAGTAGCTCGGAGTGGTTCGTTGAAGTAGCCACTAAGCTCTGTTTGTGAGACCTCCAAGAAATCGCCGTGTTCCCAATGGTAAAGACGTAACCAGATTGGGAACGCCCCTTGTGCGGATCAGATAAGTATCCTGCATCGACGTAGCCAACAAGGGTCGCGTTGTTTCGAGTGCCAAGAGCGTTGGACTCACTCAAAATCGCGTAGGGATAGAACAAGCCCAAGTCCGTAGTACCCTTAAGGTAGCGAAAAATGTCTTTTATGCCATTCCAATGGTGGCGTGTTGGCGCAGTGCTGTGTCGAGCTAGACAATTCACAGCAAACGAGATGTCCGGTCTAGTACATTGGGCCAAGTACAATAAAGCGCCTATTGTACCCAGATAAGAGCACTCAGGACTCAATATCTCTTCGTCGTCCTCCTTTGGACGGAATGGGTCCTTAGTAATGTCTAGAGAGCGGACGATCATGGGAGTAGCGGATGGCTTAACGTCAAAATGACTAAAGCGTCTCAACACCTTTTGGGTGTAGTTCGCTTGATGGACAAGAATTCCATCTTTACGGTGCTCGATCTGCAGGCCGAGGCAAAACCATGTCTTCCCAAGATCCTTCATCTCGAATTCCCTCTTCAGGATATCAGCAGTTTCTGACAAGTCTTTTTCGGTTCCTATGAGATTCATGTCATCTACATAGACCGCGATGATTGCGTATCCTGAAGTGGATGTCTTTATGAACACACATGGGCAAAGTTCGTTATTAATGTATTCCAAACCGATCAAGTATTCGCTTAGGCGGTTATACCATATTCGCCCGGATTGTTTCAATCCATATAGCAAACGCCTCAGTCTAATCGAGAACGCGTTCCGTGGTAGGGAACTACTTGATTCAGGCATCTTTAGTCCTTCAGGGACTCTCATGTATATCTCTGTGTCCAGATCCCCGTAGAGATAGGCTGTGACCACATCCATGAGCTGCATATTCAATTTTTCGAAAACTACTAAACTGATTAAGTAGCGGAACGTTATGACGTCCATTACGGGAGAATACGTCTCCTCGTAATCAATTCCAGGACGTTGTGGGAAGCCTTGTGCCACAAGGCGAGCCTTGTATCGCACAATCTCATTATTCTCATTACGCTTCCTTAGAAAAACCTATTTGTGACCAACTGGTTTAACATTGGGTGGTGTTGGAGCTACAGGTCCAAACACGCTTCTTTTCGCTAAGGAATCTAATTCAGCCTGGATTGCTTGTTTCCATTGTGGCCAGTCTGTCACGCCCCGATTCCGTAGAATCGATAGTCGTCCCCCGGGCGTGATGCCGTGCGAACCTAAGTTGCGATCGCACAAGGCATAGTCATAAGGTTATCCGAAACACAACATCAAGTTAGAGTACGCAGAGAAATTGAATGACACATTTGAAATAGAAATAGACTTTTTTATTGATGATAATAAAACTTTACATAGACTCCTTTACAATCATTGCCGCGCGGGCTACAACATGACTCGACTTACAAAATGAATGCCGATGAGATAGTCGTTCCATACATTACATCCCCTTTTTACAAGCAAAATATAACATCTTTCCACCTGCTATCGAGGCGAGTCGAGCCGCCATCTTCTTTTGGACTGAGTGCGGGTCTTCTACAAACAAGCCTTTACACGGATGAGGCTTCAAAAGTGTCCATGCCGCCTTGAGATTTTTAGGTGGCACGCCCTTCGTGGTTTGGGGTACCTGCGTGGAGAGCGAGGATCAGTACATTACACTTTGTACTGGTGCATGGCAAGTTAAGTTCCAAGCTCTCATTTGGTTGAATGAGTTTATATGACTTTAGTTTATGAATGTTTCTAACCATCCTAATGAATTTCAAGCGAGCATTGACAAGCATAACGTAATTTACATTGGAACTTACCCCCGGCGGGCCGCGCCGCGCCTCATGAATACTTACCATGTTCTTTCCTGTCAATTGTTATCATTTTCACACCAAAAGCAATATTTCGTGTGATTGGTCACTGACACCACAAGCCATCCTGGACTTATAGCTTTGTTAGTCGGGGCCCTTTCAACGCAAGTAGCGAGCCCCGCTGAAAGTCCCCGCCTAACCCGTGCTATCATCCAGCACAGCTATACCGTATTTCCTCCTAGGCCGAGTCGGTCCCGTGGCCCCGGGTTATCGCTCGAGGAAACTTTCTCCTTGTCGACAAGTTGTCCAATGACCGAGTTAAGACATTATTCAGTTATTAAGGTATAGCCTTCGTTCTCTTTGAAACTTAATCATTTTACCGTGCTCGTGCCCTTGTATCCATTCTTTCTTCCGCTACAACACTATCGATTTACATAAGAAGGGGGTCGAGAAGAGAAGGGTCAGCCACTCACCTTGAGTTTACTTCGGCGAGGGGACTTGTTGGTCGCGCTAGACGTCGCCTACGCGATTACCTGAAATCGCACAAGCAACCGATTAGAACACTGCATTATTCAAGGAGTTCGATAGAAAATGCGAGTTCGAAATGCAAGCCATGAAAATCATCGAAAACATTCACGAAAGCGCATTCAGAAAATAAAGCCAAAACCAACGCAAGCGGCGTGAAAAGCAGAGCAACGGGAGGTCTCTCCCGACTCAGCCGCAGAGCCAATCCTCGAGGCGCAACCCGCTGAATATGGGACTTGGTTTCGAAGAAGACATTCCATAACGAGGAATGGATCTTAATTCAACCATTCCCGTTCGATCGACTCGGCCTATCCCGACCGAATCGATAGCGACAGTGTTCCTTTCTTGCGCACCCCGTGGACAAGTACGGGGCACGATGTAGGGACGGGGCACTACACCATAACCAACTAAGAAAAAGTTTTGTCCTCGAAACTTAAAATAGAACCTACCTCTACGAGAACAATGAAGGAAACTTCTCCTTCATTTCTGACTCAAGCTCCCACGTCGACTCCTCGATGGAATGGTTTCTCCAGAGGACGCGGACTAGAGGAATAGCACGGTTGCGGAGAAGTTTATCCTTACGCTCCAAGATTTGTATCGGCTCTTCGACATATGATAAGTCCGCCTTCAGGTCCAACTTACCTATATCTACCACATGCCCCGGATCATGCACATACTTCCGCAATTGCGAGACGTGGAAGACGTCATGTACCTCTGACAATGTAGGCGGCAAGGCAATTTGGTAAGCTACCGGGGCGACTCGCTTCAATATTTTGAACGGGCCAACAAATCTTGGGCTCAACTTTCCTTTCGCACCGAACCGGGATACTCCACGCATAGGCATCACCTTCAGGAATACATTGTCGCCTTCCGAGAACTCGAGGGGGCGTCGGTGCGTGTCGGCATAGCTTTTCTGCCGGCTTTGTGCTATCTTCAATCTTTCTCGTATCAACTTGACCTTCTGCACAGTCTGCTCCACCAGCTCCGGACCAAGTATCTGCCGTTCCCCTACTTCATCCCAGCAAATGGGCGATCTACACTTCCGACCGTACAAAGCTTCATACGGCGCCATTTGGATGCTGGACTGATAGCTGTTGTTGTATGCAAACTCGGTCAGCGGTAGATGGACGTCCCAACTTGACTTCAAGTCGATCGCACAGAGTCGCAACATGTCTTCGAGAATTTGGTTCACCCGCTCTGTTTGGCCGTCAGTCTGAGGATGATAAGCTGAGCTGAACTTCAACTTGGTCCCCAGTGCTGAATGTAGACTACTCCAGAAGCGCGCTACGAACCGTCCATCCCGATCCGAGACGATAGAAACTGGGACCCCGTGCAGCCGAACTATTTCATCAAGATATATCTGAGCAAGGCGGTCGACGCTCCAAGTAACTTTGATGGCGATAAAGTGCGCTGACTTGGTTAGTCGATCGACGATGACCCAGACGGCGTCGTTTCCCCACGGCGTCCTCGGCAAGCCAACAACGAAGTCCATAGTGATGTGATCCCATTTCCACTCTGGAATGGCGAGGTTCTGCATCTCCCCGCCCGATCGCTGGTGCTCGGCTTTGACTTGCTGACAGGCCATACATTTTGACACAAAGAGCGCTACGTTCCTCTTCATGCCGTGCCACCAAAAGACAACGCGGAGGTCCTTATACATCTTGGTGCTACCAGGATGCAAGGAATATTTTGCATAGTGCGCCTCCGTCATTATCTCCTTTCTAAGTTCTACGTCGTCCGGTACGCATAGCCGTCCCTTCACGCGCAACACTCCCGACTCGTCCTCTGCAAAGTCAGACGCTTTCCCTGTCGATATCAGCTTCCGCATCTTCTCCAGGTAGGGGTCGTCCTTCTGTGCAGACTTGATCCTCTCCAGTAGGCTCGGTTTCACCCGCAGTTGCGCTAGTTTCATGTCTCTGAAATGAACTCGGAGTTCGATGTCCATTCCTTCCAAGTCACGCAGCAGTCGATCGTTGATGCATAACGAAGCTAAGTACTTCCGGCTCAGCGCATCCGCTACCACATTTCCCTTGCCCGGCTTGTAGTCGATTGATATGTCATAGTCTTTGATCAGCTCGAGCCATCGCCTCTGCCGTAAATTCAATTCTTTCTGGGTGAAGAGATACTTGAGGCTTTTGTGGTCCGTATAAATCCTGCACGCCACGCCATAGAGATAGTGACGCCACAGCTTCAACGCAAACACAATCGCCGCCAATTCTAGGTCATGCGTGGGGTAGTTCTTCTCGTGCGGCTTCAACTGTCGGGAAGCAAAAGATATCACCTTATCCCGCTGCATGAGCACACACCCCAAGCCCTGGCCAGAAGCATCGCTGAAGATCTGAAATCCCTCCGTCCCTTCAGGAAGAGCAAGTATCGGGGCCGAAACGAGCCGTTGTTTGAGCTCCTGGAAGGAAGCTTCACAGTCGTCTGACCACTTGAATGCGACTCCTTTCTGGGTGAGGCGAGTCAACGGCGATGCAATCTTCGCGAAGTCCTTCACGAAGCGTCGGTAGTATCCCGCCAAGCCTAGGAAGCTTCGAATTTCGCTAACTGATGCGGGCCGTTTCCAATCAGCAACAGCCTCGACTTTCTTCGGATCGACTGCGATGCCCGTGGCAGAGATGATGTGCCCAAGGAATGAGACGCTGTCCAGCCAGAACTCGCACTTGCTCATCTTCGCATATAACTGATTCTCTCGAAGGATTTGGAGTACCGTCCGCAGATGCTCTGCATGTTGCGCTCGATCCTTCGAGTAGACGAGAATGTCGTCGATGAACACCACTACGAACTTGTCAACGAACGGACGGAACACCCGATTCATTAGATCCATGAAGACGGCAGGGGAGTTTGTCAGACCGAACGGCATTACCAAGAACTCGTAGTGGCCATAACGAGTGCGAAAGGCAGACTTCGGTACGTCATCTAGCTTGACTTTGAGTTGGTGATAACCCGATCGTAGATCAATCTTCGAAAACACCGTTGCACCCTGGAGCTGGTCGAACAAGTCGTCGATGCGGGGCAGGGGGTATTTGTTTCGGACGGTGGCTTTGTTCAATTCCCGATAGTCGATGCAGAGCCGCATCGATCCATCCTTTTTCTTCACGAACAGCACGGGCGCACCCTACGGCGAGACACTCGGACGGATGAACCCTCTGTCGAGCAATTCCTGAAGTTGTGCTTTCAATTCTTTCAATTCTGCAGGGGCCATTCTGTACGGAGCCTTCGAGATCGGCCGGGTGTCGGGGAATGTGTCGATGGTGAACTCTATTTCTCGATCGGGCGGCATGCCAGGTGGCTCGTCCAGGAATACGTCTGGGAATTCTGCCACAACGTCGGTCTCTTCCGCGTTTGTACCATCCTGTCGCATGTCTCGAACGGAAGCTAGATAGCCTTCGCACCCGGAATACAGCATCCGTCGAGCAGATATTGCGGAGATCACCATGCAGGTCGGCGACGCCTCACCACACGAGTAGCTGAATTCAGGCACTCCAGGTATACGGAATGTGACCTTCTTTTAGCACAGTTTATGGTTGCATTGCACGGACCGAGCCAATCCATGCCCAGTATGATGTCGAAGTCCTTCATATCTAGAACTATCGCATCAAGACCGATCTTTTGACCGCCGATACAGATAATTCCGCCGGCGCAAGCTAAGTTTGTGAGAATTGGTGCACCCGAAGGTGTGCTTACGCTAAGGTCGAGATCTAACGATATTACAGGAAATTTGTGCTCGGCGGCGAAATCTGCCGATATGAAAGTATGCGAGGCGCCTGAATCAAATAACACACGAGCAGGTACATTATTGAAATTTAATATACCTGTCACAACAGTGTCGGAAGTATACGCCTCGTCTCGAGTCATGGCAAAGACACGCCCCTGTGCATTAGGGCATCGGGCTTGATTGTCGGGTTGAGTGGGCTGAGGAGGTCGAGGCGCCTGTCCTCGATTCTCTTGACGGTGTTGTCGTGGTGGTGCGTTGTAATTTTGTCTCCGAGCCCAGCAATCCGCCATTTGGTGTCCCCTTTTTCCGCAAAAGAAGCATCCTCCATCTAAGACAGCACAGTCCCTTTCAGTATGCCCGTAGTGGTTGCACTTGGCGCAGGGAGGAGATGGGTTCTGTCCTTTATAGCCGCCGTTGTTTGGACGCTTCGATGCGAAGTTGTTGCCTCCCGTATAGCTAGGACGTTTGTGATTTGAGTGACGCACAACGTCGGCAGCACCAGAAGGATGCAGACTCTCAAGACGGAGAGCGTGGTTTAGAGCCTCGCCCATGGTCTTGTACTCCGGGACCCCGACATGCGCACCGATAGAGTGTCGCAGATCCACTTCGAACCGTCGCACACGGTACTCTTCAGTAGGCAGAAACTGGCAAACAAACTTAGACAACTTGTTAAATTCTACGGCGTACTGTTCCACTGTCCTGCTCCCTTGCTTCAACTGCATGAATTCATTCTCCTTCGCTTAAAGAACGGCTGACGGAAGGTACTGGACTTCGAAAGCTTTGCGGAACGTGTTCCAAGAGATCGGCGCGGTAGTGTTGTCCGGTCGGATCGCTCGCTTGTGTATACCCCACCAGTCGTGCGCGTTCAACCGTAGTTGAAGTTGTGCGCAGGCGACTTGCTTAGATTCTTCAATGCCAAGAAGCTCAAAGTGATCTTCCAGTTCCTCCAACCAGTCTATCGCCATGGAAGGGCCTTCGGTACCGCTGAAGGAAGTGCGGCATGCCTTCTTGAATTCTGACACTTCAAAGTTGTACTTTTTCAGTGTCGCTGGTTGACGTTCGGGCTCCACCGTGTCAACTTCAATGGGTTGGGTCGTCGGCCCGGTGGCAGTAGGTGCGGTGACGGTAGGCGCAGTCGCAGAATTTTCGTTGGCCGCCATTGTCTGGACGATCTGCTGCAGGGTATCTAGCTACTTTTGCTGAAGTTTGGCATGTGCATCAAAGCGAGCTTCGAAGCGAGCTTCGAACTGGGCCTGTCGTTCCTCTACCTGCTGATGCCGGTTCTCGGACTGGTTTCGCTGCGCCTCCATCATGCGCAGCATCCTTTCGATTGTATCGTTAGAAGGTCCGGCCTGCGGACGATGCGAACTACTAGAGCCGCTTGAGGCGCTCGGTTCTTGCTCGGCCGTGGGTTCCGTCACTTCTGCGATACGAAGGCAAACACATCAGTCACAAATTATTATGGACTCATTGTATGGAACAACTTATCTCATCGATGCGAGGTCAAAGGTTTGGAACTTTAGACGTGAGGCCAAAGGATGTAAAGCCGTGCTCTGATACCATTATGTCATGCCCCGATTCCGTAGAATCGATAGTCGTCCCCCGGGCGTGATGCCGTGCGAACCTAAGTTGCGACCGCACTAGGCATAGTCATAAGGTTATCTGAAACACAACATCAAGTTAGAGTACGCAGAGAAATTGAATGACACATTTGAAATAGAAATAGACTTTTTCATTGATGATAATAAAACTTTACATAGACTCCTTTACAATCATTGCCGCGCGGGCTACAACATGACTCGACTTACAAAATGAACGCCGATGAGATAGTCGTTCCATACATTACATCCCCTTTTTACAAGCAAAATATAACATTTTTCCACCTGCTATCGAGGCGAGTCGAGCCGCCATCTTCTTTTGGACTGAGTGCGGGTCTTCTACAAAAGGAATCCAGAAAACAAGCCTTTACACGGACGAGGCTTCAAAAGTGTCCACGCCGCCTTGAGATTTTTAGGTGGCACGCCCTTCGTGGTTCGGGGTACCTGCGTGGAGAGCGAGGATCAGTACATTACACTTTGTACTGGTGCGTGGCAAGTTATGTTCCAAGCTCTCATTTGGTTGAATGAGTTTATATGACTTTAGTTTATGAATGTTTCTAACCATCCTAATGAATTTCAAGCGAGCATTGACAAGCATAACGTAATTTACATTAGAACTTACCCCCGGCGGGCCGCGCCGCGCCTCATGAATACTTACCATGTTCTTCCCTGTCAATTGTTATCATTTTCACACCAAAAGCAATATTTCGTGTAATTGGTCACTGACACCACAAGCCATCCTGGACTTATAGCTTTGTTAGTCGGGGCCCTTTCAACGCAAGTAGCGAGCCCCACTGAAAGTCCCCGCCTAACCCGTGCTATCATCCAGCACAGCTATACCGTATTTCCTCCTAGGCCGAGTCGGTCCCGTGGCCCCGGGTTATCGCTCGAGGAAACTTTCTCCTTGTCGACAAGTTGTCCAATGATCGAGTTAAGACATTATTCAGTTATTAAGGTATAGCCTTCGTTCTCTTTGAAACTTAATCATTTTACCGTGCTCGTGCCCTTGTATCCATTCTTTCTTCCGCTACAACACTATCGATTTACATAAGAAGGGGGTCGAGAAGAGAAGGGTCAGCCACTCACCTTGAGTTTACTTCGGCGAGGGGACTTGTTGGTCGCGCTAGACGTCGCCTACGCGATTACCTGAAATCGCACAAGCAACCGATTAGAACACTGCATTATTCAAGGAGTTCGATAGAAAATGTGAGTTCGAAATGCAAGCCATGAAAGTCATCGAAAACATTCACGAAAGCGCATTCAGAAAACAAAGCCAAAACCAACGCAAGCGGCGTGAAAAGCAGAGCAACGGGAGGTCTCTCCCGACTCAGCCGCAAAGCCAATCCTCGAGGCGTAACCCGCTGAATATGGGACTTGGTTCCGAAGAAGACATTCCATAACGAGGAATGGATCTTAATTCAACCATTCCCGTTCGATCGACTCGGCCGATCCCGACCTATCGGTCCCGACCGAATCGATAGCGACAGTGTTCCTTTCTCGCGCACCCCGTGGACAAGTACGGGGCACGATGTAGGGACGGGACACTACACAGTCCGTTCGTCGTTGACACTCGGCAACGCTGCGAGGTTCCATGTCATCATTGCTCATAATGTCAGTGGCCACTGAGTATATGGACACATCATCGATGACAGTTTCGTTTCGCTTCAAAATATCATCTAAGCTAGCGTACTTGACGGATATTTCGAGGTTATCGACATGATTAGGAATAGGTGTTTCATCTGGAACACGCTCTTCTAATACATCGTCGTGATCCTTAATGATCTCATGTGGCAAAACATTTTTAACAAGATTTCTCCGCTTTCGGGGCAGAACATCTTTGGAACCAACCGGTCTTCCCTTCTTTTTGGGAATAGCGGCGGACTGGACGGCCGATGGCAGCGTCCTTTGCTCGGCGGGTTCGACCGGAACAACATATTTTACAGGAACATGGCGTCTCTCAGGGACGTCTATCCTTGCAGGCACATTTACAGCAGGTATAATTGATCACGTGACTTTTGCTAGGTCGCTAAATGCGTCTGGCATTTGATTTGCAATATCTTGCAGACCTAGAATCCCCTGCACTTTCTTATCACTATGTGCAGAGGGGGGATCATGATGAGCAAAAGCGGGCACATGTCACGCTAATTCACGTCGTTCCTCATCAACCTTAGCGTGCATTTCTCCCCCTAACGACGAAAAGATTGCCTCATCAAAGTCACAATCCGCGTGTCTCACGGTAAAAAGATCGCCTGTCAAGGGCTCTAAATAGCGAATGATGGACGGGGAGTTATAACCGACATATATTCCCCGTCGCTTCTGAGGTCCAAATTTTGAACGCCTTATCGGCTCAATTGGAACATTGACTAGGCACCCAAACACGCGTAAATGTGAGATGTCAGGCTCACATCCAGTAACCAGCTGGTACGCAGAAAGTGGTTGGATGGCCATGGGCCTCAGACGGACCAAATTTGCAGCGTGCAAAATTGTGTAGCCCCATGCAGATAGTGGAAGTTTGGTGCGCATAACCAAGGTCCGCGCTATCACTTGCAGTCACTTTATAAAATCTTCCGCTAGGCCATTTTGGGTATGAACATACGCAACAGGGTGTTCAAGATTTATTTCCAAAGTCATGCAATAGTCATCGAAAGTCTTCGATGTAAACTTCGCGGCATTATCAAGTCTAATAGACTTTATCGGATAATCCGGATGGTGAGCCCTTAACTTAATGATCTGGGCGAGGAGTTTAGGAAACGCTGTATTTCGGGTGGACAATAACACTACGTGTGACCAACTAGTCGATGCATCAACCAAAACTATGAAGTATTTAAATGGTCCGCATGTTGGTTGGATTGGTCCACAAATATCTTCATGAATTCTTTCAAGGAATTGAGAAACCAATATCGTAGGTTTCACATGGAGCGGCTTGAGATTCGTCTTCCCAATCGAGCAAGCTTGGCAAAGGCTTTTCGGATTTATAACAAAATTCTTTCCTCCAAGAGGATGCCCATGCGATGCATTCATAGTTCGAAGCATCGTATTTTGACCCGGATGACCCAGCCGGTCATGCCATAGCATAAAAATGCTCTCATCAACTGGCGCTCGGCGAATGATGAGATTACTCTCGATATGTTGTATCGTAGTGAGATACAAACCACTTGAAAGACTTTTCAACTTCTCCATGATACGCTTTTGGCCGTACTGAGTGGAGGTAATGAAAAGATACTCGAAGCCATGTTCTCGAGCAGTTTCAACATGAATTCCGTTTTCTCGAATATCCTTAAAACACAGTAAGGTACAACTGGACCTTGGAGAATATAAGGCCTCTGATACTTCAACGGAAGTACCATTGGACAACGAAAAATGGGCTTTGCCAAAACCTTGAACAAGGGTTGAGGGTCCCGAAATGGTTGTCACTGAGGTTACTTTAGGCGTATAGGAGATAAAGTATGATTTATCTCTCAAGATAGTGTGAGTCGTTCCACTATCAACCAGACAATCTACTGCCATGTGGTCCATGCCTATAAGTAAAGAAAATTAAAGTTTGTCACACGTTTGAGGAAAGTGCTCGAAATAGAACTTTAATTTATCGAAAAAACAGAAAATACAAACCACCAAAAGTTTCATGACTTAAATCAAATATAGAGAGAAAATGGAGATTCATTCTTCCATTTCTGCTATAAAATCGGGGGTCTCAAGATTTAGATTTTCGCACTCGTTGACCAGATTTGCTTCGGCCCGGCGCCCCTTGTGATAGTTATCAACTTCTTGGGAGTTGCCCTGCAAGTCCGTTGCATATGACCATAAGTACCACATTTGCAGCAGAGAGTAGGCGCTTGGCCTTCCACTCTCGCTTTGGGACGACTGGCCCGTTGGTTCTTACCATGAGACTGTCTAGGAGTCAAAGGTCCTTGGTTCTTGTTAGAACCTCGCTTTGGGTGACGAGACTTAAACTCGCCTATGTTCCTTGGCTGGGACGACTGGCCCTTGTCTCGTTTCTACCGTAGATTTGGTCCACGGAGAGCATTTGCATCAGACATTGGAATTGCCTTTGTTCTAGCAGGATGAGAATTGTTGTTTCTCTTTAAAATGAGACTGTTCTTCTCGTCTAGTAATAGCTGGGTGATGAGCTCGGGAAACTTGGTAAACTTAGACTGACGGTATTGCTTCTTGAGCAAGTTGTCAGTGGAAGGAAATGTGGTGTATGTTTTCTCCAATAGATCACTGTCGGTTAATATCTCACCGCAGTATTGGAGAAGTGATCGAATCCTGCAGACTTCATTGTTGTAATCAGTTACACTCTTAAAGTCTTGAAAACGCAGGTTTAACCAGTCATGGCGCGCTTCAGGCAGCCATATGGTCTTCTGGTGGTCGAAGCGCTCTTTCAGAGAGTCCCATAGCGTCTTCGGCGAGGAGATTTCAATGAACTCCGCCTCCATGGCGTCAGATAAATGCCTGCGGAATAGAATCATCGTTTTGGCATTCATTGAGCGAGTGACTTCCACTTCACGCTCTTTCTCGTTATAGATGACGTCCAAGAGGCCCTACGCATCTAGATGGTACTGGATGTCTTGCGTCCAGTCCAAGTAGTTCTTGCCAGAGGCTTCAAGGATGGAAAAATCAATTTTGATCGACATTTTTCTACAACAGGAGAAAAAATCTTGATCAGTCAACATATAAAACGACAGGTTTATATGGATTTGGTTTGTATAAGCAACAACAAACAATCGTAAATAAAACCAACGGTTTTGAAAAAATAATTTTTGTTTTTTTTAAAAAATTCTTATATCGATCGACGGGCCGATATAGAGAGTTCAATTAGTTTCTTGTAAAAATGCATAATTATAAATACAATTTGAGCAAAAAAAAAATATTCGATCAATCCCTTTCAGTAGCTCTACGTGAATATGACCAGGCAGAAAAATGAGGGAGGAGGGTCACCGAGTGTCACGCCCCGCTCCCGTAGGAGCGTCGTCCTCGCTAAGGCGTGATGCCGCACAAGCCTAGATTGCGCTCGTGCAAGGCAGTTCCATAATGGCCGATTACATCGGCGGCGACGGGGTCGTCGCACAGAAGTCCCAAGCAGAAACATTGAAATATTACAGCAGAAATTTAGAACAAGCACACATGAACACAAGTCATTCAAAAGAAGCTCTTTATTGATATTGAATACATGATTACATTTGTAGGCGCAAGGCCAAATTACAAGTCTCTCGTGCTCACTTTTCTCTCGTTTATAAGTCACTCTGCTCTCTCTCATCTCTCGATTACAATGCTTGAGCCAGCGGAAGATTCGGAAGGCGATGTCCATACATTATGTCCTATATAAGTCTTCAATCCACGCGGCTGCACGCTTCAAGTCACCAAGGAACTCCGTGCCTCGACGCATCCAAGCGAGCTTGTCACTTCCTATTTCCAGAATACGTATTTCTAGAATGCATGTACTGTTTAAACGTATTTATTTAATATTTATCATGTATTATTCTGTAGTTAACTTCTTTTAATTTCATGTTATTTAATTTTTTGTAATTTTATTTCTGTATTTTACTCTCTGCTTTAGCTTTGCTATGGGTTCGGCTCAGACTGGTTGAATTATGTTGGTTATCATGAACCGAAATAAACCCTCACCTACCACCACCCCCTCCATTTAAAGCCCATCCCCTTTCTCTTTCTTCATTACTTCACCATTACTCTTCTTCTTCCTCATAACTCTCCCACCAACCTAGAAGAGATAGGCAAGTGCCAACTTGCTTCTTGATGGATCTCCATTTTTGTTGTTCCATTGTCTTCCTCTCAATATTCTAAGATACTTTAGTGCTTGGCATTTTCAATTTCTATGGATAAATTCTTTTAGATCTAAGTTTATAGTATTTTTGGATTTCTTGGGTTTTGATCTATTTAACATTGTTATTTCCAAGTTTTGATGGTTCCATGTTGTAGAGAATTTCGTTCTACCCCATTTTGACCTATGGAAGTCGAAATTTGGACTTACGGTGAAGGTTTTATGAAGCTTGGAAGCCAAGGGTTCCATGACCATCCTTCTCAGGTTTTCTGAGAAGATGGGTTATTTCTCAGCCGCATAGATTTATTTATTTTCCAATCTTATTTCTCAGCCGCATGGATTTATTATTTCCCAATCTTATTTCTCAGCCGCATGGATTATTTATTTTCCAATCTCATTTCACAGCCGCATGAGAATCTCATTTCTCAGCCGCATGGAATTATTTATTTTCCAATCTTATTTCACAGCCGCATGGCATGGATTATTTATTTCCCAATCTCATTTCACAGCCGCATAAGAATCTCATTTCTCAGCCGCATGGATTAATTATTTACCAATCTTATTTCACAGCCGCATGGATTAATTATTTTCTAATTATTTTCCTCAGCTCATGAGATTATTTATTTCCCAATCATTTTCCACAGCCGCATGAATCATTCCTCAGGCGCATGAGATTATTTATTTCCCGATCATTATTTATCTCCCAATTTTATTTCCCGAATTTGACATTAATTAACATTGATTGTTATCTTGATTTATTATTGATCATGCGTTCCTAGATGGAACTAAGAGACTGGCTAGTCGTCTTATTGAATTAAATGGAATGAGACACGTTCATATTTGCAATCGATTGGCCAATCCCGAATATTGACATAAATACATGCAAGCTACAATTTATTTATTTTACGAAAGCAGCATGTGTACTTTATGGTCAAGGCATAATTATTCCGTGGTTAGTTTTAATTGTTGCATTACGCTATGTAAGACCTACAACCTAACCGCATGGGTATCGTTGTAGAGTTGAGCATATCGTACTTTGTACGGAAGTACTCATTCTGAAATGACCATGATCCACGGCATGGAATTTCACTTAACATAGAGGCTACTAAGTTAAATAAAATAATGATTGCATGGAGAGAATGGATTTTCGAGTTCTTACATGGCAGCCCTCTTTGGTACTATTAGCGCCCAACAGGCCGGCTGGTTCCCACAGATACTGCAATTCTGCCACACGGGCAGGGAGCGGTATCTGCTTATATTATTGTATATTATATATTGATGACGGACGTCCTGCTGGAACTCGTCTAATTCATGATTGGCACAATTGATTAATTGGATAGACTAGCCTTGCTTGCCCATAGTAAGAACTGAGAAATCCTTATTGCATAATTCCAGGATAACTTGGGACTCATAGTAGTAAGCCGTAGGAGTTGGATGGCCGTTTAAGTTGATTTGTTTGTGTACTGTACCTACTCTGTTACCTAACTGAGATGATCAGAGCATCAGGACATGACGGGCTAACTTCTGTCCTTGTTTGGTTGGGAGGTTGGTTCGAAGTGTCGTGATGTTACGTGAATCCCAGTAGCAAGCAGAGATCTATTATTATATTCGCTTATTCACTAGTTTAAATCCTCATATCGTGCTTCCTTGCGGTACTTGCTATTAGAGATCTAACCTCTCTGGTTTTGCATGGCCAGATTTAGAGCCAGTCCCCGAGGACTCAGCTTACTTCCACCTCCAAGATGGTCAATACTAGAGGAATGATCGCCGGAGGACTCGAGTGGGTTCCTTACTTCCCCGCTCGTTTTGTTAATTACTTTACATTTTGCCGCTTGGCACCGACATGTTAGTCGGATAGTCTTGCACTTACTTTTACATAATTGTAATTAAGTCAGACTGTAGCTGATAACAATTGTGTATATGTTGCTATATTATCTGGCTATGTTTTGTAAATCCAGATCTCAAGAACATTTTGACTAAGCGTTTGGGACGCCTTATTACTTTATCTTAAATGTTCTCTGTTATTGCTTCTTGTTTGAATGATTGAGACAATAGATGTGAAGTGACCATAGCAAGACTTTCATGTAGTATGCACCCCCTTGTCTTTTAGACAGCATTGATCGTATTATACGGTATTCATCTACCCGTAATACGTAGCTGGCTGAGTCATTCCTCCGCTCTCCAGTATTCTGGTTCTGGGGCGTGACAAGGTTTTAGTGGTGGCCCATGCAGGTCTGATTTCAGACTTGTGGGGTGTTTTAATTTATAGGATGTCTCAATCACACATGTTCCCCCTTGATCTCATGATTCGTTACTCTCAATTCTAGCTTGACATTCCGGTATCCTTTGACTTCATTGATCTTTCATGTCCGATCGTTTGATTGTTCTTTTGTCCCTTTTCTTAGGGGCACTTCGTCCGCATCTGCCAGGACTGGACAACAACAACAAGAGCAACACGGACAACCTGACCATGTTGGTCGGCAACAAGGACCGGTACTAACTCAAGAGGCTATCCAAGAAGAAGTAATAGTGGAAGCGGCAGCTGGATCACAGTATCCGGTTGTTCCACCACCACCAACAGTTCCACCTACCCCTGCGGAAATGGACACGTCGGCTCTTCTGGAGATCATGAGAGGAATGATGGCTACTCAGCAACACCAGATGTTAGCCCAGCAGCGCATGCACGCTCAGTTGCAGGAGCAGAACGTACTACTCAACCAAGGGTTGCAGACGGCATTGGAAAGAGGGGCGAGGCCAGATTCAGGAGCATCAGCCAGGTTTTGCAAGTACAACCTCCGTCATTTCGAGGGCACGGAGGATGCCATCTCAGCAGATGCATGGCTTAAGGACATTGAGGCTATTCTGACGGCAGCTAAGGTACCGGCGGAAGAACGTGTGGATCAAGTGAAGTTGTTACTTCAGGATCTCGCACGTGATTGGTGGGAATCAGAGGAAGTAGACATCAGACGTCCTGTTGCTTGGGACGATTTTACCATAAGATTCAAGACGAAGTACTATGGGGTTGTGGCGCAGTTTGAGCTACAACAGAAGTTTATTAACCTCAAGCAGGCCGGCAAGACGGTAGATGCTTATGCAGCAGAGTTCTGCAGATTGAGTAGGTTCGCCCCAGAGATGGTAGCCACAGAGAGCCAGAGGGCTATGAGGTTTCAGCAAGGGTTTCATCTTGAGCTCTTACAGTTGATAGAGGGGCACAATTACCAGACTTTTGATGAAGTATTGACGGCAACCCGAAGGCATGAGATCACCGTTCAGAGGATCACGGCAAGGACTGGAGGTCAGAAGAGATCCCACAGTCAGATTGAAGAAGGAGGGGGAGCAGCGCCCCGAACAACAGCACCATCCCTTGGCATTCGCATTCACGATGTAGCTGTGCGAGGGCCAGCACCACCACCCAGGCAGCAGCAACAGCAACAGAGGAAGAACCAGCAACCCCCAGCGGGCTGCACTTATTGCGGGAAGATGGGGCACACTAGAGATGTGTGTCTGGCATTGAACGGACTGTGTTTGATATGTGGAAATCTAGATCATCGGGTTACCACATGTCCCATGAATTCGAGGTCAGGAGGACCAGTGCAGTAGTTTCCTGCTCTGCCAGCACCAGGGGCAGGGCAGTATCGAGGACCCGCAGTGGCAGTGAGACCATTGGCCCAGCGTCCGTTAATGCCACAGGCTCACATGTTTCGGCAGCAGGGACCGCCGATGCAGCAACACCAGCACAGACCACCCCAGCATCACCAAGGCAGGGGCCAGCGGCAGCACCAGGCTAGGCCGCAGCATGGGAACCAGCAAGGAGGTCGAGGACAGGCATTCACTCTGTCCTTGGAAGAGGCATTGGCATCAGGAGATGTTGTGGCAGGTAACATTTTCGTCGCCTCATATCCCGTAGTAGCATTGTTTGATTCGGGAGCATCACACTCATTTATATCTGCACAATTTGCAACACGACTAGGAATGAAATTCGAGGCATTGCCAGGGAGGTTAAATATACTCACTGGTAATGGGCTCGTAGGAGTTAGTAGAGTTATTCTAGCATGTAGCATTGTAGTTTGCGGGCATTTCTTACCCGTCCGGTTGATAGAATTTTCTGTTGGAAATTTCGACGTTATCTTAGGCATGGACTGGCTGAAAGACAGTCATGCGACAATAGATTGTCGTAGAGGGAGTGTATCTTTTGATATTTCAGGCATGAAGCGGTTCACCTTAGTCAGATCAGTGGCAACTCAACAAGAGCAGGGAGTAGTGACGGCAATGGAAGAAGTTCAAGTTCCGAAGGTAGTTGAAGAGTTTCTGGACGTATTTTCTGAAAAACTTCCAGGTCTGCCACCAGTTAGAGATATTGAGTTCAGCATAGAATTGGCACCTGGAACTAAACCAATATCAGATCGAGTTTACAGAATGGCGGATTCAGAGCAGGCCAAGGTATACCAGCACATAGAGAAACTGAAGGAGAAGAAGTTCATCTAAGTAGCGTGTCACCATGGGCAGCACAAGTGGTACTTTTGGGGAAGAAGGATGGGTCATCCAGATTGTGCATCGATTACAGGAAGCTTAACGCAGCAACAGTGAAGAACAAGTACCCACTACCCAGGATCGATGACTTATTTGATCAGTTGAGCAAAGCTAGAGTTTTCTCCAAGATAGATCTTCGTTCAGGGTATCATCAAGTGAGGGTTCGGAAGGAAGATATTCCCAAGACAGCGTTCAGGTCGAAGTATGGGCATTATGAATTCTTGGTAATGCCGTTTGGTTTGACCAATGCTCCAGCAATATTCATGGATTTGATGAATCGCATCTTTATGCCGTACTTGGATCAATTTGTCGTTGTGTTTCTCGACGACATTCTTGTATATTCAACTAGTGAAGAGGAGCATGAAGATCACCTCCGGAAGGTGTTACAGGTTCTGAGAGAGAACCAGTTGTATGCCAAGCTCAGCAAGTGTGAGTTCTGGACGAATCACATTTCATTTTTGGGTCATATCATATCAGGAGCTGGAGTAGCAGTGGATCCCAAGAAGGTAGAAGCAGTAGAGAGTTGGCCAGTACCCAAGACCGTAGCTGATGTGCGGAGTTTCTTGGGATTGGCAGGATATTACAGAAGGTTTGTATCAGACTTTGCAAGGCTTTCAGCACCCATGACCCGCTTGACACGGAAGGATGTACCATTCGTCTGGTTGGCAGAATGCCAGGCATCATTTGAGAATCTGAAGCAGAAGTTGATATCAGTGCCTATTCTTACATTGCCAGTTGGACCCGGAGGTTTTGCAGTATATTGTGATGCGTCAGAAAAAGGACTTGGATGTGTCCTCATGCAGCATGGAAAGGTGATAGCGTACGCATCTAGGCAGCTCCGAGACCATGAGAAGAATTATCCAACTCATGATTTGGAGTTGGCGGCAGTAGTATTTGCTTTGAAGCTATAGAGGCATTACTTATATGGTGATCGAGTGGACATGTACACAGACCATAAAAGTCTGAAGTACATCTTTACTCAGAAGGAGCTGAACATGAGGCAGAGAAGATGGTTGGAGTTGATCAAGGATTACGACGTGGAGCTTCAGTATCATCCAGGCAAGGCTAATGTGGTAGCAGATGCTCTCAGCAGGAGAGGCGGCGCATTTATGTTAACAACACAGAGGCATATCTTAGAAGACCTTCAGGAGATGGGCATCGAGGTTATACTTCCTTGTGATGTAGGAGTTCTGGCGAGTCTACAAGTTCAATCCGACTTGGTAGACAGGATCAAGGCAGCTCAGGCACAAGACCCAAGGATTCAGAAGCTTAGAGCAGAATGTGAGTCAGGACTCAGAAAGGAGATGCAAATCCATGAGGATGGTACACTTAGGTTTGGATCGCGTCTATGTGTGCCTAGTGGAGATATCAGACAGGAGGTTATGGCAGAAGCTCACAGCTCTCAGTATTCCATACACCCTGGAGGGACCAAGATGTACCAAGATATCAAGCAGCACTTCTGGTGGAACGGGATGAAGAGGGAGATAGCTAGATTCGTTTCCCGTTGCTTGGTATGTCAGCAAGTGAAGGCAGAGCAGCAGAGGCCAGCTTGGTTATTGCAACCACTTTCTATCCCAGAATGGAAGTGGGAACATATTACAATGGACTTTGTGACCGGTTTACCGAGATCACCAAGTGGTAAAAATGCTATTTGGGTGATAGTAGATCGGCTTACAAAGGTGGCGCACTTTCTTCCTTTCAGAGTAGGACAATCTACAGAAAGGTTGGCAGAATTGTATATGCAACAGATAGTCAGGCAGCATGGAGTTCCTGTCAGTATTGTGTCAGACAGAGATACCCGTTTTACATCACATTTTTGGAAGAGCTTACATCATAGCCTGGGTACCAAGTTAAGATTTAGCACGGCTTACCATCCCCAGACAGACGGGCAATCAGAAAGAACAATTCAGACTTTGGAAGACATGTTGCGAGCTTGCACTCTGGATTTTGGAGGATCTTGGGAAAGCCACCTGCACTTAGTTGAGTTCTCATACAACAACAGTTATCAAGCCAGTATCCAGATGGCGCCATTTGAAGCACTATATGGTAAGAAGTGTAGGTCGCCACTAGCATGGGATGATATCGGGGAGAGGAAGATGCTAGGCCTAGAAATGATTGTCCAGACCGTTGAAGTGGTTAAGGGAATTAGAGAGCGACTTCGAGTTGCACAGGATCGGCATCGTCATTGGGCGGACCAGCATCGTAGGCCGCTAGAGTTTTCTGTTGGGGACCACGTGTTCTTGCGGATCTCACCTACCCGTGGGGTCATTAGGTTTGGCGTTCGCGGGAAGTTGAGTCCGCGGTACGTAGGCCCATTTGTTATTCTTGATAGGATAGGCAATGTTGCTTATCGTTTATCCCTTCCACCTTCGTTACGAGAGGTGCATGACGTATTTCATGTATCTCAGTTGCAAAGGTATGTAGTGGACCCAAGCCATATCCTTGATCATTCTGAGCTGGTTGTTGGTACCAACCTGTCTTACGAGGAGCAGCCTGTGTCCATTTTGGACCGAAGAGAGAAGATACTCAAGAACCGAATAATTAGCCTTGTCCGGGTTGCTTGGGGTCATCACTCTTTAGGGGAGTCAACGTGGGAACGTGAGGATGATATCCGATCACGGTATCCGCACCTGTTTGACTCACAAGGTATATCCTTCTCTGTATACCTTGATTGTTTTAAACTCCTCGTGCTTGCCACCTTATAAGTAGAATTGCTTGCTATCGTAGAATGTTCAACATAGATATGTTACTTACTATTGACATTGTAGAATGATTGCTTACTTAAATTGCTTATACCTGGAGTAGTCCAGCTCTGATATTTCTATCCTGCTTAGATTTGAAATTCCGAGGACGGAATTTTTCTAAGGAGGGTAGAGATGTCACTTCCCATTCCCAGAATACGTATTTCTAGAATGCATGTACTGTTTAAACGTATTTATTTAATATTTATCATGTATTATTCTGTAGTTAACTTCTTTTAATTTCATGTTAATTAATTTTCTGTAATTTTATTTCTGTATTTTACTCTCTGCTTTAGCTTTGCTATGGGTTCGGCTCAGACTGGTTTAATTATGTTGGTTCATCATGAACCGAAATAAACCCCCACCTACCACCACCCCTTCCATTTAAAGCCCATCCCCTTTCTCTCTCTTCATTACTTCACCATTACTCTTCTTCTTCCTCATAACTCTCCCACCAACCTAGAAGAGATAGGCAAGTGCCAACTTGCTTCTTGATGGATCTCCATTTTTGTTGTTCCCTTGTCTTCCTCTCAATATTCTAAGACACTTTAGTGCTTGGCATTTTCAATTTCTATGGATAAATTCTTTTAGATCTAAGTTTATAGTATTTTCGGATTTCTTGGGTTTTGATCTATTTAAATTGTTATTTCCAAGTTTAGATGGTTCCATGTTGTAGAGAATTTCGTTCTACCCTATTTTGACCTATGGAAGTCCAAATTTGGACTTACGGTGAAGGTTTTATGAAGCTTGGAAGCCAAGGGTTCCATGACCATCCTTCTCAGGTTTTCTGAGAAGATGGGTTATTTCTCAGCCGCATAGATTTATTTATTTCCCAATCTCATTTCTCAGCCGCATGGATTTATTATTTCCCAATCTTATTTCTCAGCCGCATGGATTATTTATTTCCCAATCTCATTTCACAGCCGCATGAGAATCTCATTTCTCAGCCGCATGGAATTATTTATTTCCCAATCTCATTTCACAGCCGCATGGATTTATTATTTTCCAATCTCATTTCTCAGCCGCATGGATTATTTATTTCCCAATCTCATTTCACAGCCGCATGAGAATCTCATTTCTCAGCCGCATGAATTATTTATTTTCCAATCTCATTTCACAGCCGCATGGATTTATTATTTCCCAATCTCATTTCTCAGCCGCATGGATTATTTATTTCCCAATCTCATTTCACAGCCGCATGGATTAATTATTTACCAATCTTATTTCACAGCCGCATGGATTAATTATTTCCTAATTATTTCCCTCAGCTCATGAGATTATTTATTTCCCAATCATTTCTCACAGCCGCATGAATCATTCCTCAGGCGCATGAGATTATTTATTTCCCGATCATTATTTATCTCCCAATTTTATTTTCCGAATTTGACATTAATTAACGTTGATTGTTATCTTAATTTATTATTGATCATGCGTTCCTAGATGGAACTAAGAGACTGGCTAGTCGTCTTATTGAATTAAATGGAATGAGACACGTTCATATTTGCAATCGATTGGCCAATCCCGAATATTGACATAAATACATGCAAGCTACAATTTATTTATTTTACGAAAGCAGCATGTGTACTTTATGGTCAAGGCATAATTATTCCGTGGTTAGTTTTAATTGTTGCATTACGCTATGTAAGACCTACAACCTAACCGCACGGGTATCGTTGTAGAGTTGAGCATATCGTACTTTGTACGGAAGTACTCATTCTGAAATGACCATGATCCACGGCATGGAATTTCACTTAACATAGAGGCTACTAAGTTAAATAAAATAATGATTGCATGGAGAGAATGGATTTCCGAGTTCTTACATGGCAGCCCTCTTTGGTACTATTAGCGCCCAACAGGCCGGCTGGTTTCCACAGATACTGCAATTCTGCCACACGGGCAGGGAGCGGTATCTGCTTATATTATTGTATATTGTATATTGATGACGGGCGTCCCGCTGGGACTCGTCTAATTCATGATTGGCGCAATTGATTGATTGGATAGACTAGCCTTGCTTGCCCATAGTAAGAACTGAGAAATCCTTATTGCATAATTCCAGGATAACTTGGGACTCATAGTAGTAAGCCGTAGGAGTTGGATGGCCGTTTAAGTTGATTTGTTTGTGTACTGTACCTACTCTGTTACCTAACTGAGATGATCAGAGCATCAGGACATGACGGGCTAACTTCTGTCCTTGTTTGGTTGGGAGGTTGGTTCGAAGTGTCGTGATGTTACGTGAATCCCAGTAGCAAGCAGAGATCTATTATTATATTCGCTTATTCACTAGTTTAAATCCTCATATCGTGCTTCCTTGCGGTACTTGCTATTAGAGGTCTAACCTCTCTGGTTTTGCATGGCCAGATTTAGAGCCAGTCCCCGAGGACTCAGCTTACTTCCACCTCCAAGATGGTCAATACTAGAGGAATGATCGCCGGAGGACTCGAGTGGGTTCCTTACTTCCCCGCTCGTTTTGTTAATTACTTTACATTTTGCCGCTTGGCACCGACATGTTAGTCGGATAGTCTTGCACTTACTTTTACATAATTGTAATTAAGTCAGACTGCAGCTGATAACAATTGTGTATATGTTGCTATATCATCTGGCTATATTTTGTAAAGCCAGATCTCAAGAATATTTTGACTAAGCGTTTGGGACGCCTTATTGCTTTATCTTAAATGTTCTCTGTTATTGCTTCTTGTTTGAATGATTGAGACAATAGATGTGAAGTGACCATAGCAAGACTTTCATGTAGTATGCACCCCCTTGTCTTTTAGACAGCATTGATCGTATTATACGGTATTCATCTACCCGTAATACGTAGCTGGCTGAGTCATTCTCCCGCTCTCCAGTATTCTGGTTCTGGGGCGTGACAGAGCTCCGCGCCACGAGCTTCTACCTGTGCCTGCACATGAACACTGTGTGGGTGTCAGTACTCAACTGTACTGGTGGAGTGAGCTTCTCGCCCACCCATACAAAACTGACACGCTCATTTATTTTGTGCAACTTAAACCCTTTCGATTGTCTTTCTAGTCTTGCCTTAGGATCAATTTTAAGACTTGACGTCTAACCAACTCGACGTGCAACGACATGGTCGTGCAACAATAGCAACGTGTATTTCGATCGAGGCAGTGCCTCATCGCCTAGGTACTTGACCAAACTTCAACTCGGGACGGCAGGGTCGTGCCACAATCTATTCGCAACTTAGACATATTCAAGACAACGCTATGCCGAGGAGCAACTTACGCGAACTCGGTCGTGCCAAGACCTTTGTTTAAACTCAAGCGCCTATAGACCAATCCTCGTGCCAATGATTCAAGTGCCAAGGACGGAAATTGGACGACTCGTGCAGGTCGTGCCTCTAGACCTTGCTTAGACTTGTTCGTGCTTCAAGATTAGGTCGTGCCTAACGACTCCCTGACTTAGCCAACAATGCCGCTACGCGAAAGCCAATACGCGAATGCCAATATTTGATACGCGGAAGCCATGCTTTGTGCCGAAGCACGTATCTTGCTAACTTGATACATGTCATGCTAGACTGTCTCATGATTCAACCGACGTCGTGGTAGTACTTGACGCTATCCAAAGGCAAACATGCGGTGTGCCGCTATTCTGTCGACGCATCTACATGAGTGGTCACTAGCAATGTCAAGCTATCATAGACTCGGCTCGAGATCTCGGCTCGTCCCTCACGGGTAGCTAGCCCGGAGGCGCTTTGTATCTCCCATACGGTTATCCAGCATCCTACCGTGAGCCACCTCGTTCCTCCCAAGCCGAAACGGTCCCTTGGCCTAGGCAACCGCTCGAGGAAACTACACCTTGTCGACAAGTTGTCCAATGACCATGCAACTCGATCTACCAGGTCCTTCCTTATTCATGACCATGTTTTCCTTCTCTCTATCAAGACTTACCAAGACTTAGCGAGACTCCCAAGTAGCGGGACCGATCTCGGCGACAACAAGTCGCGTGGACTTCCTTTGTTCGTGGCAAGCTTTTCAGTAAACCGACCGTAGCTCGTGCTTTAGACAAACCTGGTTCTCTAGGCGACGCTAACGCTCAAGTCATATACTTTACACGACGAGCCTTGTTCTCAAGGGGATATGCGACTTGACAACCGCCGCTAGAGCGGGACAGTACTAGAAATGGCTTCGGTAGCCCAGCACAACTCTTATCTAACTTATTCGGGCAACGACTCGACGAGCAAAGGCTACGCCGAGCTATGCATCGAGGGAACGTGCTATGCACGGGGTCGACTTGAACAACCAAATTCGTGCCTAGACTTAGCCAACGAGCCGTGCAAGACGACTTAACTTACGGGACGTGCGAAGGCTATGCCAAGCCTTGCAGGACAGGACCGTGCGTGCTTTATTAAGCATTCATGCGGGCGACGCCTATGACTTAGGCTAATTCGAGTGTCGGGACAAAACGACGGGACCGTGCATGCTTCACCAAGCATTCACGCATGCGACGCCTAGGACTTAGGCTATTTCAAATGTCGGGGCAACTTAACAACTTAAGCCAACGTCCTTCTCCCAAGCCACGGGATCGAAGGATCGTGTGTCATTTGAAAGCACGCTGAGCCGACTTCTATGTTGACCATGGGACCATTTTCCATGTTCTAAGACATTCCGGCCCGACGGGATTATTTTCTTAGCTATGTTGGTGCGTAGCTTTTAGATTAGCCTACCAGTGCAAGTTGAAAACATTGCGAGTTATTATGTGAAGGCTAAGATGAGGCAAGTTCACCGAAACTACCCCACCTGAGCGAGTAGTCGCCTCGGACGAGCAAGCCTTCGAGCAGCCGTTGCAAGACTAAGTTCTAACGCCGTCGGCGTTTCGATTCCTCCGATTGACTTTGCGAGACGGGGCACTACACCGAGGACCTCTTAAGAACCAAGCCCCAAGTTCTTTCTGACATCATACCCAAATAGGTGAGCCTATTCGGAGAGACTTCGTAAAAAAAATTTCTCAAATGTAATTATAAATAAGATTTTTCAAGAAATTCACACTATTTGCGAACTGTGCAAAATATGTGACAATTTAGTGCGTGCTCAAAATGAGCGTTGCCTTTGAAAAATTATTATCCAAAAAAATTATTTTGGAAGGCCCAAATTTGGCGGTGCCAGAATTTGTTTATGTAGCCAAAACAATTTTTCAAGATTTTCCGTTATTACGTTAAAAAAAATGTACAACATAAACAGGAAATAACACACAAAAGAATTGGTGCCTAAGCAAGTGGCACCAAAAAAAATGTCAACTATTTTTCCGACGTCTAATGAAGCGACGCCAAAAAAATAGCGAGAAAAAAATACAATTTTACTACCCATCTGTTACAATAATTCACTGAGTAACATAAAGAAAAAAAAATGCTACTGAGGTGCTCGGCAGGGCGCAGATGGCACTGAGGTGCTCGCCGGGGCTCTCCAAATCCATCATTACCAAAAAAATGTTAGCATTTAAATTTTCTTCGTCAACATGAAAAAAAATTCAAAAAAATTCTTTTTTCAGAAAAAAAAAAACTAACAAATATTTTGTTGGGATAAGTACTATTTAAACAAAAAATTTTCTGAATTTGTCAGTTTAAAAAATTTCAGAAAAATGTCTTTTACCAAAATATATACATGAGACTATTTGATAAACACGCCAAAGTATATTTTGATAAAAAAAAAATTTGATCAAAATATTGTGTTTTACCAAAGTATATTTTCGTAACAAAATTTCTGTAACAAAATATATTGCTGTAACAAAATATATTTGATAAAAAAAATTTACTCGTATATATTTTTCAAAAAAAAAATTTGAGTATATATTACGAAAGCTTCTACTACTCTTAAAAATCACACACTTCATTTCTTAAACAGTAAGTATGTCCAAATTCATGTTGGGAACGGAATTCGGATGAAAAATAAATTTCGTGACGACTGAAATAAGTCGAAAACATCATGCAATACACAATCGAACTATCGTAAACATAGAATTTTTATGTGAACCATGAAGAGTCTAAGTAGAAGACGAAAAATTCACTAGACGAATAGAAGAGAAAAAAAATCACTCAACTACAATTTCTCCTACCGATCTCAGAAACTTAGAAAATGGACCAACCACAACTACTCAAAATGAAGAGTATATTAACAAAAAAAATTTACCTTTCTTACCTTATGGTGGAAGAAAGTGAGAAAACGATCGGTACGTCGGATCTCCGGCGTTGCACGAACAAGGTGCTGATAACGTGTTGTGTGGACAATTAGCTCAACCTCTCAATGTATATCAATATATCTCAATGTGTCTCTACAAGCCATCCCAACCTAAAGTCACTTGAGAGTTACAAAGGTAAAGAGTCACTTGAAAACATGAAGGATTACCATGAGTTACAACAGAGATAACTTTTTATCATGTTGGTCTTCTTGCCTTCCTACGCACACTAACAAATATTAGTAAGGGGGTTATTTATAGTCTATCAATACATAACTCTAAATCTTTACACGCATGTCAAGTTAAGAAACAGTGCGATTTGATATATGTGAATATTTCTGCCAATATTAATCCTAATCTCTTTAGGATTGCGTTTAATCAAGAAATTTAGTGGGTCGGATCGAACATGACATCTAGCCTATGTAAAGTCATAGTAAGCTTGAACTTGGACCTCTGGACCTAGCTTCGGATTATAGATCACCGGATTAGAAATTAATTATTGTGTTCATAATTATTGCTTGTTGACCAAAAATTTAGAATATCGACATTCCTAAAATGTCATTATATACTCATATTTAATTCTTTATCATCCAAATAACAAATCTGTCCCCGAATAACATGATTGTCATCACGTATCATGCATGTACAAATTAATGTTAAATTTAATGTATGAATAGATTTAGAATTTGAATGAAATAAAATTAAAGATGAGTACATGATAATATTTCAGGAATGTCAATAACAACACCCAAAATCTAATACAAATGATCATTTAGGATCATTTTAATTGTTTTAACTATTTAGTGGTACACCCTAAATACTAAATACGGTAGTCCGTTTTGGATTAGTGGTAAGTTTTGAATTCTAGTTCTACTCGTAGTCAGGTTTGATTTGTGTATCTGGGTACTCTAATTAAAGAGTTTATCCGACCTGTTTCATATAAAATTTGAGTCGTGTCGTTTCGTTACAATTAACCATGAATAACTAAAAGTTAATAATTCATATACTTTTGAATAATTCTATAGAGACACATTTTTATTGACATACTTTATTGACACACTTATGTGACAGATGATTTGGCATTCCATGTCACCCAAATTAATTGAGATCTTATTAATTATTTTTTTGGTATGTCCAATTTTGTATGTATGGAAGGTTTCCAATCTTTGGTATGTGTTACAATTTTGCATGGTCAATTAATTATTCACTTGCCAAAATTGTCCATGTCCATTTAATTAGTTTATGTGTTGCAATTTTGCATGGCCAATTAATTATTTACTTGCCAAAATTGTCCATGTCAAATTAATTAGTTCACAATCCATGCAAAAGATTCAATCTTCTTGCATGTATAGAATCCAAGCAATCCACCAAATTGGACAAAATTGGACATACCAGAAAAATAATTAATAAGCCCTCAATTAATTCGGGTGACATGGAATGCCAAATCACCTGCCACATAAGTGTGTCAACAAAGTATGTCAATAAAAGTGTGTCTCTATGGAATTAACTCTATACTTTTTATTTTAATTTATGTGCATCCGAACCATACCTAGCTTTGAGGATCGATTCTAATTTAAGATTGGATTTGGTATTTTTTTAGTCCAAACAGCTAGGCCTCGTTTGGTTCGCGGAATCTCCGGATTGGAAAAGAAAATTGAGGAGAAAAGAAAAGTGATTTCCAATGGAATATTAGGAGGGAAAGTGATTCCATCCATCCATCCAAGCAAGGAATCACTTTCTCCCCCATTGAAGTAATCAATTTTCTTTCCAAATTCTTTGGCATTTCCGAACATCGAAAAGAAAAATCGATGGAAAATAAAAATTTTCAAAGAAAAAGAAATGACAAAGAATTAATTTTCTTTTCCGTCCGAACCAAACGAGGCCCTACAGTAGTTTGAACTCAAGCCCAAACTACTCCAATTACTGGCTTTCTGATTAACAAATAATTAGTATAGATGTTTCATACCACTTGAAAAAAGCAAAGAATATTTTACTTAAAAAATTATATACGTAATTACCTAACCGTCTATGTTAAGTATAACAAATAATTTTAATTAGTAAATATAAGTATAGATATTTTTGAAAAAAAAAATAACCGTAAACTAAAGGGCTAATTAGAGTTTTATACCAGCTTATAATTTAAGCTATGTCAGGTCAAATTAGAAAATTTAGTTCCTGAATTTTCATATTTTGTTTCATCTTTCTAATTATATCCTTACCAACTTATATATGAAAATTTTATTGTCATGCATGGAGAAGGAGAGTATAAAAAATAAAAAAAACTAAACAAAATATAAATATTCAGGGCCCTAACTTATAGGCTAAATTGTAACTTGATACACTTAACTATCACTGTTTTTCAACTTGATAACCTCAACTTTTATAGGTATTAACTTAATACCCTATCTCAACTTATATTTCTAACTTGATATCCAAAAAAATTTTATTCCTAAACTACCCTCCCCTCCCCTCCCGGCTGCTAATTCCTCCACCCCTCCCCCCCCCCCCCCCCCCCCCCCCCCCCCGGCGGTCATCCCCCCCTCCCCTATCGGCGACCACCCCCCCTACCCGCCCTCGCCCCAGACCACCCCCACTACCCGACCCCACCGGCGACTACCCCCCTACTCCCTCCCTCCCCCACCGGCGACCAGCGCCCCTATTCCCTCCCTTCCCCACCGACGACCAGCGCCCCTAGCTCCCCCCCCCCCCCCCCCCCCGGCTGTCCAAAGCGCCGCCGTGTACTGCCCCGTGCGCCGCCGCCTGCTTGCGCCACAGTCCGCTACCACCCACCGGAGAGAGGGAGGGTGGGAGGTTGGGGGGAGAAGGAAGAGGCAGTTTGGTCCAATTTTTTTTCCAAGGTATCAAGTTAGTATCTATAAAAGTTGAGGGTGTCAGGTTGAAAAACCGTAATAGTTGAGGGTATTAAGTTGTAATTTAGCCTAACTTATATATAAATATTTTATTGTCATACATGGAGAGGGAGGATATGAAAGAAAAAAAAACAAACAATAAATATTCATGGTCTAAATTTTCAATTGGATATGTAACAAAAGCTGATATAAAATTCAGAGTCTAAACACGGATTACCCCTAAACTTAGGCCTCGTTTGGTTCGCGGAATGGAAAGGAAAGGAAACTGATTCCTTGGTATTTCCTTTCTTTTAGGAAATTATAATTCCTATAAACTTTTCTTTCCTGTGTTTGGAAAGATCGGAATTATAGCCGGAATATATCTTTAATTTCCATTATAGTGTTTGGTGTTTGTAAGGAAAGGAAACAAAATCAAATCAATTTTCCAAAAATACTCTCGTGCTAATAAAAATAATTATTACTTAGAAATATTTTTGTCTAAAAGATATTATGGATAAAAATGGTAAATAATATCATGAACATTGATATTTTGGTCAAAATTTTTTGTAATAAATGCAAAAAAATTGGACGAAAAGTGATTCCTTAGATAAATGGGAGGAACCACTTTTTCTCCTATTTTTTTACCTCTTGGGAATCATTTTTCCTTTCCAACAACTTTTCTTTGGCTCCCAAACATAGAAAAGAAATCACTTTTCTTTTCCAAGCTCAAATTCCGGTAACCAAACAGTACTTAAACATAGTTGCAATGTGGGTAGGATTCACAATTGCAAATGTGAGCAGAGTAGGGATTGATTTGCCGACTAGATCCGAGATTTTGCTTGCTAGCAATCCCAATCAATAAATACGACCCCAAATTTGTATGGTCCTCCCCTCCCCCTACAAGCAAAAACAAATAAGAAAAATAAAAGCGAGACAGTCATTAAACAAAATCATCTCCACCCACCCCCAATCCAGCCGCACCCCGTCCCCACCACCGTTCGATTGGATCTACTACTACTACTGCTGCTGCTACTCCTCCCCTCAAGTCTAGCCGACACTCTGAAGCAAAATAAAAGTAGAAACAAACAGAAGTGGAAAAAGGAAGTAAGCTAGCAATGGGAGGGGAAGGGCACTTACAGTCGTGGGCCACCTCCCGCCGCGGCAGCAACCCCCGTCTGGAGTCGGACGGGCCCATCATCGTCGACATCCCCCCGACCCCGCCGTTCAAGAACTCGGGAGGCGGCGGCGGCGGCGGCGCGTCCTTCCTCTCCCTGGTCCTCCCTTTCGACCGGTTCGGCGCGTGGTCCGCCGGCACCTCCCTGGGCACGGCCGCGGTGATCGCGTCGTGGTACCTGTCGAACATCGGCATCCTCCTCCTGAACAAGTACCTCCTCTCCTTCCACGGGTTCCGCTACCCGATCTTCCTGACCGCCCTCCACATGGTGTCGTGCTCCCTCTACTCCTCCCTCTCCGTCCACACCTTCCGCCTCGTCCCCCTCCAGCGCATCTCCACCCGGCGCCAGCTGTACAACATCCTCGCCCTCAGCCTCATCTTCTGCCTCTCCGTCGTGTGCGGCAACACCTCCCTCCGCTACCTCCCGGTCTCCTTCAACCAGGCCGTCGGCGCCACCACCCCCTTCTTCACCGCCGCCTTCTCCTTCCTCCTCACCTGCCGCCGCGAGCACCCCCTCGTCTACCTCACCCTCCTCCCCATCGTCCTCGGCATCCTCCTCGCCACCAACAGCGAGCCCCTCTTCCACCCCCTCGGCTTCCTCTTCTGCCTCGCCTCCACCGCCGGCCGCGCCCTCAAGTCCGTCATCCAGGGCATCCTCCTCTCCTCCGACTCCGACAAGATCAGCTCCATCAACCTCCTCCTCTACATGGCCCCCATCGCCGCCGCCCTCCTCCTCCCCCTCAGCCTCTACATCGAGGGCGACGTCGCCTCCCTCACCCTCCGCAAGGCCAGGGACGACCCCCGCCTCCTCCTCCTCCTCTTCGCCAACGCCACCGTCGCCTACCTCGTCAACCTCACCAACTTCCTCGTCACCAAGCACACCAGCGCCCTCACGCTGCAGGTGCTGGGGAACGCCAAGGCCGCCGTCGCCGCCGTCGTCTCCGTCATGATCTTCCGCAACCCCGTCACCGTCATGGGGATGGTCGGCTTCGGGATCACCATCGGCGGGGTCGTACTGTACAGCGAGGCCAGGAAGAGGACCAAAAACACCACCACCGCCACCGCCACCAATATTAACACTTCTGGTGGTAATTCTAGTGCATTACTGAATTCTTCGAATTCGACTAGCTAGCAACTATATATAATTATATATGTTTACCAAAAGATTTTGTGATTCGTAATATTGTTGCGGAGATCGGCGTCGGTAATTTTCATCATCAGCAAGCAATTGTAATATTGATATTTTGTAATTTCTTTTTTCCTTTCTCGAATATGTTTCAATCGTCATCTATTTGCTGCCGATGCAAAGTGTCGGCTGGTGTTCATTTATATTCTTCTTTCCTTTTTCTGACCACTGATGCTGATGCTGATGCTGATGCTGATGCTGATGCTGATGAGCTGTTGTTGGTTTGATTGGTTTTTATTACAAAAGCCGCTGATTTTTAGGGACCAATCATTGACGTAGTTGGTGGTGG
Organism: Iris pallida; assembly: GCA_029216955.1. Classification (NCBI taxonomy): domain Eukaryota; kingdom Viridiplantae; phylum Streptophyta; class Magnoliopsida; order Asparagales; family Iridaceae; genus Iris; species Iris pallida. The sequence continues at coordinate 2,413,125 of JANAVB010024800.1, read as the reverse complement.
TGCCGACCATTACTTCTCAAGCAAAACCCTTTTCCCTACAGATTATCTGCCATTCCATGATGGATGATGCATCGTCACAAAGCGGGCATATAATTCATGCCATGTCCTCTTCAGGATTATTAATTAGAGAGCTCCTTTTCAAATTGTACACTCGCTTTCTTTTATTAATTTAGTAAAACTTATTTAATTAATTATAATTAGTAAGTATTTTATAGTTTAGACCCTGGCATGTCCAATATCCTCCTTCAACCGTGCTACTTTGCTAGAGATGTGTCCGTCCGTAGCAGTCCGACGTCCGGAAGCGGAGCAGGAGGGGGCAAGGGGCGGACGGTGCTGGCGAACGCGACGGCGGGACAGCCGAAGTAGGAAGGGTGTGGCTGGGGATGCGACGGCGTGCGGTGGCTCGCGAGTATTATGCGAGCCGCCACGCTTTTTTTTATCCTCTTTTTAGTTGTTGTTCTTGTACTCATGTTCAAATATAAAGCAAAAAAGAAACCAAAAATAAAAATCTATGTCCAAACTTTCAATTGAACATGCAGGAATAAACTCTAAGCTGGTATAAAATCTAGAATCTAAACGTCAATTAGCCCAAGGCTAAAAGATAATTGTCTTAATTATTCTAAATTCATTATTATATTACTATTATGATATTATTATATATATTATTTTATATCTTGTTTGTAAAGAGTATTCAGGAAGATCAAAAGACAGCTTCCGTAATTACCTAGCTGCGTCATTTAAATTTTATGCTGGATTGGAAACAAATTCTAGAATCTTATATTATGTTTTGCTTGCTTACCTACAATTTCATTGTCGAGGATAAACATATGGATACAAATTTCTTAAAATCACAATCAAGAGGAAAACTGAAAGACAAGTAAAAAATAACAATACAAATTTGGGTGTCATAATTTGGGAGGTCACTTTTTTTTTTTTTCTTGTACCTTGTCTTGGTCTTGGATGCTTCTACTTTCAAATTTATTAAAGTGCCCAACCAAATGTCACCATGTCGATACTCGTCGGTGTCGTTAGCGGTGGCAGTTCTACGTAAATAAACCTACATTCAGCTTTGACAGTTGCCACAGGGTTGGAAAACAGTGTTTGAGGAAGGAAAACACCTTTCTCCGGATTTGCTCACTTAACACACTGCACGACATGTTGGCACACTTGTCATGAGCAGCGGGTGTTGATGTATAGACACGCAGAAAAATTACTGCTCTTGAGGAGACTCGGACACAATTTGATTGAAACTTATACGCACAGTTAAAAGGCAGGCTTAGAGTCGGTCATTGCCGTTCACTATCAGAAAATTACCTCCACACAAACAAAGTTTCATAATATTAGAGGTACTAAAGCCATCTCCAATGAAAAATTCAAAAATTGGATTTCTATCTTACTTGTCATCGTACTTTATGAAAATTTCTATCCTAGTTGCTAGAGTTTCTACATTGGAATTGCATACACAAAAGAAATACTCTCCATTGCTTATGTGTATCTCCATCTGGTATGTAAGCCATGCCGCCATATCATGGAGTCAATCCTTTGTTCTCCATTACTAATTATTTATAGATAATTTTAAAAAGAACACACACTTAAGTAACCATTATTAACGGAGGTATAGCTAAGGTTCTCCATTACTAATTATTTATAGATAATTTTAAAAAGAATATGTTATAAACTAGAGAGATAGCAACAAGAAAAAATGGAAAAAAAAGTTGTGTGTCATTTCATTCATCCAATATGGCCTTTATATAGGTTTACAATGGATTGACAAAGGTCATGAGTTATGAAATCAAAGGGCATGAGTTACATAAGTTATAAAACCAAAGGGCATGAGTTACATAAGTTATGGATGACTAAGAGTCATGGGACATCCATATTTACAACACTCCCCCTTGGATGTCCGATGTAATATGGGATATGTCTCGTTAAAACCTTGCCAAGAAAAATCTAATGGGATAAAAACTTGGACGAAGGAAAAAGAGTACATATTACACAAAATGTGTAAGCGTGATAAACTGCCTCGTTAAAACCTTGCCAAGAAAAATCCAATGGAATAAAAACTTGGTCGAAGGAAAAAGAGTACAGTTTGAGAATTAGTGATCACGCTCCCCCTGATGCTGGCAAGAGATCCTTTAGCTGACGCATCCCAATATTCTGAATCATCTTTCTGAATGTTGTGGTTGGTAATGCTTTATTGAATAAATCTGCAAAATTCTTGCTTGATTGTATCTGCCGAACGTCAATGTCACCATTCTTCTGTAGCTCGTGATTGTAGAAAAATTTAGGTGATATATGCTTCGTTCTGTCGCATTTGATGTAGCCATTCCTGATTTGTGCAATACAAGCAGCATTGTCTTCATACAATATTGTCCCAGTATTCTTTGTTGAAGATAACCCACATGATTCTCGGATATGCTGAGTCATCGTTCTTAACCATATGCACTCTCGACTTGCTTCATGCAATTAGGCCAGAATTTCTGAGTGATTAGAAGAAGTTGCTGCTAATGTTTGTTTCACTGAGCGCCATGATATTCCAACACCACCACAAGTAAACACATATCCACTCTGAGATCTTCCTTTATGTGGGTCAGATAGATAACCAGCATCAGCATAACCCACAACTTATGATTCTAAATTTTTTGAGTAAAATAAGCCCATATCAGTTGTTCCACGAAGATAACGTAATATATGTTTAACACCATTCCAATATCGTTTTGTTGGTGCTGAGCTATATCTTGCCAGTAAGTTTACTGAGAATGCTATATCAGGTCTTGTACAATTTGCAAGATACATTAAAGCTCCAATAGCACTAAGATATGGTACTTCCGGACCTAATAATTCTTCATTATCATCTCGAGGACGGAATGGATCTTTCTTTACATCTAAAGATCGAACAATCATGGGGCTACTCAGTGGATGAGATTTATCCATATAAAATCTTTTCAAGATTTTTTTCTACATAGGTAGATTGATGGATAAAAATTCCATTTGATAAATGCTCGATCTGCAGGCCGAGACAAAATTTTGTCTTTCCGAGATTTTTTATCTCAAATTCTTTCATTAGATAGTTAGCAGTTTCTGTGAGCTCTTCGAAAGTTCCGACAAGATTTAAGTCATCAACATAAACTGCAATAATTGAGAATCCATTTTTACATCTCTTGATGAAGACACATGGGCAAATTGGATTGTTTATATATCCTTCTCTAACAAGGTACTCGCTAAGGCGATTATACCACATTCTTCCAGATTGTTTTAATCCGTATAGGGATCGTTGTAATTTGATTGAGTATAACCCATGAGATCTTTGGTTATTTGCTTCAGGCAATTTGAATCCTTCTGGGATCTTCATATAAATGTCATTATCCAATGACCCATACAAATATGCGGTAACAACATCCATAAGCCGCATATCAAGTTTTTCTGTGACTGCTAAGCTGATCAAATATCGTAATGTGATTGCATCGATCACAGGGGAATATGTTTCATCATAATCAACTCCAGGTCTCTGTGAAAAACCTTGTGCAACAAGTCGTGCCTTGTATCTCACAATTTCATTTTTCTCGTTTCGTTTTCAAATACCCATTTGTATCCAATAGGTTTTATACCTTCAGGGGTTTGGACTACTGGTCCAAATACTTTTCGATTTTCTAAGGATTTTAATTCAGCTTGTATCGCATCTTTCCATTTTAGCCAATCATTTCTATGTCGACATTGTTCAATAGATTTTGGTTCAGGATCCTCATTTACAATATCAAGTGCAACATTATAAGCAAAGATATTGTCTATAGTAATTTTTTTTCTATCCCAGCTTTCCCTTGTACTCATATAATTCAAAGAGAACTCTTCTGAAATATGTTCATTATCATGTGCCTCTTCAGGAGTTACTTTAAACTGATCAGTCAAATTTTCTATAGCGCTTTCATGTTTCGAAACTATTTTCTCTTCGGAAGTAATAACTTGTACCTTTTTTTTTCGAGGGTTCTTATCTTTAGCGCCAACAGGGCGTCCATGTTTCATGTACGGTTTTAATGTGCCATCATGTTGTCCTTCAGGAATATTAATCCGTGCGGGTACATTTATAACCGGTACATGAGATTTTGTCACTTTCTTAATATAAGTGAATGCATCTGGCAATTGATTTGCAATATTTTGCAAATAGATAATCCTTTTCACTTCTTGCTCACATCTACTTGTGTCTGGATCAATAAAAGATGATACATTCCATGTAATTTCACGCCGTTCTACAGGAAGTGACGTTTTATCTCCCCCTAACGGCGAAAAAACTGACTCATCAAAATGGTAATCAGCAAACCTTGCCTTAAATAAATTGCCCGTCAGGGGCTCAATGTATTTTATTATAGATGGTGAGTCAAAACCAACGTAAATTCCAAGACACCTTTGTGGGCCCATCTTTATTTTTTTTAGGTGGAGAAATGGAGACATAAACTGCGTAACCAAAAATTTTTAAGTGAGAGATATCAGGCTGCAGGCCAGAAACAAATTCCAATGGTGAATGATGATTAAATGAACTTGGTCGAATACGGACCAATGCAGCTGCATGCAGTATTGTATGTCCCCAAACAGAAGTGGGTAAACTTGACCTTAAAAGTAAAGGTCTAGAAATCAATTGTAATCTTTTAATAAAAGACTCTGCAAGTCCATTTTGAGTATGGACATGTGCAACTGAATGTTCAACGTTAATCCCAATTGACATGCAATAGTCATTAAATGCTTGAGATGTATATTCACCGGCATTATCGAGACGAATTGTCTTAATAGAATAATCAGAGAATTGAGCCCTTAACTTTATAATCTGAGCAAGAAGTTTGGCAAAAGCAACCGTTCTTGTTGACAATAAACATACATGTGACCATCTAGATGATGCATCTATCAAGACCATAAAGTAACGAAATGGACCACACGGTGGGTCAATAGGTCCACAAATATCTCCTTGTATTCTTTGTAAGAACATAGATGACTCAAGATTAACTTTCATCGGAGATGGTCTTATAATTAATTTTTCTTGTGAGCATGCAACACACACACAATCGCGAGTTAAAAGAATCTTCTGGTTCTTTAAAGGATGTTCTCGTAAGTTTCTAACTATTCGATGCATCATACTAGATCCAGGGTGGCCAAGCCGATCATGCCAAAGCATAAAAAGTTTTGGATCATTGAACTTCTGGTCCATCGTAGTGTTAGATTCTATGGCACTTATTTTTGCATAATACAATCTTGATAAGAAAACTGGGAGTTTTTCTTTCACATGCTTCTGGCATGAATCATTGGATGTAATGCATAGATATTCCATATTCCTGTCACGACCCGATCCCAAATAATTGGGTCGAACCGGATCATGCCCAGCCTGCACCGTTGTGAGACGGCGGCAGTAAGCTGTTCTATTAGCAGGTATTCACAACAATATCTATACATTTGTCACAACTGAATATACGAAAAATTTAAAACTTTATTCAACATTTGAAAAGTACAACTGGAATTTAAAGAACTGAAATAAAATGCTGAATTCAAATTAACAAAAATCCCAAAAACAACAACAAAACTAGAAAACTAGAAATGTCTAGCTAAGCGATCGGCTCGTCGGCCTCATGTCATGCGTCCTCTAATGGGGACTCTGGCAACACCACAGGGTACAAATCCGGGTCATAATAGCTATTGTACAATAGCTCAGCATCCTCAATGTCACCTAAAAATGTTGTCTCCAGTCAGGAGTGAGCAAGTACGAATATGTATCTCATATTTCAAATAATAATAAAAAAGTGCAGACTAAACAGTTGAAACAATATTTTCCAGTAGTTCTACGATTAAAAATAATGTGATTTGAATGTGTAATCGTCTGTGACCGGCTTGGGTTATACAATAGCGTCATAGCGACGCGATACGGCTTATCCCCGTGTGTAAGAGGGGTAAGCTCGCACAATCCTGCAATATAGGGGGGTATTGGCCATAAACGTTACACTATTCCCCTAATTCCCACAATCAATATCAATCAATATCTGAACCCTAGGAGAGGGTTCCGCGTAGCAATGTGGTTTAAACAAGCAGCTTGACAATTACTAAATAAAATACAAGAAAACATATGTAAGCCCCCTGAATTTCAGGGCTGTTTTAAATTTTTCTAAATGAATTATTATCGATAAATATTTTATTTATTTAATTGTTTTGATCATTTATGTGCCTTTCCGTAACTTTGACTTCTGGAGCGTCAGGGATGCCAATCTCTGTAAACTCTCTTCACGAGTTTTGAAGTAGACAAGATTATCTTCGTTTTGATATATCGTGTCCCACTTGAATTCGTTCCCTTGTGCTCTTTTTGTATCGCGCAAGTTCGGGTCAACTTAGACCAATTAATAATTGAATAATTATTCCCACTTTTATTTTTGATCATCGTTTGCACGTTACCGTTGCTTTTAATTTAGGAGCACCAGATCAGCCATCTTCTCGAAACCAACTTCTCATAAATGATCTACTCGAGACGCTCTTCACCCATGACCTTCGTATCCCACTCAGACACTTCATTTTGTGCTCCATTTTCTTCGCACAACTTCCGGGTCAATTTAGGCCGATTTATTTTCTGCCGTGAAACCCGATTTAATTTCCGATTTAATTTCAGGACCCGACATCGATCCAGCCTGTCAACCCGAAGTATGGACGTGGCCCACATGAAGCCTACTACCCGCATGAAACTTGTGTCCCATTTATTGGAGTCCCCGTATATCATTTATTTATCCATGATTATAAATCCCTATTTTTAATTTAATTATCGCCCCCGGTTCGATTTTGACCCGATCCGGCTCGACCGAACCCGAACCCAAGCTCCACGTTGCTCTTTCATGACTGCCCGAGTACCCCACATAATTTTCCTATTTTTCCTATTTTTAATATCTATTTATTCTCTCTCTATTCTACAAATATCTCATTTAATATCCCTTATATATATATACATACATATATATATATATAAATATCTCTCTCTTACACTCTTTCTCCAAACAAATACCACATCACCCCCTCCCCTCTCTCTTTACAGCACATTAACCCCCCCCCCCCCCCCCCCACAGGACCGACTTCCCACTCTCCCACTCTTTCAAATATCTCTCTCTCTCTCTATTCTCACTCACTCTCTTTCCATATACACAAACACATAAATTTCAATCCCTCCCTCTCCTCCTTACACTCACCTACAAATACCACCACCACAGCCGAACCCCCCTCCACAGCCGAGCAACCACCCTCTCCTCCTCCCGAGCTCCTCCCCGACTTCCCCTCTCCTCCTTCCTCCTTCTCATCCTCCTCATCACAACCATCACCAACCCACCACCATTATCATCACCTCCACCACCTCCACCACTTCCACCACCGTCCGTCGTCGCCTCCACGGCCCCGCCGCCGTCGTCGGGCTCGGCCAGGCCAGCCCCGCACCGCAGTAGCCAGCAGCAGCAGCTGCGACATCAGGCGGTGCAGCAGTAGCCGCACGCGTGCGCGCACGGCCACGCGCGCCGGCGATCGCCGCCGCCGCACACCACCCCCACGACCCCCCCCACTCCGGCGTACCCCCGGCAAACTCCCCCGGGCCAGCGCCTTCCTCCCCGGCGCGACGCATGGGCTATTCGTGCGTTTTGAACGGAATTCCGTCGGCGCGCGCGAGTTTGGAACTTCAGAATTCGCGTCCCGTCGTAGCGACTTCGCGCAGATTTTCTGGTCAATCCGACCGTTGGATCGACGATTTCTTCGCTCCGTCTCAATCTCGGTATATAGCACTTCACTCCTGCCAATTTTCGTCCGTTAATTTTATCATTTGATACCTCAAAACTGGCCACCAAGTTGACGTTTTAAATTGAACTATTTTTGGACAGTTTCGTGGAGCCGACTTCGTCAGCTCGTAACTTCGCCGTCGCAGCTCCGTTTTGCGCACCGTCAGTTCCGGTGCACAGCTGGTATAACCATCTTCCTGTCTCCTTTAGGTTTCGTTTCATTATAAGCACGTTTGGTCGGTCGAATTCGACGCCAAAGTTGGTCGTCCGAATTCTTTAATTTACCCTTGTTAAATTCCATTTTTGAACCCGGGACTCCGGATTCAATTTCTGACACCACCAGTAGACTCGTGGCGTCGTTCTGGCATATTTTTATATAAAGTTTGCTTGATTTGGAGAACGTGGGCCCTGGCACGCATTTCGGTGCAAAACGGATCCCACTTTTCGAGTCAACGGGTCACTTTGAGATCGGCTCATCGGAATCCAATTCCGGATATACCGTTGAGTTCGTATCGTCATTCTGGACTCGTTGACATATAATTTGCTGAGTTTTGAAGACATTTGCTTCGGCACGCATTTTCGTGCAAATCGGATACCAAATGTCGTGTCAACGTATCATTTTGAGATCGGCACATCGGAATCCTATTTCGGACATACCGTTGGGTTCGTATCATCATTCTGAATTCGTGGACATATAATTTGCTAGGTTTTATAGACTTCTATCCCGACACGCTTTTCGGTGCAAAGTGTGTCCAACGACGGACATCATTTTGACCCGAAATTACCGTTTTGCCCCTGTGTCCAAATTGGACTTATGGGTAGGCTATCCTAGCTGATTTGACCGTTCTAGACACGTTGATGATATTTATTTTATCATCCGACAACATCTGTAGATTTTGTTTATGAGTCATTCCTTAATTTATAATTAATTATTTTTCTAGATATTGTTACTTTCTGGTTTTGAATTTTTATATATATTTTAATTGCTGTAAAAATCTTGGAAAAATGGTATTTAAATATTATGTTAATTTAGCTAATTTATTATAATTTTTCTAGCATTTAATAAGTACTTTTGGTATTTTATAAAAATAGGAAAACAGAACTCATTTTCAGTATATTTATGTTTGCTGATTTTTAATAAATATTTATGAGGGTTTATAAATCCCAGAAAAATTAGTATAAATTTCTATAATTAACAAGGATTATTTTGGTACTTTATTTTATATATATTTAAGCTTTTTGTCTATCTCTAAAATTGTTGGAACTTAGTGTACCGTTTGATTTATTTATTGAGTAGTTACAACTTGCAAGTTTTGCGTTGATTTGAGTTGTTATAGTATTGGACCTCACCCCGTACTAGTGTAAAGACCCTAGAGAGTTAGTTTGTGTATAGTGGCACTTCACATTAGACTTTTATGCTAGGTTCCCACTTGGCTAGTATCCAGTTAGGAGTCGTGTCACACCACTAGTATATTGTTGATCCTAGCTTAGAACTGAGTTGTATATCACTATTGACAGGATACCGGACATCTATATCTTCGTACTAGTATTCTTGCTTTGTTCGAGGCAAGTACATCTACACACTCATTTACTGTCTTTTAATGCTAGAACATGTATTAACCCTGTTAAAATACTGCTTCTGAATAACTGCAAGTTAAATCTTCACATGTTGTATTACTTTCAGTACCTGCCATGCTTAGGACAGTTCTTATATCTTCACATGTTTCTTACTGGTTCTCAGTACATGTTTTACTATGCTTTATACTACTCGGAGTATTCACATGTTTCATACTGTTCCCAGTACCGGCCATGCTTATATTACTCCCAGTATCTCCCACATGTTTTACTGTTCTCGTATCTCTCACATGTTAGAATATGGGTTATGGGGAAACTGACAGTTGAGTACGTGATCACGACCCCCTTCTTCGTACGTATGTACCGAGCAAGGTTGACATTTTATATGTATACCTTGTCGTAGGCTTTATCTCAACGCGGATTTGTGCGTATGTACATCTGTCGCCGTTTCACTTGTACGGAAGTACATTTCATTATGTGCCCCCAGCACATTGTACATCTATTGACCGATCACGTACCTGCTACAGTTTTAAACATTACATACGCATCTGTCTCTATGACATATGTGTCATTGCCATGATAGACTATGAGATATGCCATGTTTCCTGTGTTACTATGATACGGTGATTCCAGTCATACATGATCCCAGTTGTATCATGAGGCCATGTTTTTCAGTATTTTCTGTTTTATAGACTTATCACACCATGTTTCTTGTTGTACATCTCTTTCATTATATGTTCAGTACTTTAGTTCTAGAGGTTGTACTTGCTCCCGTCCTGACAGGATAACGTTGTAGGTATACTTTTCGAGAAGGAAACGCTATGTGTTATATATTATGGCACTGATTTTGAGGACCTGGCCTTAGCTCCAGAAGAGGCCCCAGCGGGAAACCTTGCTTAGTTATCTTTCTTGTGTTTTGGGACTTAGACTTTGGTCTGTACTTATATTTGGATACTGGACTTTGTCTCCAGTTAGATACTTTGGTTATGTATTATTAAGTCTGTGCTCATGTTACCTTCGCTTATAGATGCTGTGTTGTGATGAACTTTAAATGTGATTTTAGAACTGTTAGTAGCTTAGATCATTTATTATCTATTCTTAGAACAGCTTACTGCGCTTTAACCAAGCGTAGGCTGGACATGGCTCGGCCCGGCCCAACAATTTGGGTAACGGGTCGTGACAACATAACCGTAACTTGCCTCTGTTTTGTTGACTGGATCGGGAAAGTCGGTACCGAGGAGGATGTCAGGTTCGTCTCCGAGATCCTACAGTTGAGAACCTCGACTTAGAACCATAACGAAACCATTCTAGGTGTGCTAGTTACAATCTCTAGAAGTAGACCCTAGTCATATTTTAGATTATTTAGTTAATCTACCGAAAATCGTCTAACGTCGCAATCTACGTTCGTTATCATTTAATTAAAATAAGCCGATTATTGATTAATTGAAAAAATGGCAAATACCGGTTAATTTGGCAAAACTTTGTATTTTGTTATATCATATATAAAACTAATACTTTTCTTTAGATGAGAAGAACGGGAATTTGTTTAAATAACAAACTTGTAATTTTACTAATTTATTTACTGTGAGAAAACCTTATTAATTTTCTATATTAAAATAAATACTCATTTTAATAAACTACGCGTTTAAAGCCAAAACAATAACTCAGAAAATAAAGAAAAGCTACGCTACACAATACAGGGTCGCAGCAAAGAAAATAGAAAACTGGGATTATGCCCTTACAATTATTTACATAAATGAATTTTTTAGGAATAATAATAAAACTCGGGTGAATCCTGAACGCCGGGAAGTGGTCCATTCAGCAGGCCGAAGCCCTGCACCAAAAATACTAACAGCAGTACCCATTCTAAAAATAATAATTATAAATTAAAGATAATAATTAAATGTGTCTCAGGCTTGCTTCAAAATATCATTTTTTGCTAATGCCTCAACGTCCGGGTAAAATCGGTTTCGTTTGCATTTCGCTAGGGCTCACGGACCGGTACGGTCGTCGCCCAAAAATTCAATTAATAAATATTCCCGAAAATTCATTTATAAAATTTTATAAAAATTTGGGCAGCATTCCCTCTATATTCGGGATAACCCAAAACAGGGAAATTTGTCAACAACACCCAAATATATCCCAAACCAGGAAAAAATCCATTTTTTTTACAAAAATACACCATAAATATATTTCCGAAACGTAATCAGAAAACCCGAAGTATAATCGGCAATCCCGAAACTAAATCGGAAATACCAAAGCATTATAATTCGAAAAATCCGAATTAGAAAAATAACCCAAAAATAATTCCAGAAGCTATTTCCGAAGGATTCTCGGAAATTCCGAATCCATAACCACAGAAAACAAAATAAGTCCAGAACATCCCGAAAATCTGAAATAAACAAGTTCCAGAAATTTTCTGGAAAGATCCTCGAAAATTCCGAGAATGAAATCACAGAACCCATCAACACCAAAAACCCGAGTTTATACAGAATCCACGGTTACGAAAATTTTTCGAAACAAATCTCGGAAATCCCGAGATTCAGCGGAACATAAAAATAACCAGCATAGTTTTCCCGAGAAAACTCGGAATTCTCGAGATTCCAAAATCAGAAACTTCACAGAAAAAAAATCACAGAAAGCATTTCGGAAAATCCGAAAATGTTACGTCTACAAAAACCGAATTCCCGGGGAAAAATCGGGGACCAAAAATCATCATAGACATCACGACGGGAGGGACGAACTACTGTGTTTACACAGAAATTACCAAAAGCTTGATGACGGAATTCGAAGGGTAGCCTCGGACTCGGGACGACGCCTCGCCGGGGTACGGCTGCGCAATCCACACACGAGCACGGAGCACCAGCGGACAGGGAGGCCACGCGGGGAGGGCGCCGGCTGGATGCGGCCGAGGGCGGCGCGCGGGAGGCGGCGTCGGCTGGTCGGCCGGTGCGGGGACGGCGCGCGGGAGTCGGCCGGAGTTGGCCGGGCGCGGGGGCTTGGGCGGATCTCTGGAGAGGAGAAAAGGGGTTTGGGAGTTTGGGAGGAAAAATGAAGAAGTAGGATGGGAATAGGGTGCTAGTGTTGTGATCCCTTTAAGGAAGATGAGGGGAAAGAGTAGAGAGAAAGAAGGAGGATGGAGAGAGTGGAGTGAATTGGGGAGGGAAAAGTGGAGAAGAAGGAGAGGGGGTCGTGAGGAGTTGCTGGTCCAGCGGCTGGACCAGCTCTGGGGGGAAAAAGTTTATTTTTTATTTTTTTTCTTTTGTAGTAAAATCAATATGTATATGTTTATATATTAGGAAAAGGGATTTAAGAATGGGTTCAGAAAACGGGATTGGGTTTCGGGAAATCGTACCGGGTTCGAACTCGGGTTCGAAGTCCGGACTCGGGTTCGGGGACAGGGCCGCAATCAAAAATCAACGATAATTTTAAAATAATATTTTTTCTAAATCTGACTAATAAATAATAAATAATAATAATAGAAATAATAATAATAATAAATAACTAAACTAATATTACACTACAAATCCATTAATCCTAAAATCTGGGTTTCACAATTCCCCTCATTCATAGTCTCGATATGGAAATCATTAAGACGTATGTCTTTGAAACTTAGCAAATTTTTTTTTGACTTGCTTGAATACAAAGCATCTTTTACAAAAATATTTGTTCCACCCGATAATATAATATTTGCTCTTCCAGAGCCCTCAATTAATTTTGTAGTACCAGAAATTGTACTAATATTTGCTTTTGCCAAATTTAAGTTCGAAAAGTATTTTCGATCTCGAAGAATAGTGTGCGTTGATCCACTGTCAACCAAACATATATCTCCACCATTGGAGTTCTTCACAGCATCATTATTTTCCATATTTCTATAAACACAAATAAATTAAGTAAGAAACATTTAATTTATTGATAAAAACCAAAGGTTAAAATAAGCATAACAATGGATACTTAGAAACATGATAAAACAAACATAAAACTAGAACTAAACTGGAGAAGTTCAAATAATCTCAAATTCAACTTAATTATTTTTGATATTTTCGTTGCCATCATTAGCATCATCACCCCAAAACTTAATTCCTCCACTTGGCTCGTTTAAGTAATCTTCAACATCCAAATGAGTGAATTCCATTGGATCATTTTCATCATCAAGAATGTTGCTAAAATCTGCAAAGTTGATCTCTTTCTCTTTACCTTTATCCATGATAGATGTTTGGTAAAGGTCAATTAGTGCTTTGGTGTACGACAGGTACGAGACCAATGCCCTTTTGCTCCACATCTGTAGCAAGCTTCTTTATAATTCTTCGGAGAATCAACTTTTGCACCCTTTTCTTTATCTTGTTTTTCGCCATTTTTGTTCCACTTTAAGTGGTATGGCCCAACCTTCTTGTTGAAGGATTGATGGTTAGGACCACAATGATTTTGAATTTTACCATGACTATAACTGCGACCATGACCGCGACCACGACCGTGAACGCGACCGCGACCACGTCCTTGTCCATAGTTATTTGCATTCGCTTCAGGGAATGACTGTGATCCAGTAGGGTGGGAGTTGTGGTTTCTCATTAGGAGCTCATTATTTTGTTTGGCAACAAGAAGACATGAGATCAATTGAGAATATTTAAATCCCTTTTCACGATACTACTGCTGTAGGAGCAAGTTCGTGGCATGGAAAGTAGTGAATATTTTTTCTAACATGTCTTCTTCAGTAACATTATCTCCGCATAATCTCGTTTTATACACAATTTTGAACATTGTAGAGTTATATTCGTTTACCGATTTGAAGTCTTGCAACCTCAGGTGCATCCAATCATAGCAAGCTTTTGGGAGTATCACACTCTTTTGGTGATCATAACGTTCCTCTAAGTTTTTCCATAGAACGGTTGGTCTTTCACTCCAAGGTATTCGGATTTCAGTCCTTCATGGAGGTGATGTCGAATGAAAATAGAAAAGAGAGAAGGAATTGATAGCCAGAAATCTGTACGTAGTTTTTCTCATTGATAACATATATAGAGAGAATGAGATTGAGAGGTTGTTGTGGGTATGGATAAGAACATCCATATTTGGATTTATCCAAATTACAACAATTTTAACACATGAAAGGAGCCCGTTTATTTTTAGTACCTTTGTGTAAGTAATGCTTCTATCATAGGCCAATCAAAACTTGTGTCTGTTACAAGTATCAACAGGATATACCACTTCTAATTTTACCTATTTTATCAGTATGATATTAAATAATTGAATATCAGTCTGAAGTGGCCCAAAATTTTTTTGGGATGACGACTTTGTTGTCGTACTTGATTTATATGAAATTAAAATTCCCACACAAGGAAAAACTTTAACCTTTTTATCCTGATTTCAAACAAGCATATAAAAATGACCGACAATTGTATTCGGAGAGTGTCTGTACATGAGTGCCTGATTTCAAATTAAAAAAAATAAGATTTCATATAATCAGATGAAGTTTGTCAGAAGTTTAAATATGGGTCATGCGTCATATTTCTGCCTAAATATGGCCATCCTATGTTAACAAGATGCATTCAAGTTTCTCATATTTACCACATAATAAAGCAGCACATGAAATATGTCTATACCAAATTTATCATGATAAAAGGCTTTGTTATTGATGAGGCTAACTTGTTATGAAATATGGTCTACAGCCATCCCATTCCAATATTATTCTCGAATGTAAATCTCATGAACTATGCTCAGTAGCATGTTTCAGGAAATTGTATGTCGAAGGAAAGCAACTATAGAGGTAAGAACATACAAAAAAGAAATACCTAAAACCAGAGCAAATTACCATTTACTGATATCTTATAAAACCCATCCTCGTTGAGAACGCAATGAGGATGCTTGGAATGGGAGAGGCCAAGCTGTAGCTGTAGAGTGCGTTGCTGCTGCGAACGCTGAAGTCGCACTGGTTCCATTGGTGACGATAGGAGAAGAAGGACTGTTGCCATTGGCATTGCTACTTTGTTGTCGACATTAAACCGACGGCTAGACTTCTTGAGCATTCGTGCTGATAACGTGTTATAAACTAGAGAGATAGCAACAAGAAAAAATGGAGAAGAAAGTTGTGTGTCATTTCATTCATCCAATATGGCCTTTATATAGGTTTACAATGGATTGCCAAAGGTCATGAGTTATGAAATCAAAGGGCATGAGTTACATAAGTTATGAAACCAAAGGGTATGAGTTACATAAGTTATGAAACCAAAGGGCATGAGTTACATAAGTTATGGATGACTATAAGAGTCATGGGACATCCATATTTACAACAGAATACACACTTAAGTAACCATTATTAACGGAGGTATAGCTAAGATTCCATCCAAATTTCAATATTACAAAATTATGTTATCGTGGGGGGATATTCTATTACAAACCCAGACCCTATATATTTGATTTTAAAAAGGAAAAAAAAATAATACAAAAAACCAA
Organism: Iris pallida; assembly: GCA_029216955.1. NCBI lineage: Eukaryota > Viridiplantae > Streptophyta > Magnoliopsida > Asparagales > Iridaceae > Iris > Iris pallida. Next base: position 2,397,328 of record JANAVB010024800.1, on the reverse strand, counting down.
GAAAAATTCGAGAGAACGAATCTCAAATAAGAGAACCAAAATAGTGTTTCAAAGCCAAGGTCAATCATCTAAAGCACACCAAATGGCAATAAATCGATCAAGAATCATCTACAGTGTATATGAAGGACCATCAAATAATGTCGATCAAAAACCACATGCCATTTCAACAATAAAAGTAAAGACATTTAGTAGCCTCTTTCTATGAAGATTATCTATGCAGATTCGGCAGGAACCAGTCAACATCAAAGTTACATAGTATAATCAATTATTGTGTCTAACACCGACGGAAGCAGAACCACAAAATGCCAGATCTTGAAATATATATATTTTTGATTGCCCAGCTTGAGTGCTCGAAACTTTTATGTTGCATCGCAATCTTTTCTGGACCCAATGCCCCCATTTCTATCATTTATCAGGTAATAAATAAGAATATGCTCACACCCTTGGCTCGATTTCGAACAAATAGAGTAGATGCTTCCCACCTCAACCACTTAGACTAGAGGTGATTGCCGAACTTGAAACAAATTTTAGTAGGCACCGAAGTGTAAATAAGAATATGCTCACACCCTTGGCTCGATTTCGAACAAATAGAGTAGATGCCTCCCACCTCAACCACTTGGACTTGAGGTGATTGACGAACTTGAAACAAATTTTAGTAGGCACCGAAGTGTAAATAACTAAAGAGAAATAATAATTTTGGGAGTCGTGGAGGCCCCTTGCATGTCTCCTTTTAATCATTAAAATTAACAACAAAAATTATACGAGAATTCATGAGTTCATAATTTTTCGAACTGGCCATGAAAAGTGGAAGGATTACACACTCGTGTCACATCTATACTACAAGTTCTTATTCGAGTATCTGTAGTCGAATTGAATTAACAACGATTTTTGGTTCAACTCTTGGATAAAAGATACAATTATGGACGGCTTAGGTGGGTTCAATTTAAAACCAAATTCAGTGTCTCAGCTTCTTTAACTGTATCAGAGAAATTAAAGGCCTACTTACAGTAAGGAAGACGAGGTATATTGATCACAAACTTACATTCGAGTAAAAGTCATACCTGTATACGCAAGATCGATTTTAGGGCTCTATGATTTCGTCTGGAAATTCAGATTCTTGATACTGAACACAAACGAAAGCGAGAACAAGATGATGACTACAATGCGCTGAGCAACGAAAAGAGCAAAGTAGCGATCTTACAAGCCAACGTAGTCCTGTCCTGGTCGATGGTCTTCTGATCTGATCTCCCTGGAACATGTATCAATTCTGTCATGGTTCCCCAACTGGGAGAACATTAAACCATAGACATGTATCAAACCCTGGTATCATCTGCATTAATATAGTCAAGAGGAAATTATGTATTATACTACATATAGTTTGAATTCAAGTGCTTTGAATAAAGCAGGAGTAGCTTAAGACCTTTCAAGGAATGATAAAGCCGGAGAAAATGTTCCACAAAACATATATGAGGAAGGCTTGGGATGGCGTTAGTGCCACTGTCAATCATCCCAAAAACTGTGAAGTACATAAAGCTTAACAACATGACGTGAATGAACCATGGGAATTTTGCCACCTCTACTTGAAAGCCTATCATTGGAAACGCAATAACTGAGAAAACGTCACTTGGACTATACATTAATGTATGGAATTTCAATGGCCACCTGCACGAATCAGTCTGATGTTAAGTTCCCATTCAATCAAAATTAACTATAAAAGCAAAGCATTGGAGAATAGGTACGCAGGATCTGTGGAAAACAAAACAGATCAGAGAGTCCAGTCTCATTAAACCTTATTTCCGGATCGAGTAGGTTAACATTCTCTTGGGGGGTTTGGGGATATTCTCCTCATTGCAATTGTACTGCTTCATCTATTACAAATAAAAATGAACCAAAGCTACATGGTTGCCGCTTCTATACACTGTACAAGTACGGGTACATGGTATGCTAGACGGTAGGCTTACACAGTACGCTGCTATTTGGCATTATGGTTTACTTAAGATCCGCTATTCTCCATTTCCACAATTATTATTTTTATTGTTACTTAATTGATGTATTTGTTGAACTCCATCTTGTAAGATCCAGATTGCTCGGGTCGTCACTTTTGGTTGTCCGTACCGGGAACCCTCCACATTTATGGTCATGGGACCCGAAATGAGGCTCCTAGTAGACTAGGGTAGTAGTGGAAACCCAGTAACTATTTAATGAACTCCCAACATGGAGGTGTAGATGGTTTTCTCGGAGTTATTATTTACTATAGAAATTTCAGGGTTAACCACCATTTGCTTGTCATTACAGACATACTCTCTACTGTCTGAAGAAAGCATCCCATACTATGTTCAAAACATTCTGTCAAGCTGCAATTGATGCTGGATTTATTGAACCTTGCAAGTTATCACTATTAGAACATGGAATTAATGATCCTCACCATCCAGAGTATATATATACAAGTACAATCAGAGGAGAGTGGTCTCCTGGCCGATGTGACACTACACAACATCTCTACCGATCACGATTATGCTTCATTTGCAAGCAATCCTCTCAGGGGTGTTTGGTTCAAGTTTTGGAGACTTGGGAATGAGTTTTAGATTCATTGCTCTTGTTTGGTATGTCTAGGATTGGGACTTGGGGGAGTATGGGAGGGGCTTCATATTTCCATTGTTGTGGGAAAGTAAATCCAAGGCCCCTCTTGGAAATAATTTTGCCTTTCTAGAAATTTGTTTGAATGTTTTGTTTTGGCAATAATACCCTCCTTTTACTTTCAAAATTCTAACTTATATCCCAAACATGTAATAGAAGCATTATGAAATTAATGAAAGGGCATTTATGTAAAACTAAATAAATTAATATTTCTTTTTCATATTTTCAACCTAAAATAATCAAACATGGGTATGGAAATGTTGAACTCCTTTCCCATGAGAAAGAAATGGATTCCTAAAAATACAAAACTTTCATCCAAACGCCTCCTTAAAAGTTGTCACATGTCAAATTAGTGATCAAAACTAGTGTGGATGTTTACCAAATCACTCCCAAAGTGATTTCAGGTTTGATGAAAATGACACGTGGCAATTGTTGAGTTGAAGGACGAACATTCATCCTAGTTATGGTGGGTAAACAAAAATGAACTCATCAAAAAATATTATTGTGATTTTGTTACTGATTTTGAATATTGCAAGTTTGATACAACTTTAATGTTGAGTGCGTGTATGTACCTCATGTTTTGTGCTTTATGAACTTTTGTTGTATGTGCATGCAATCGTCCATCTGTCAAAAAAGAAATTGTGGTGCATGACAATCGTCTCACATTAATTTTGAGGGTTATTATGCGAAATTTTAGATTTCTAGGTACCGATCACGTGAGTTGATGAATTAGGATAGAGATGCAGTCACATGAACTTAATCGATGCTAGAACCATACAAATTTTGAATTTGAATTCTTCTGTCAAGTTTATAGAAACTGTAAGGCCTCGTTTGGTTCGTGGAAAGTAAAAGAAAGGAAATTAATTCTTTACTCTTTCATTTCCGTTAGAAAATTTTAATTTCCATCAATTTATCTTTCCGATGTTTTGGAAAGCCAATTTTTTTTGAAAGAAATGGGGTTGTTTGGTTCAAGTTTTAGAGACTTGGGAATGGATTTTGGATTCCTTACATATGTTTGGTAAGTCTGGAATTGAGAATTGGGACGGAATATGTGGGACTTTAGTCTCCCACAAATGTGGGAAAGTAAACCCAAGATCCTCCTGAAAATATTTTGCTGTCCTAGAAATGTTGGTTGGGTGTATTAATTATAATTTTTTGGACGATAACACCGTCAATGACACCAACTAAATTTAAAAAATAGTAGCATCATGATGAAAGGGTATTTATGGAAAAACTAAACAAGCTAAGATTACTATTCATGTCTGAACCAAACATGGGAATGAAAAAATTGAATTTTTCGGGCTACATATTCCTAACATAACCAAACATGGCTATGGACATAGTTTTAAAAGGCGAAAGGCGCACCAAGACGCAAAGGTTCCTAGAGCCTGAGGCGGTAGGCACAAGGCGCGCATTTTGAAAGCTAGGCGTACTTTTTTCTCAAAAAATTAAATAAATATTATACCAATGTCTTTCTATCTTTAAGCATTTTCTATCCCGGATTTATTTGTAAAGGCAAAAAAAAAAAAATCTCAAACATGTTAAAATCTCAAACATGTTATAATCTTCCTGGCATTTCCACAAAAAGGTCATGGTCACAAATTATTGCAAAAAGGTAAGCTTGCACTCTTGCTGGACAGATTGGCAGACCCAGCAAATTTGTCCATATACAAGGATACTTGCAGACAATTAATAACAATTTTTATGTATAAGACCCACTATTCAAAAAAAGATCCAATACATGCAGGCTTAGAAGGTCAGTTCGCTGGAAGACAAACCTATCATGATATATACTTTGAATAAAAAGAATCTAGATGAGGGTGAAAGGTTCTGCAATAGAATAACATTTCAACTAATGCAAATATGACCCCAAGATCCTAATTAAATAACAGCCCAGTAAATTACCAATAGGATGTTTGCATTCATTAGAAACCTGGCAAGGATGAAAGCAAAAGTATATATGATAACACAAAGTATATATAATAACTGATAAAAGGATGAAAGCAAAAGTATATATAATAACACAAGGTCAAAATATGGAGCTGTGGAGGAATATTTAGAACTTACATACAGATAACAGCTCCTAAACAAGGATTCAGATAAAAATCAACTAATAGAATGTATGTATTGGATCCTGTAAAGTAACTTTACAATGAGGCGCGCCTTGTTGAACGCCTAGCGCCTGCGCCTTTCTACTTAAAGCGCGTACTTTTTTAAGGTGGTGCGCCTGGCTTGTTTCTAAGCGTTGTTCTTGTGCATCGTTGCGCGCCTAGGCGCACTTTTTAAATGAATGGCTATGGAAATGTTGAATTCCTTTCTCATGGAAAAGGAATGTGAAATGGATTCCTAGAAATCCAAATTCTACATCCAAACGCCACCTCTATTTATGGATGATACAGCAGGAGATGATACTACAACAATCACTTTTTACAACAATTTCATATGAATACCTAGGGCAGCAAAAGTACTCTAGATTTCATTGAATGTGCTGGAAGAAAATCGTATCGCAGATACTCATTGAACTCTATTATGAATGTGATGGCACACCTCTCAAAACCCCTACTCAATATTGTCAAATTCAATTTGTGAGTGTGTCTTGGATAAAAGATACAATTATGGACAGCTTAGGTAGGTTCATACTGAAGAATTTAAAACCAAATTGTGCCTCAGCTTCTTTAACTGTATCAGAGAAATAAAAGGCCTACTTACAGCAAGGAAGACGAGGTATATTGATCACAAACTTACATTCGAGTAAAAGTCATACCTGTATACGCGAGACCGATTTTAGGGTTCTATGATTTCGTTTGGAAATTCATATTCTTGATAATGAACACAAACAAAAGCGAGAACAAGATGATGACAATGAGAAGAGCAACTATAAGATCAAAGTAGTGATCTTGCAATATAAGTCCTCGAGGAATTCTTCGATAGTCTGATCGGATATCCCTGGAAGATGTATCAATTATGCCATGGTTGCCCAATTGGGAGAACATTAAACCATAGACATGTATAAGACCCTGGTATCATCTGCATTAATATAGTCAAGAAGAAATTATGTATTATACTACATAGAGTTTGAATTCAAGTGCTTTGAATAAAGCAGGAGTAGCTTAAGACCTTTCTAGGAATGATAAAGCCGGAGAAGATGTTCCACAAAACCTATATGAGGAGGGCTCGGGATGGTGTTAGTGCCACTGTCAATCATCCCAAAAACTGTGAAGTACATAAAGCTTAACAACATGAAGAGAATGAACCATGGGAATTTTGCCACCTCTACTTGAAAACCTTTCATTGGAAACACAATAACTGAGAAAACGATTACTTGGACTATAGAATGTGTATGGAATTTCAATGGTCACCGGCACGAACCAGTCTGATGTTAAGTTCCCATTCAATCAAAATTAACTATAAAAGCAAAGCATTGGAGAATAGGTATGCAGTATCTGTGGAAATCAAAACAGATCAGGAAGTCCAGTCTCATTAAACCTTAATTCGAGTAGGGAAAAATTCTCTTAGGGGGTTTATTTCTCCGTTTTGGGGATATTCTCCTCATTGCAATTGTACTGCTTCATCTATTACAAATAAAAATGAACCAATGCTACATGGCTGCCACTTCCATACACTGTAAAAGTACGGGTACATGGTACGCTAGATGGTAGGCTTACGCAGTACGCTATTTGGCATCATGGTTTACTTAAGATCCGGTCGTTTTTGTGTGTGTGTAAGAATTTATAACTCCTACAATGCCATGCTCCTGTATGCTCCATTTTCACAATTATTATTTTTGTTGTTACTTAATTGATGTATTTGTTGAACTCCATCTTGTAAGATCCAGATTGCTCGGGTCGTCACTTTTGGTTATCCGTACCGGGAACCCTCCACATTTGTGGTCATGGGACCCGAAATGAGGCTCCTAGTAGACTAGGGTAGTAGTGGAAACCCAGTAACTATTTAATGAACTCCCAACATGGAGGTGTAGATGGTTTTCTCGGAGTTATTATTTACTATAGAAATTTCAGGGTTAACCACCATTTGCTTGTCATTACAGACGTACTCTCTACTGTCTGAAGAAAGCATCCCATACTATGTTCAAAAGATTCTGTCAAGCTGCAATAGATGCTGGATTTATTGAACCTTGCAAGTTATCACTATTAGAACATGGAATTAATGATCCTCACCATCCAGAGTATATATATACAAGTACAATAAGAGGAGAGTGGTCTCCTGGCCGATGTGACACTACACAACATCTCTAACGATCACGATTATGCTTCATTTGCAAGCAATCCTCTCAGGGGCGTTTGGTTCAAGTTTTGGATGCTTGGGAATGAGTTTTAGATTCATTGCTCTTGTTTGGTATGTCTAGGATTGGGACTTGGGGGAGTATGGAAGAGAGGCTTCATATCTTCATTACTGTGGAAAAGTAAAACATTCTTTTACTTTCAAAATTCTAACTTCTATCCCAAACATGTAATAGAAGCATTAATAGAAGCATTATGAAATTAATGAAAGAGTATTTATGTAAAACTAAATAAATTAATATTCCTTTTTCATATTTTCAACCTAACATAACCAAACATGGGTATGAAAATGTTGAACTCCTTTCCTATGAGAAAGAAATGGAAAGTGAATTCCTAAAAATACGAAACTTTCATCCAAACGTCTCCTTAAAGGTTGTCACGTGTCAAATTAGTGATCAAAACTAGTGTGGATGTTTACCAAACCACTCCCAAAGTGATTTCAGGTTTGATGAAAATGACACATGGCAACCGTTGAGTTGAAGGGTAAACATTTATCCTAGTTATGGTGGGTAAACAAAAATGAACTCATCAAAAAATATTATTGTGATTATTGTTACTTATTTGAATATTGCAAGTTTGATATAACTTTAATGTTGAGTGTGTGCATGTACCTCATATTTTGTGCTTTATGAACTTTTGTTGTATGTGCATGCAATCATCCATCTGTCAAAAAAAGAAATTGTGGTGCATGACAATCGCCTCACATTAATTTTGGGGGGTTTTATGCGAAAGTTTAGATTTCTAGGTACCGATTACGTGAGTGGATGAATTAGGATAGAGATGCAGTCACATGAACTTAATCGATGCCAGAACGATACAAATTTTGAATTTGAATTCCTCTGTCAAGTTTATAGAAACTGTAAGGCTTCGTTTGGTTCGTGGAAAGTAAAGGAAAGGAAATTAATTCTTTACTCTTTCATTTCCTTTGAAAAATTATAATTTCCATTCATTTTCCTTTCCGGTGTTTTGGAAAGCCAATTTTTTTTTTGAAAGAAATGGGGTTGTTTGGTTCAAGTTTTAGAGACTTGGGAATGGATTTTGGATTCCTTACATATGTTTGGTAAGTCTGAAATTGAGAGTTGGGACGGAATATGTGGGACTTTAGTCTCCCACAAATGTGGGAAAGTAAAATCCAAGACCCTCCTGGAAATATTTTGCTTTCATGGAAATGTTGGTTGGGTGTATTAATTATAATTTTTTGGACGATAACACCGTAAATGACACCAACTAAATTTAGAAAATAGTAGCATCATGATGAAAGGGTATTTATGGAAAAACTAAACAAATTAAGATTACCATTCATGTCTGAACCAAACATGGGAATGAAAAAATTGAATTTTTCGGACTACATATTCCTAACATAACCAAACATGGCTATGGAAATGTTGAATTCCTTTCTCATGAAAAAGGTATGTGAAATGGATTCCTAGAAATACAAAATCTTCATCCAAATGCCACCTCTATTTATGGATGGTACAGCAGGAGATGATACTACAACAATCACTTTTGACAACAATTTCATAGGAATACCTAGGGCAGCAAAAGTACTCTAGATTTCATTGAATGTGCTGGAAGAAAATCTTATCGCTGATACTCATTGAACTCTATTATGAATGTGATGGCACCCCCTCAAACCCCCTACTCAATATTGTCAAATTCAAGTGTGGGTGCCATTTGACAATCTCACATCCTAGTGCAACGTATGTTGTTTGTTTTCTAGTCTAATCCTTTTCTATCATCCTCATCCAAGAATTCTCCGATCAGAATTAGGTCTCTATAAAGCATGAGAAACCCTGAAGGAAGAAATAAAATGACAAGCTTTTTATGGTAATTTCGGTTTTGCTCATAACTAACCTGGATAGGAATCTAGCACCAGCTTAGAGGTTTGACTGCATGTGATAGCCAATTGGAGGGGTGGTAACCTACACATTAGATCATGCAGTTTAAGCTCACCTAGACCAAACGGGTTCAGAAGAAGACGTAATAGGATACGGATTTGCATTCCTCTCTATGGCACAAATCAAAGGGTGCAAACAATGGCATGTCTAATTCCATATATGTCAATATGTTCAACAAAAAATTGTCAAGCTCAAAACAAAAAGTATTGATTTAGTAAGCCACACAAAGTAGAGACAAAACTGAACTTCTAGACAATGATTAGAGGATATTTGATAATACCAACCAAAAGGAAAATACCCGAGTAAGGACAGGTAAATAGGATCAGGTTGATTTGGATTCTCCACAGATGAATGCTGGAGGTTTTACTGAATACAAGATGTAAGGAGAGCAGAATCTCACTGTTGAAGTTGAGGATGTGTGGAATACCAAGATACAGATGAGATAGCTGTTTGACAATGTCGCAATATTTTACCTTTCTGATGTTAGTATAAATGAAGGGGCATCAGTGATATGACTAATGTATCTATGTTTTGAAATGCAATTATTGCCCAATTCTACCTAAAATAGGTCTTATAGAACATGAAACCTTCCAATAAATAAGGGCACGATGCCCGAAGTAGTTGTTTGTTCAAAATCGTTTGTAGTTGGACTGTTCTTGCTTCCCATTTTAATTGAGTGAATCACTTCCTTGCTAACGGTCTTAGAATCTTTCTCAGTTGCTTTAGCCAGGAAGTAACACTAGAGATGACTTCCATCTTCTAGTACTTTGGATACAAATGCATATGTTAGCATGATTTTTTTTTTCATAATGTGGAAATACTAGATTTCCCATTATTGTAGTTATTTGTTCATAATAGTTTGTACTTGGAATTTCCTTGGTTCCTTTAATCTCTTCCCTGCAAAACAGTCTTAGAATCTTTCTCAGTTTCTGTAGCAACTAGCCAGGAACTGACGCTAGAGATGCCTTCATCTTCTAATACTTGTGTTGCCTCAGTGTATCCATTAGCATGAAAGAGAAGGGTTTTCCTCATAGTGTAGAAATACTATATTTCCGATGATTGTAGTTACTTCGCTACTGGTTCAATCTCATTATCCTTGACAAGTCTATCTATCGCTCACAAGACACAAACGGAAGAAAAATACCTGAGCAATAGCACAAGCAACCGGGGAATACATTGCAGCTGATCCTCCTTGATGAAATAGAGTTCTTTCTGTCTCCACAACAGGTTGCACTAAGGTGGCATTTAAGAAGCCTAAAAACAATGCTGATGTCGCTCCTAGAATGTTGAAGATATCTTGTCTGGTACTGTTATTCAATAAAGAGATCTGAGTCAGAATCTCATATATAATGAAGTGGAAGCCTTGTTTTCAACTTACATTTTGAAGCCAAGTTGCAAGAAGACCACACCAAACAGATTGTAGCAAGGAAGAGGACAACTTTGTGTTATGGGTTTTCACAGTATGATTTATGCTGTTTCCATAAGCATGCTACACATTGTGATTTAAAATTCTGCTCATATCTAGATGGAAAGTACAGATCATCTAGATCTGATACTTTACTCAACTCTTCAACTAATGTCGTAACTTTTCTGGGGCATTGACTTAAATTAGATAAATCACTATTATACTACCTTAATGTTTAAACATCAGATTTCATCCTCAGCTTATGTACAAGGGTAGAGGTGCGAAAGATGTCAGCATAGTCCAAACATAAATTTTGTTCCATGATAGTAGAAGTGGTATCTAACACTCATGCTGCTGGGTTCTGACCATTCTTTATCTTAAGACAACCTGGGATAGCCTAGATAAGAAAGAGTTAGTACACTTCCTATCTGCCCCACAATGTGTCCAATAGAAGTACATTATCAGTGGTTTCTTACTTCAAAGTACTGAATCATGATAGTGGCCCAAGGGGACCACTGTAAATTAGTGGCCCTAAGCAGTAACTGCAAAATGCAATTTCGTATGACACGTCGACCTTTTTCATAGAGTGTAAAGATTATTTCTTGACAAATTTCCAAATTTCTGTTTAAGTAAATTAGTCATATATATATTCCTGCTATAAGTCCTCTTCAACTTTGCAGCAGAAGGTAATTTCTTGGACAAAATACAATTACCCACAAATGGGAATGTATTCAATCTCTAAATAGTGATCAACACCATTAAAAAAAGGTACATACCTCATCAAAAGATTCAAATATTTTAGTGCTTGGTTGATGAATTGTGCACACAACCGTTCTCCCAGTATCCACTGTTTTTCTTACAGTTCGCATCACAATTGCTGCAGCCCTAGCATCCAGCCAGTTGTGGGTTCATCCATAAATACGAGGGAAGGGCTAGAATGTGCTCAATACTATTTACAGAAGAATGTTGAAATAATCCTAGTGTACTACTTTTAACATAAAATTCATTATCTGACTCAGTGAAAAAGAGAATACTTAAAATTTGAATTTCTTTGTTAATTAAGATGGAGTTGAAAGGAAAATTATACAACATTGCTATAAGGCCAGCCATGTTTTATGGATCAGAGTATCAGGCAATTAAAAAACAACATGTCTAGAAAGTAGAAAGTTAGTGTAGCGAAAATGAGAATGCCAAGATATGATTGGCAATATGTTAAAGAATACGATAAAAATGAGTATATCCGTGGGAAGTTAGATGTGGCGTCAATTGAGGCAAGATGAGAAAAAAACATTGACTTAGGTGATTTGGATATATGAAACGCAGGCCAATAGATGCTCTCCTAAGGATGAGCAATAATATAGTAGTTAATGGAGCATGGTTTGAAGTGTTAAACAAGAATTTTGTTAGCATTACAAAGGACATGACCCTTAACAAAGCAAAGTGGAAGATGAGGATTCAAACAACAAACCCCAAAACTTTGGGATAAAGGCTTTGTTGTTGTTGTTAATTAAGACAAAGTAAGAAACTTTTTAACCTGTATAGTTCATTTTCTGTAATGGTTTATAAAAATGATTATCTTTAATGAGTATTAACCGCAATCTAGTATGATAGTTTATATTCAATGTACAATAATTTTATATGCATCGTGTAATATTTTATTTTCCTTGTCCTTTGGAGTTAGGATGAGACTATTGTGTATAGAACATGAACCAAAATCCCCTTCTCCAAATATAACAAATTCACTTGAAAGATTTTAGAAGGTAAAATTTGCCTTAAAGTTTATATAAGGTAAAGTCTGCCTTAGTTTACACATCAATGTCAGAAACTAATATAGTCAGTAATCAACTCACACGTAAAGCTAAAGTTAATATGTTGTAATTGATTGATGAGATAATTTCATTGATAGTCTCATAGGCTTTATATAGCCTTTACATAATGGAATATCATGTGACATATTCTGGCATCCCAAATATGTCCTCAGGATATTTTCATACTAAATATACCATATTCCCATACTAAATATATTATATTCCTATACTAAATATACCAACAATCCTCCTCAAGATTGGCGAAAGATATTCACTAAGCCCATCTTGTCACATTATCTAATCATGCTCACAGAGCTAAGTATCTTGGTCAGTCTGTCTGCTACCTGATGCTTGGTTGGAACGTGACCTAGCTCCAGTTGTCCACTAACCAACTTCTCCTTGATGAAGAACCTATCGATCTCGATGTGTTTGGTCCTGTCATGCTGTACTGGATTGTTGGCAATACTAATAGCTGACTGGTTGTCACACCACAGCTTCATCTTGGCTCCTTGATCCAGCTTCAGCTCCACCAGCATATTCTTCAACCAAAGCAGCTCTGCAACTCCCAAGGCCATAGCTCTGTACTCCGCTTCAGCTGTCGATCTGGCTACCACTGACTGCTTCTTACTCCTCCAAGAGACTAGGTTGTCTCCTAAAAATATACAGTATACTGAGGTAGACCTCCTGTCATCAGCACAACTAGCCCAGTCAGAATCACAGTAGTCCTCGATGTCCATGTGATTATTCTTCCTGAACATCAGTCACTTCCCTGGGGCACCCTTCAAGTATCTCAGAATCTGGTATATTGCGTCCATATGACCCTTCCATGGGTCATGCATGTAGCGGCTCACCACACTAACTGAAAAGCATATATCTGGACGTGTGTAGCTCAAACAGATCAGCTTGTCCACCAGTCTCTGGTATCTGTCCCGGTCAACTGGTTCTCCAGCCTCAGCGTTCAGCTTTAACCTCTGATCGATTGGCGTCGCTGCAGGTTTGCATCCCAACATCCCTATCTCTGTGAGAAGGTCCAGTGCATACTTTCTCTGAGAGAGAACAATCTCCTTTGCGTCTCGAGTGATCTCAATCCCAAGGAAGTAGCGAAGAAGATCAAGGTCCTTCACCTCAAATTTTTTGCCAAGCTTCCCTTTGAGTTGGGCGATTTCCTGCTCATCATCTCTCGTGATAATCATGTCGTCAACATACATCGCAAGCATGGTGATGTGGCCTCCACTCCGTCGGAAGAACACATTATGATCAGCATTGATCTGCTGATATCCCATCCCTATCATCGCCCTCCTGAATCTGTCAAACCACGCTCGAGGAGACTGCTTCAGTCCATAGAGGGACTTCTTCAACCAGCAGATATTGCCTACTGTCTGATTGGTGCCGAATCCTGGTGGTATCTCCATGTACACCTCCTCCACTAGATCTCCATGAAGAAAAGCATTCTTCACATCCAGTTGGTGTAGCTTCCATCCACCATTTACTACCAGAGAAATCAGGGTCCTGACAGTACTCATCTTCGCCACTGGTGCAAAGGTCTCGTCATAGTAGATGCCGTACGTCTAACTGTATCCTTTTGCCACCAGTCGAGCTTTGTAGCGCTCAACCTGTCCATCTGGATTCTGCTTCACAGTGAAGACCCACTTGCATCCGACTGCTTTCTTTCCCTCTGGCAGTTTCACCAGCTCCCAAGTGTGGTTCTTCTCAAAGGCCCCTAACTCCTCGTGCATCGCCGCTTTCCACTTTGGATCGTTCTTGGCAACCTGAAAATTGTTAGGTACAGTAACACTATCCAAAGATGCAATGAATGCTCCATAAAAAAAAGAGATATGATCATATGAAACAAACTGAGCAAGGTCCCAACCATATCTATAAGGATAGTTTTTCGCATTGCTGCGAGTGGTCCTCCGTACTGATAATGGTGTGGGAGTATGGAGAATGATATCACCTGAAGAAGAATTTGGTGGTGGTAGTATAGGTGTCTCAGGAGTCGAGACGGACGCACGCAAGGGACTTGACACTGGCACTGTAGGTACTGGTCCTGCAGCTTGCTTTCCTCTTCTGATGTAGGTAAGTAACTCTCCCTCAGCCGTGGGCCCAACACCTCTCATCTCCCCCCTGTTCCTCTTTCTCTTCCTGCTCCTCCTCAATCGTTCCTCCATGCCAAACTCCTAAATCGGTCACCAGGCTCTCCCCAATCTTCCCCTCTCGTCTTATACTCGCAATATTAGGTGAGTTGTTTGGGGTTCCCTCCTGACGGTAGTATGGCTCATGCTCCCTGAAGTGAACATCCATACTCACAAACTTCTTCTTCTCTACTGGACTCCAGCACAGGTATCCCTTCTGAGTTGCAGAGTAGCCCACGAAGATGCACTTGACTGCTCTAGGATCAAGCTTCCCAACTGATGGTCTGTTGTCTTTCACAAAATATACGCAGCCAAATATCTTCAGTAGGAGTATCCCACTATTATTTTCTTGCAATGTTTCACATGGAGACTTCCATCCCAGTACCTTCGAAGGCATTCTGTTGATTAGTTGAGCTGCTGTCAACACTGCATGCCCCCACAGACTCTGTAGGACATTCATGTCGATCATCATGCTTCTTGCTACCTCCAGAAGGTATGTTCTTTTTTTTTTCTGCTACTCTATTTTGTGCTGGTGTGTACACACATGTGGTCTGATGTTGTATCCCTTATAGTGCCCCGTCTCGCTCAGTCAATCGGAGGAATCAAAACGCCGACGGCGTTCGGCCTTAGCCTTACAACAGCTGCTCGAAGACTCGCTCGATCGAGGCGACTCCTCGCTCAGGTGGATTAGTTTCGGTGAACTCGCCTCATCTTAGCCTTCACTTAATAACTCGCATATTTTTAACTTGCACAAGTTAGGTCACATGGTCCCACGAGATCAAGGCTCGTCGTATAAAGTATATGACTTGAGCGATAGCGTCGCCTAGAGAACAAGGTCTGTCTAAGGCACGAGCCACGGTGGGTTTAGTGAAAAGCATGCCACAGACAAAGGAAGTCCACGCGACTAGTTGTCGCCGAGATCGGTCCCGCTACTTGGGAGTCTCGCTAAGTCTCGATAAGTCTCGTACACAAGATCGGTCCCGCTACTTGGGAGTCTCGCTAAGTCTCGATAAGTCTCGTACACGAGATCGGTCCCGCTACTTAGGAGTCTCGCTAAGTCTCGATAAGAAAGTACACGAGATCGGTCCCACTACTTGGGAGTCTCGCTAAGTCTCGATAAGGAAACATACGAGATCGGTCCCGCTACTTGGGAGTCTCGATAAGTCTCGATAAGGGAGTTCACGAGATCGGTCATGCTACTTGGAAGTCTCGATAAGGAATCACGCGAGATCGGTCCCGCTACTTGAGAGTCTCGATAGAAAGATGGAAAGCATGGTCATGGTTAAGGAAGGACTTGATAGATCAAGTTAAGTCTTGCATGGTCATTGGACAACTTGCGCGCAAGGGCAAAATTCCTCGAGCGATCCCGGGGCGTCGGGTTCGTGTCGGCCTAGGAGGAATTGCAGATATTGTACGACCTTCATCGACGGTACGACTCGTTGAAGTGAACCGTTACAATATAGGTTGCGGGTCATTCGGTGGGAGCTCGTACCTCGCCACGCAAATGGTCACCGTATGCAAAAGATCCAGGATAGCTTGACATTGCTAGTGACCACTCATGTAGATGTGTCGGCAAGAGCGGCTATCCGCGTGTATGCCTTTGGATTGCGTCGAGTACTAGCAGGTTACGAGTTGAGTTAATAAGTTATGCTTATTGCAAGCATAAATCTTGAGTCGGCACGAGTTAGGTGTGCACGGTTGCATCACCATTCTGGAGCCTAAGAGTTGGCTATAGTAAGGAAACGTGCTCCGGCATGTACGTGGCATTGTTGTATCGAGTTAAGTCAGGAAGGACAATTAGGCAAGTTGATTAAGTCTGGTTGAATACTTGGGAGGCACGGCCTCGATCGTAAGGCACGAGCAAGTGTATTGGCACGACCAGCACGAGTCGTCCCCTTGACGTCATTGGCACGAGAATGGTCTAGAGGCACATGAATTCAAGTAAAAGTCTTGGCACGGCCGAGTTGCATAAGTTTCCACTCGGCGAGGTATTGCCTCGAATATGTATTGAAGTCATGAATAGAGTATAGCACGACCCTGTCGTTGCGTTGCCAAGTATATGCCAAGACGTCTTTGTTCTATAATTGATCCTAAGACAAGACTAGCAAGACAATCAAAAGGGATTAAGCTGCACAAAGTAAATGAACGTGTCGGTTTTGTATGGGTGGGCGAGGAGCTCACTCAACAGTACAGTTGAGTACTGACACCCACACAGTTTTCATGTGCAGGCACAGGTAGAAGCTCGTGGCGCGGAGCTCGCTTGGATGCGTCGAGGCACGGAGTACCTTGGCGATTCGAAGCGTGCGGCCGCGTGGAGTCAAGACTTATACGGGACATAATGTATGGACATTGCCTTCCGAAGCTTCCGTTGGCTCAAGCATTGTATCGAAAGATGAGAGAGAGCAGAGTGACTTGTAAAATGAGAGAAAAAGTGAGCTTGAGAGACTTGTAATCATGGCCTTGCACCCCATTGTAATCTTATTGTTTGTGTTTTGCTTCTAAATTCTGCTGCATGTTCAATATTTCTGCTTGGGACTTCTGTGCGACGATCTCGTCGCAGCCGCTATAATCGACCGTTGTGAAACTGCCTTGTACGAACGCAATCTAGGCACGTGCAGCCGCCTTAGCGAGGACGATCGCTCCTACAGGAGCGGGGCGTGACATCCCTTGGCTGACAAGTATTCCGCAAGTGCTCTGATGGTATACTTTGTCCCGTTGTCAGATCTTAGTACCTTCACCACCGCTCTGTACTGAGCCTGGACATGTTTATGAAAATCCCGGAAACAGGCAAAGACATCACTCTTATTCTTCATCAAATACAGCTAGGTGACACGAGAGGAACAATCAATAAAAGAAACGAAATACTTGTGACCATTCATAGTAGTTGTGGTGCACGGCCCCCAAACATCAGAATGAATATAAGCCACAAAATATAATTTATAGCCAACTCCAGAGTAATCAGTCCACGGAACCAAAACAGAAGCTAACTCAAAATAAATAAATCCCAGCACTAGAATAGTGTACCAAAGCCAGGAAATTAATCCACAGCCCAAATGAATATCAAAACTCCAACTAAGAACCAAAGCCACAACATAACTAAAACCTAAAGGAATAACACAGCACCAGAGTAATCAAGCCAAAAGAGCAACTAAGCCACAAACCAAAATCCGAGCCGATACGGCACGTACCCCTACGCACTCGATAAAGCCGATCCCCATGACGGGGTCGGGACCGCGTCATCACCGACTAACTACGGGAGGGACACAGGGACACGGGATTATACCTTGGGTGCTCGGCTAGAGCTCTCAGATGCAAAGAATAGGAGCTGAATTTGTGTGTCTCGGACAGCTCGGGACAGTAGAAATCCGCAAGGGTGAAGCGCGGACGGCGGCCCAGGAAAGCGCGGACAGCGCTGTCACTGCCGCGGGGCACGGCTCGGGTCTGGGACAGCGACTTGGCTCGGGACGAGCCGGGGGACCGCAGCTTGCGGCCGACGGGTCGGGGCACGCTGGAAGGGGCGGCGCCGGACGGAGGACGCGCGGGGCAGCGCTGGGATGCGCCGGGGTCGGGCGACCGGTGGGCGGCCGCTGGCGGCCTGGCGGGGTGGCGCGATGGCACCGGCGGTCGCGGAGCGCGCGGGGAGGAGGTGCGCGAGGCTGCCGAGGGGCGGCCCGTCGGCGGGCGGGCGCTGCTAGGGCAACCGCGAAGTCGCGGAACACGACAGCGAAGTGCTGGCCGAGAGTCGGCCGGCGTGGTGGCCGCGGAATAGGGGGAAGATCCGCCGCGTAAGGCGATGTCGAGGGTGCGCGGACAGGGGTCGCCACCGTGGTCGCGGCGGAGTGGCCGCAGAACAGCTCCGGTGAGGGCCCGCGCCGGCCGCGGAGGCGTAGGGAGGTCCGACGAGAGGGGTCTGCAGGGATGTCGACCGCGGGGACGCAGGGGTTCGACGCGGAGGTTGCGGTCGGATGGGAGTGGTTCCGAAAGGAAAGAGAGAGGGGTTTTGCTGGTCTAAGGAAGAGGGAAGAGAATGGTGAGGATTTTTAGGGAATAATTTTAGAGAGAGAGAGAGAGTAAGGGAACGTGGGGGAGAGTGGTTTGTGTGGAGGAGGAAAAGAGGGGGCGAGAATGAGAACGTGAGCTGGTAAAGGGGGGTCGGATGGCTATGTTTGGTTTTTAGTTTTTCTTTTCTTTTCCTTTATTCCAACTAATATATATATATATATATACATACATACATATATATATATATATATATATATATAAAACATCTTGGTATATAAATTTCAAGTAAATAAAAATGTTCAGAGGATGGGTCGGGAAACGAGATTCGGGTTCAGCTCGGGGTCGGATCCCGGACACGAAATCGGGACTGGCAAACAATCAAAGATCCAATAATCATTTTAAAAATAGAATTTTTCTAACCGACTAATTATAATAATAATATTAATAAAAAGACTAAAATTCTAGCTGGAAGTCTAGGACTATGCTGACAAAACAAAATCTGACAATTATCCCAAAAATGCAACAATTTCAATTATCCAAAAATTCTAGAAAAATCAGATTGCGGGTTTTACAGTGTAGGAAGAAAACTCACTAGCATTCCCTGTCACGTGTCAAGACGCACCCGAATCGATAATCCAATCCGACGATCTAAGGGAAGACATAGATGCAAGGGCGAGCGAGTCATCAGTGCCTTCCACCGATGGATGTGCATACATGGCAGCGTTGTCTCTGACGAAGAATGAGGTTGACGTCTCCCCGG
Source organism: Iris pallida (assembly GCA_029216955.1). Taxonomy (NCBI): domain Eukaryota; kingdom Viridiplantae; phylum Streptophyta; class Magnoliopsida; order Asparagales; family Iridaceae; genus Iris; species Iris pallida. The sequence goes on along the minus strand of JANAVB010024800.1, from coordinate 2,378,385 downwards.
TCCCACTCCTCATGTCTCCATCGTTCGACGCTCTCTGCCTCCTCCTGAGTACTTCCAACATGTCCTGCAGTGCTTGATCCTCCTCAGTATAGGCACCGTCAGCTGTCTCCTCGCCTTCTGCTACCAGCAGGTTCGTCCGACAACCTCTTCAACCGCCTCGTCGACCCCTACAACTACGGTCAAATCCTCCAAACTGTCCACGTCTACCGTCTGAATCTCCCTTGGGTGGTTTGGTGCAAGCATACCTCAGATGATCCACCTCCCCGCAGTTGTAGCACTGCCGGGGCTCTCCCTTAGGTTCTGACGGTGCTCTTCGTCCTGTCGAGCCCTCCTTCGGCTCTGTCTTCTCTGCGAGGGTTCTCCTTCCCCGTCGTAGCCAACTCAGGTAGGCAGTCGGTCCATCAAGCTTCAGATCGATGGAGGGAAGCTCCAACTTCGGCGACGTTCATGTCGTGCTCTCACCATCCGACATCTTCATCAACGTCGCAACCTCTGCATGATCCAGCTGTCACGCCCCAGAACCAGAATACTGGAGAGCGGGGGCAGACATAGCCAGCTACGTATATTGAAATGGATTCCATCTCGCTATACGGTCACGGCTGTCTAGATACATGAGGGTTTACTACAAGCCAATAGTCTCCTATGGTCATGAACAAGCCTATTGTCTCAATCACAAGCAAGTAAGTAGATGTTACAAGATGTATGATCATTAAATATACAATAATAAGGCGTCCCAAATATTACATATTCAGCTGATCATGAAGCTAGTCGTTACAAAATGTGAGGACTAGCAAGAGTTTAGTCATACATGATCAACCCTAGGATCTGTCAATCATGTTACAGCCCGTAGGCAGACAGTAAGTAAATACAATCGAGCTAAACAGGTGCTCGTCGGCTAAACGCCTCAAAAGAATATTTTTACAATAAAGTGGGAGATCAAAAATAAACCCACTTGTTGCCAGGGTTCCGTCTAGTGGCCACCATCTGGCTGGAAGGTCGGTAGATCCTCTGGAGCTGCTCCGAAATCTGGCCATACAAAACCAGCTGGGTCAGATCCCAGAAAGAGCAAGTGCCACAAAGGAAGCTTCACTTAGGAACTAAAACCAGTAATCAGCACAAGAGTAAAAATAAAGTAAGAACTAGAAATAAGGAAAAAAAAATACATCAGGATGATATACGACGAGATAACCATGGAACTATTCAGAAATCCAGGTTACAACCCGTAAACCAAACAAGGACCGGGGTTGTAACCCTTCGTCTGAACAGAACTTGGAACTCTCACCATTTATCGGTAAAATAAATACAAGCATTCTGGTCATTCAATAATCTGGAACAGGATCAGGGCAAGACTAGACTGGTTAGACTCCATCCAATCACTTCACGGCCAAGCAAGAGTTACGGCTTGATACTTTAACTAACTAGGGTTGTCACAAGCCTAATTACTAACAAGATGCAGTGAGATTACTCCACAGCCACAAGCCCTGCAGACCATCCAGGTTACCCAGGACGAAAGATTAGGGTTGAATTCAGGTGGGTACATCATCCAGGAAATGCATGTACCCTTAAGTAGCTTGAAGAGTGCAACACATGACAGTGTGCTGGAAATGTGCCCTACTCGACGGCAGGCTACAGATCCCAGGCGCGCCCAGGTAACGGGATTGCCTGTAGCTGGAGAAATCTCTTCATGACTAATGTGTTAATCTAGTTATTAACCTTAGTCCATTTCAATAGGCACTCCTGACCGTGGTACTCAGGAGCTCCCTCCCTAGACATGATGCAAGACAGGACTGGTTTATTTGTACAAGCACAATCACCCACGGTGTCCAGGATAAATTATACAAGTCATGTCATGTCAGGTAGCCGTCGCAACAGCTTATCAGATATATCACGTCAGGTTTATCATGTCAAGTGTACTTGTCCGGAGTGCGCCACGACGGGCCACTATCAGGTCATGTCAGGTTTTTTTGTCATGAGTGCACCACGACGGGTCACTGTCAGGTCGTGCTCCATTATCAATTCCCAATATGTAAGTAAAATCAAGTTCGTGACAAAAGGCGTAAGGATATAAAATGGGCGTAAAATATCTAATGAAATATCAATATACAGGGCCATAGAAAAGCCATGCGGCTAAGTCACATGCGGCTCAAATATGATAGCACATACGGCCAGGAGAGAATAAGACACATGCGGCTCAAATATGAGAGCGCATGCGGCCAGGGCCGCTGGATCTCATGCGGCCAATTCAGGAGGGCGCATGCGGTCAGGAAGATAGGAAACTCATGCGGCTGGGGGAATGGGTCTTATGCGGCTAGCTGGCCAATCAGGTACATGCGGCCGGGGGGGGGGGGGGGAAGGTGTGGTTCCATGCGGCTCGAGAAGAAGCAACCCATGCGACTGCGGGAGAGGGAAACCATATGCGGCTCAGAAGGGAAGAGTACTCATGCGGCTGGGTAAAGCAAGTCTCATGCGGCCAGCAGAAATAGCGCATGCGGCTGCAGAGTTCAGAACTTATGCGGCTGGGAATTGAGCGAGTTATGCGGCTAAGTGAGTCCGACTCTCATGCGGCTCAAGAACTTCCAGTCATGCGGCTGGATAGAACACTTGCCGTATGAATATTAATGCGGTCAAGTCAAGCACTGTTCATCTTCTCCAAAATTTCAGAGAAGAAGAACACCATGAGAGCCAAGTCCTCAAGCTCCATAACTCCATCATCCGGAGCCTAAATCCGAACTTCCATAGGTCAAAATAGGGTAGAACGAAATTCTCTACAACATGGAACCATCAAAACTAGGAAATAACAAGATTAAGTAGATCAAAACCCAAGAAATCCGAAAATAATGCAAACTTAGATCTACAAGAATCTAGCCATGGAAATTGGAAAAGCCAAGTACTAAAGTGCTTTATAATATAGTAAAGAAGAGAATGGAGCAATAAAATCAGAGTTCCTCCATAAAGCAAGTTGCACTTGCCTAGACCTCTCTCTTCTCTCTCTGGTAGGTAGGGAAGTAAATGAGGAAGAAGAAGATGTTAAATGAAGAGAGAGAATGAAGAGGGCTAATAAATACAAATGGTGGTGGTAGGTAGGGGGTTCATCCATGTAAAACAAATCCCAAACCAAACCCACATAAACCGAACCGAACCAAGCCAAGGAAATAACCAAGCCAAGCCAAGAAGGAATTAAGTAAGGAAATCATGCAATACAAGAATAAATACGTACACGTATTTCAGAAATACGTAATACGAACCACAGGCATTACAACTCTACCCACCTTAAAAGAATTCCGTCCTCGGAATTTAATCAAGACGCTAGAGGAGCAATGACAAGCTACATTAATCACATGCAAGCTATAACTAGGCAGACAATCAATCATGCAAGCAAGGAATCGAAGACATGAGGCATAAGAAGGACATTATACCTCACGAGTCAAACAAGTCGGGATATCGCGATCGGATATCATCCTCACGCTCCCATGTTGACTCCCCCAAAGAGTGATGACCCCAAGCAACCCGGACTAACTTGATAGTCTTGTTCTTGAGGATCTTCTCTCTCCGGTCCAATATAGACACGGGCCTCTCCTCATACGAAAGGTTGGTACCAACAACCAATTCCGAATGATCCAGGATGTGGCTCGGGTCTGGAATATACCGTCGTAATTGGGATACATGGAACACGTCATGCATCTCGCTTAGCGACGACGGAAGAGCGAGACAATAGGATACATCTCCTACTCGCTCCAGAATGTCGAACGGTCCTATATACCTAGGACTAAGCTTTCCCCGTACGCCGAAACGAATGACGCCACGGTTAGGCGAAATCCTCAGGAATATATGATCGCCGACCGAAAACTCGAGAGGACGCCGATGAGAATCGGCCCAATGACGCTGGCGATCTTGGGCAACTCGAAGATGATCTCGGACTCTCCTGACCACCTCAACTGTCTGAGCGATCATTTTTGGACCAAGCATCTGTCTCTCTCCAACATCTTCCCAGGCTAGCGGGGATCTGCACTTTCTGCCATAAAGTGCCTCGAACGGTGCCATCTGGATACTGGCCTGGAAACTGTTGTTGTACGAGAATTCCACCAGGTGCAAGTGATCTTCCCATGAACCATCGAAGTCAAGTATGCATGATCTCAACATATCTTCAAGAGTCTGGATCGTACGCTCCGACTGACCATCTGTCTGCGGGTGATAAGCTGAACTGAACTGGAGGCGAGTCCCCAAACTCTCTTGCAAGCTACGCCAAAAGTGCGACGTAAATCTAGAATCTCGATCCGAGGTGATACTGACTGGCACACCGTGCAACCTGACAATCTGCCTTAGGTACATCTCCGCTAGCTGAGCCGTCGACTGACCAACTCTGAATGGAAGAAAGTGAGCCACCTTCATGAGCCGATCAACTATAACCCAGATAGCATCTCTACCAGCTGGGGATCTAGGTAATCCAGTCACGAAATCCATGGTCACATGCTCCCATTTCCATTCTGGAATCGACAAAGGCTGAAGAAGTCCAGCCGGTCTCTGATGTTCAGCCTTGACTTGTTGGCAAACCAAACACCGAGAGACAAACCGAGCTATCTCCCGCTTCATGCCATTCCACCAGAAGTGCTGACGGATATCTCGGTACATCTTCGTACTGCCAGGATGGATGGAATACTGAGAACTGTGCGCCTCTGACATGATCTCCTGCCTGATATCTCCACTGGGTACACAAAGACGCTTCCCATGTCGAAGTGTACCATCCTCATGAATGCATAACTCTGGTCTTTGACCTGCCTCGCACTCTGCTCTGAGTCGCTGAAGCTTGGAATCTGCTGACTGCGCCATCCGAATCCTCTCGACTATAGTAGACTGAACTTGCATGCTGGCCATCAATGCTACACTGGAAGGGAGAACAACTTCTATACCCATCTTCTGAAGATCTGCTAACAGCTCTGGTTGCGCTGTTAGGAAATAAACTCCGGCTCTCCTGCTCAAAGCATCTGCAACAACATTGGCCTTCCCGGGATGATACTGCAAGTTGACATCATAATCCACAAGAAGCTCCAGCCACCTCCTCTGACGCATGTTAAGATCCTTCTGGGTGAAAACATACTTCAGGCTCTTGTGATCGGTGAAAATCTCCACCCTGTCCCCATACAAGTAGTGCCTCCATAACTTAAGTGCAAACACTACCGCTGCCAGCTCTAAGTCATGGGTTGGATAATTCCTCTCATGATCACGAAGTTGTCGTGACGCATAAGCTATTACCTTCCCATGCTGCATCAGAACACATCCTAAACCCCTGCCTGAAGCATCACAATATACTGAGAATCCTCCGGTCCCATCTGGAAGCGTGAGAATAGGAGCTGTTATCAGGCCTCGCTTCAACTGCTCAAAAGAACTCTGACACTCGGCCGTCCAAGCAAACTGCGCATCCTTGCGGGTCAACTGGGTCAATGGCGCTGAAATTCGAGCAAAATCTGAAACAAATCGTCGGTAGTAGCCGGCCAATCCAAAAAAACTACGAACCTCTGCAACTGTGCTGGGCACCGGCCACGACTCAATAGCCACAATCTTTTGGGGATCGACTTCTACTCCTCCTCTGGTGATGATATGACCCAAGTACGAAATACGATCGAGCCAGAACTCGTATTTACTGAACTTGGCATATAATTGGTGCTCCCTGAGAATCTGAAGAACAACTCTGAGATGCTGCTCATGTTCCGCCTCACTCTTGCTGTAGACCAGGATGTCATCCAAGAACACAATCACAAACTGATCCAAGTAAGGCATGAAGATGCGATTCATGAGATCCATGAATACAGCCGGCGCATTGGTTGCTCCAAAAGGCATAACAAGGAACTCCCAATGCCCATATCTCGATCTAAAAGCTGTCTTCGGGATGTCCTGCTCTCTGACTCTGATCTGATGGTAACCTGAGCGCAAATCAATCTTCGAGAATACTGAAGCCCCTTTAAGTTGATCAAACAAGTCATCTATCCTCGGGAGAGGGTATCTGTTCTTGATTGTCACGGAGTTCAAGGTACGATAATCAACACATAACCTGGACGTACCGTCCTTCTTTTTCACAAGAAGCATCGGGGCTCCCCAAGGCGATCCACTAGCACGAATGAATCCCTTGGTTCTGAGTTCCTCAATCATCTTGTACAATATCTCCAACTCTGACGGCGCCATCCTGTAGACTCTCTCTGACACTGGGGCTGTCCCGGGAATCAAGTCTATAGTGAACTCGATCTCCCGCTCTGGAGGCATACCTGGTAGCTCTTCTGGAAAAACATCTGGAAACTCATCCACTATCCTGGGCAACTGAACTGCTGCTACTGCCATCCGCAATACTGAAGGAGAAGGTTCAACTGCTCCTCGGGAGAAGGAAAACTCCGGCTCGCCTGGAACGCTAAAAACAACCCTACCAATATGGCAGTCTATTCTAGCATACTGGTTCCTCAACCAATCCATCCCTAGGACCACATCATAATCGGCCATCGGGAATTCTATCAATCTAGCGGGGAACTCTCTACCGCTAACTACGATCCGATACGAGGAAAATACTCTATCTACTCCCACAAGTCCGTTACCAGTAAGTATATTGAGCCTTACTGATAATGACTCGGGCTCCAATCATACCCGTGTCGCGAATCGTGCAGACATAAAAGAATGCGATGCACCAGAATCAAATAAAGCTGAAGCTGGAAAGGAGTTGACGAGAATAGTACCTGCCACTACCTCTCCTGGTGCCAATCCTTCCTCTGCGGTCATCACCATAGCCTGACCGTGCCCTCGGGGCGCTGGTCCCCTCTGCTGAAATCCTCGCTGCCTGCTCTGACTCAAGGCTTGGGCTGGTGCATGCTGCTAGGGGTTCTGCTGCTGGAACATCTGGGACTGAGGCGGCAAGGGCCTCGACAATGGATACTGCTGCTGCTGCTGGACCGGTGCTGGTCCTCTCACCGAAGAGCTAGAAAGGTTGGACGATGATGAACCACCCCTATTCGGGCAGGATCCAACCCTATGGTCTGGTGCTCCACAAGCCAGACACAATCCCTGTGCCCTACGATATTCTGCCACCACATGGCCTGGCTTCCCACAATAAGAACAACCCACTGCGGAAGATTGCTTCTGCTTCTGCTGCTGAGGGTACGTCGGGGTTGAGTGCTGAACCGACGTTACTGAGGCCGCTCGCCTCGGAGCTCCAATAGTCAAAGCCCTGGCTGCCGGGACTGGTGCTGAAGACTGATTCATCTGGCCGTGAGATCTCTTCCGACCTCCGGTCCTGTCCACAATCCTCTGGGAGGTATACTCATGCCTCCGGGCTGCTCTCAAGACTGCATCAAAAGTCTGATGCTCAAACTGTTCAACTGCCAATAAAATCTCTAGGTGAAGCCCCTACTGGAATTGTTGGGCTCTATCATACTCGGTTGCCACCAAGGTGGGAGCAAACCGACTGAGTCTGGAAAACTCGGCCGCATATCCGTCGACCGTCCTGCCCATCTGCTTCAGATTGGTGAACCTGGTCTGCAGATCATACCGAGCCACGGCATCGAAATACTTGGTCTGGAATCTCTCTCTGAATACTGCCCAAGCAATGGGTGCTGCTAATCCAACGGCCTGAGCTGCCCACCAGCTACGAGCAAGATCTAACAACTGCAGGCGCACCACGGCTACCTTCTCATTCTCTGGAGTCCTGGCTGCTTCTAGAACCACCTCTGTGTCCTGAAGCCATGCATCTGTCGCGATAGCATCTTCACTACCGTCGAAGAATGGAGGGTTCAAGCGCTTGAAGCTGTTGGCCGCGCTGTTACCCTGATGACCTCCTTTGGCCAAAGCATCCGTCACTGCCTGGTGCAAGGCATCTCTACGACGATATTGAGAAGCTATCAAGGTCCTGACGAGTCCTACTAATGTGCCATCATCAGGTTCGGCAGGCTGAACTGGCTGGACTGGTGGCTCTCCATCAGAAGGCACGACTCTGGAGGCTACTCCAGAATGCTGGACTTGATCTCCGGGTTGCTGCTGGTCCGCGGGAGGTGCTCCGCCTTGCTGGTCGGTAGGTCCAGGAACAATGCCGCTGAAGAAGACGACATAGGAAACAATAAGGAAGGACCAGGACAGATCAACGATACAAGCACATGATCAGGACAAGAATCCAGGGATTCAGAAGATACGAGCAGAGATCAAGGACGAATACTGATTGAGACATCTATTCGGTAAACCCTCACATAACTTGATTTACAAGACCTGCATGGGCCACCACTTAAACCATGTCACGCCCCAGAACCAGAATACTGGAGAGCGGGGGCAGACATAGCCAGCTACGTATATTGAAATAGATTCTATCTCGCTATACGGTCACGGCTGTCTAGATACATGAGGGTTTACTACAAGCCAACAGTCTCCTATGGTCATGAACAAGCCTATTGTCTCAATCATAAGCAAGTAAGTAGATGTTACAAGATGTATGATCATTAAATATACAATAATAAGGCGTCCCAAATATTACATATTCAGCTGATCATGAAGCTAGTCGTTACAAAATATGAGGACTAGCAAGAGTTTAGTCATACATGATCAACCCTAGGATCTGTCAATCATGTTACAGCCCGTAGGCAGACAGTAAGTAAATACAATCGAGCTAAACAGGTGCTCGTCGGCTAAACGCCTCAAAAGAATATTTTTACAATAAAGTGGGAGATCAAAAATAAACCCACTCGTTGCCAGGGTTCCGTCTAGTGGCCACCATCTGGCTGGAAGGTCGGTAGATCCTCTGGAGCTGCTCCGAAATCTGGCCATACAAAACCAGCTGGGTCAGATCCCAGAAAGAGCAAGTGCCACAAAGGAAGCTTCACTTAGGAACTAAAACCAGTAATCAGCACAAGAGTAAAAATAAAGTAAGAACTGGAAATAAGGAAAAAAAATACATCAGGATGATATACGACGAGATAACCATGGAACTATTCAGAAATCCAGGTTACAACCCGTAAACCAAACAATGACCGGGGTTGTAACCCTTCGTCTGAACAGAACTTGGAACTCTCACCATTTATCGGTAAAATAAATACAAGCATTCTGGTCATTCAATAATCTGGAACAGGATCAGGGCAAGACTAGACTGGTTAGACTCCATCCAATCACTTCACGGCCAAGCAAGAGTTACGGCTTGATACTTTAACTAACTAGGGTTGTCACAAGCCTAATTACTAACAAGATGCAGTGAGATTACTCCACAGCCACAAGCCCTGCAGACCATCCAGGTTACCCAGGACGAAAGATTAGGGTTGAATTCAGGTGGGTACATCGTCCAGGAAACGCATGTACCCTTAAGTAGCTTGAAGAGTGCAACACATGACAGTGTGCTGGAAATGTGCCCTACTCGACGGCAGGCTACAGATCCCAGGCGCGCCCAGGTAACGGGATTGCCTGTACCTGGAGAAATCTCTTCATGACTAATGTGTTAATCTAGTTATTAACCTTAGTCCATTTCAATAGGCACTCCTGACCGTGGTACTCATGAGCTCCCTCCCTAGACATGATGCAAGACAGGACTGGTTTATTTGTACAAGCACAATCACCCACGGTGTCCAGGATAAATTATACAAGTCATGTCATGTCAGGTAGCCGTCGCAACAGCTTATCAGATATATCATGTCAGGTTTATCATGTCAAGTGTACTTGTCCGGAGTGCGCCACGACGGGCCACTATCAGGTCATGTCAGGTTTTCTTGTCATGAGTGCACTACGACGGGTCACTGTCAGGTCGTGCTCCATTATCAATTCCCAATATGTAAGTAAAATCAAGTTCGTGACAAAAGGCGTAAGGATATAAAATGGGCGTAAAATATCTAATGAAATATCAATATACAGGGCCATAGAAAAGCCATACGGCTAAGTCACATGCGGCTCAAATATGAGAGCGCATACGGCCAGGAGAGAATAAGACACATGCGGCTCAAATATGAGAGCGCATGCGGCCAGGGCCGCTGGATCTCATGCGGCCAATTCAGGAGGGCGCATGCGGTCAGGAAGATAGGAAACTCATGCGGCTGGAGGAATGGGTCTTATGCGGCTAGCTGGCCAATCAGGTACATGCGGCCGCGGGGGGGAAGGTTTGGTTCCATGCGGCTCGAGAAGAAGCAACCCATACAGCTGCGGGGGAGGGAAACCATATGCGGCTCAGAAGGGAAGAGTACTCATGCGGCTGGGTAAAGCAAGTCTCATGCGGCCAGCAGAAATGGCGCATGCGGCTGCAGAGTTCAGAACTTATGCGGCTGGGAATTGAGCGAGTTATGCGGCTAAGTGAGTCCGACTCTCATGCGGCTCAAGAACTTCCAGTCATGCGGCTGGATAGAACACTTGCCGTATGAATATTCATGCGGTCAAGTCAAGCACTGTTCATCTTCTCCAAAATTTCAGAGAAGAAGAACACCATGAGAGCCAAGTCCTCAAGCTCCATAACTCCATCATCCGGAGCCTAAATCCGAACTTCCATAGGTCAAAATAGGGTAGAACGAAATTCTCTACAACATGGAACCATCAAAACTAGGGAATAACAAGATTAAGTAGATCAAAACCCAAGAAATCCGAAAATAATGCAAACTTAGATCTACAAGAATCTAGCCATGGAAATTGGAAAAGCCAAGTACTAAAGTGCTTTATAATGTAGTAAAGAAGAGAATGGAGCAATAAAATCAGAGTTCCTCCATGAAGCAAGTTGCACTTGCCTAGACCTCTCTCTTCTCTCTCTGGTAGGTAGGGAAGTAAATGAGGAAGAAGAAGATGTTAAATGAAGAGAGAGAATGAAGAGGGCTAATAAATACAAATGGTGGTGGTAGGTAGGGGGTTCATCCATGTAAAACAAATCCCAAACCAAACCCACATAAACCGAACCGAACCAAGCCAAGGAAATAACCAAGCCAAGCCAAGAAGGAATTAAGTAAGAAAATCATGCAATACAAGAATAAATACGTACACGTATTCCAGAAATATGTAATACGAACCACAGGCATTACACCAGCTTCTTGATGATCTCCTTCATCGATGCTTCTCCTCTCCGATCACGTCATGTCCGCTCCACGACTCACGCTCGTACTCGTCGTCCGCTCCTAAATTCGAACATGTCTATTTTCATCAGATCTAGGCATCAGTGTCCTCTTTCGGAATGATCCGAACAACGACAACAAAGGCGTCGTTACATGCGGTAGGAGGGGGACGACGCGCACGTGGGAGGGGCGGCCGGCGCGCGTACCACAGCGGACAGTAATCGCAGCAGCAGGCAGCAGCCGCAGCAGGTAGCAGCAGGTAGCAGCAGCAGCAGCCGTGGGCCTCGGGAAAAGGGGGACCTGTTGTGCGCGGGTTAGGATTTGGTGGCAGAGAGAGAGGGAGAAGAGAGGGAAGGTTAGGGTTTGGTGAAAGGTGGCTCTGATACCATGTTGTAATTGATTGATGAGATAATTTCATTTATAGTCTCATAGGCTTTATATGTAATGCCCTGAATCCGTTGCGGAGCACGGTGCGGGCTAGCGGCCGAATGGCCGAGTCGGATGGGAATTGGGGAAACTTTACCAGGATCGCGGGATAATAAATTGAGATCCTTTCCTCGTTATGGATTGGACTCTTTTGAAATGATGCCCAAGATGCAGTGGCGCGCGTCTTGGGGGAAGAGTTCTATATAAGAGTCGCTTGCCCCGAGACCGTTGCCCTGCTGGTTTTCGATGTCGCTTTTGCTGTTGGCTTTTGTGTGCGTTTTCGTGATTGTTTTCGATGAATGTTTTCATGGATTTACTTTCACCGTCTACGCATTTCATATCGAATAACTGAGAGAAAGAGAAGAAGTATGCTGACCAGATGTTGGTGCCAATGCAGGTGCTAACGCGGTGAACCTCGGGTGACGTTGCGTGGAAGACCTCTTTCTCTCGGCAATTCACCAACAAGTGAGTGGCTTTGATCCTTCGACGATCCTTGATCTTCGCGCATAACAATGGTAGACTTGTTATTGCGTTCGGTGCTTAATAAAAGATGCCTAGTAATAATACGGGAAAGATAATGAAAGATAAATGATCACATGGCTAGGCTTATGTTGTAATTGAATGATGCTCGTATGCTATATGAATTGTTTAACAGGTGATGCTAAGACCCAAGTATTGGGCGGTAAGTATATCGGACTTCGGTTCGAAAGAATGAGTTAAACATGAATAGTCCCTTGGTTGGATGAACGAATATGCGAGCCTATGGCTCAAAGTAAGATGGCAAGTTGAAAAGATGGGAAAATGGCAAGATGAAATGAGAACTATGAATATGTGTGGAAGATGCTATTATCATGCATGTCGTGTCTCTTATTAGTTAAGTTGCATTGCATGCATGGTCATGGACAACTTGTATACAAGGTAGTTCCTCGAACGGTACTCCGAGGCCACGGAACCGATTCGGCCTAGGAGGAACGCCGTGCTGAAGTAGTAGCATAGTGCTGAAGTAGTAGCACGGTCTTTCGGGAACCTTCCGGATGGGCTAGCTACCCACCGATGAAGGGGAGCCGTCCGACCAAGATGTCCCAGATGGCGTGTAGTCAGTGACCTTCATATAGACAGGTGGCATAGCTAACATTGTCTTATGCAGGCAGAGTAAGTGGTATTCATAAATATGTACAGGGATGGCTATCGACCGTGGGTAAGATTCACCAAATTGGTGATCAATATGAACTGCTTATGTTAGATCAACATGAATTGCTTATGTTTCTAACATCACTGTATGCTCCTTATATTTCTCATCGAATATATGAATTGTTAATGGACCCTAAGGCAAGATAGAAAGAACACAAATCAATAGTGAACATTCATGTAATTTTACTACTGTTGATTTATGGTGAGATTGGTTACGGCCGCTCACCAGTACATATGTGGCAATGTACTGACCCTCGTCTCCACAGGTGCCGGGAACCTAGTGGATAATCGTAGACGCTGAAGGCTTGCTGTCCGACTCTTTAGAAGCTTCGTACATCTTGAAGTTTCCACTTAAAGAAGAAGGCATTTTGCTGAAGGTGGTTATTGCCGCATTATTAATAAAGGGATATGATGTATGGAACAAGTTGTATCTCATTTCAATATTTCTGCAAGTTGTAGCCAAGTTTGGCCTTTCATCTCGGCTGTTTGAGAGCCTTATGTTTATGCAATATAATTTCAAAGATGTCAATAAAGAACTTATTTCAGATCATATCTGTGTTGCCAAAACTTCTTTATCATCCGCTGCGAATCTCTATTCAAAATGTCTCTTTGATAAAAGGAACACGAGCACGCCTTGTACAAGTGCAATTCCAGACTTGTACGGCATCACGCCTTAGCGAGGACGAACGATTCGGCATGAATCTAAGCGGAGGCGAACGATTCTCGAATCGGGGCGTGACAGTTTGGTATCAGAGCACGGCTTTACATCCTTGGAAATTTCTTGGTTTTAAAGATTTCAAAAATGACACAAGCTTTATTGCTTCGAACAACTTTGGTTTTAAATGTCCCGAAATGAGATGTTCCATACAATAAGTCCATAAATATATTATGAGACTAACAAGCTCCTCTGTTTTGCAGAGATGACAAAGGCGGGTGCGACAAACAACGCGAGTAGCTCAAGGGTGGTAGCCTCAACCGACCCTATGGAGAGGATGCTGGCTATGATGGAGAGTCAGCAGAGGCAGAACGCGAAGCAATTCGAGGCCCAACAAAAGCAGCTAGATACCCTGCAACAGTTGGTCCGATCAGTGGTGAACAATGGGGCTCAAGGTACTCCAGTCTCACGAGAGAGCGAACTGGTGGAGGCAGAGGAACCCCCGGCAGCTAAGAAAACCACTGCTGTGGCCGACATTACAAAGTTTAAGAAGATCTGTAACAAAGAATTCAAAGGGACAGAAGAAGCCACCATTGCTATGGATTGGCTAGTTGAAGTGGAAGATCACCTGGAAGCTTTGGGTATTGTTGGATCCAAGAGGGTCTCGTGTGTGAAACTACTGCTGGTTTCCAACGCACATTACTGGTGGCAAAGTCAAAAAAGAATTCTAGCGGGAGTGAATGGAACAACGAAAATCACTTGGCTGATGTTCCGCGAGGCATTTCTGGCTCAGTACTTCTCTTCGACTGAGCAGCGAGCTAAGGAATTGGAGTTCCAGAAGCTCGAACAGGGGAACATGACGGTGAAGGAGTATGAGACAGAGTTTTCTAGACTGTCTCAGTATGCGATCACGAAGTTTACTGACGAAGCATCTAAGGCTCGTCGGTTTGAACAGGGCTTGAGGCCTGCTCTGAAGGCTCAAGTTGTGGTTCAGAAATATAAGACTTTTCAGGAGTCTTATGAGCACGCGAAGGAATTGGACCCACACTATCCTGCGACGGCGCCAGTGCAAGCGTCGGTGCAGAATCTGCATAACAAGAGACCGAACAACGGGGGCAGATATGAGGCGCCTAAGCGTCAGAACCACGGTGGCTTTCAACGACCCAACCAGGGTGGACCATTCTGCAACAAGTGCCGCAACAAAGGGCACTTTGCTAACGAATGTCAGGTGCTAGAGGGTGGATGCTTCAAATGTGGTCGCATGGGCCACGGATTCAGAGACTGTCCAGGGAGGGGCCACCAGAACCCTCCGAGGCAGCAGCATCACCAACAATATCAACAGAATCGTGGACGGGCACCACGACCTCCTCAGCCACAACAGAATCAGAGGCCCGGTGCCCAGGGCCGAGTCTTTGCATTGACTCAGGAGGAAGCATCATTTGTATCAGATACTGTCGTGACAGGTATATTGTTATTTAATGGCATTCCTGTACGTACTTTATTTGATTCTGGTGCTTCACATAGTTTTATATCTAAAGACTATGTTAAGGAACATGAAATAAAATGACAATGTTGGATATGTACCTTAGTGTTAGTACTCCATCAGGAGTGGAGATGCCTACTAACATGATGTGTAGGGATGGTTACATATGTATCGGGAAGAGAAAGCTACCATTAGATGTAGTCGAGCTTGATATGAAAGATTTTGATATCATTCTGGGAATGGACTGGTTAAGTGCATGTTGTGCGACGATTGACTGTGCGAAGAAGCGAGTTATGTTTCGCCTACCTGGGGGAACAGAATTCTCTTACTCGGCCAGTTCGTCGGCGAAGACTTCGATGGTGATTTCAGCTACTACGGCCCGGCGATTGCTTCATTCTGGCTGCGAAGGGTACCTTGCTTCTGTTCGAGACACACGCAAGAATGGTGCAGACTCAGCTAACACTGAAGTCGTGGCAGAATTTCCTGATGTGTTTCCTGACGAGATACCCGGAATGCCTCCGGACCGAGAGATTGAATTCACTATCGATACATTTCCAGATGCTCGTCCGATCTCAAGGGCACCATACAGAATGGCGCCTGCTGAATTGAAGGAACTCAAAGTACAGCTACAGGAATTATTAGACAAGGGATACATCAGACCCAGTGTTTCACCATGGGGTGCTCCGGTGCTATTTGTGAAGAAGAAAGATGGATCGATGCGGCTGTGCATCGACTACCGCGAGCTAAATAAAGTTACAATTCGAAACCAGTATCCGTTGCCTCGAATAGACGACCTCTTCGATCAGTTGCAAGGGGCGTCTGTATTTTCAAAGATTGATCTTCGCTCAGGCTACCATCAGTTAAAGATCAAACCAGATGACATTTCTAAGTCCGCATTCCGAACCAGATACGGACACTATGAATTCTTGGTCATGCCCTTCGGACTGACCAACGCTCCTGCCGCTTTCATGGATATGATGAACAGAGTCTTCCGGCCCTTTTTGGATAAATTTGCGGTCGTGTTCATCGACGACATCCTAATCTACTCGAAGAACAGAGAAGACCATGCAGAACATTTGAGGACAGTGTTACAGACTCTACGGGACAATCAGCTTTATGCCAAGCTGAGCAAATGTGAGTTTTGGATGAGTAGCGTGTCGTTCCTAGGGCACGTTATCTCGGCGGAAGGTGTGTCCGTTGACCCAAAGAAAATTGAAGCCGTAGTGGATTGGAAGCAACCCACGTCGGCGAGCGAGATCCGAAGTTTCCTTGGCTTGGCAGGCTACTACAGGAAGTTTGTCAAGGATTTTTCAAAAGTGGCAGCGCCTCTAACTCGACTAACCCAGAAGGGAGTTGCATTCGATTGGACTGATGAGTGCGAGGCTTGCTTTCAAAATCTGAAGCAACGTCTCGTATCAGCTCCAATCCTTACACTTCCAGACGGCGTCGAGGGATTCCAGATATACAGCGATGCGTCCGGATTGGGTTTGGGATGTGTGTTGACTCAGAGAGGGAAAGTGATATCTTATGCCTCAAGACAGCTTAAGCCGCACGAGAAAAATTATCCAACACATGATTTGGAATTGGCAGCGATAGTGTTTGCATTGAAATTGTGGAGGCACTACTTGTATGGAGTAGCTTGCGAGATCTTCACCGACCATAAGAGCCTGAAGTACATTTTCACTCAAAAGGATTTAAATTTGCGGCAAAGACGTTGGTTGGAGCTTATAAAAGATTATGACTTGACGATCGCGTACACCCCAGGAAAAGGCAATGTGGTGGCGGACGCATTGAGTCGAAACTTTGTGGGATCACTCAGTGTTGACAAACGAATATTGGAGGAATTGGAAAGCATGGGAATTGAGCTCCAGATTCGTGGCCGAAATGCACAATTGGCTCAACTTCAACTTGAGCCAAGTTTGTTAGAAAAGATAAAGACGGCACAGAGGACAGATGAGTTCTTGATTAAGATTGGCAGAATAGTGGAAAAGGGTGAAGCCAGCGACTTCACCAGGCTCGAGGACGGATCATTGCGACTCAAGGGGAGGCTATGTGTTCCGAAGGATGAAGAACTCCGGAAGGAAATCTTGACGGAGGCCCATTACGCCAAGTATTCCTTACATCCGGGAAGTACAAAAATGTATAAAGATTTGCGCACGACCTTCTGGTGGCACGGCATGAAACGAGATGTGGCCCTCTTTGTCTCGCGATGCTTAGCGTGTCAACGAGTCAAAGTGGAACACCAGAGGCCCGGCGGGGAGATGCAGAACCTCGCGATCCCAGAATGGAAATGGGATCATATAACCATGGATTTTATAGTTGGCTTGCCGAAGACGCAGCGGGGGAATGATGCAATTTGGGTCATCGTTGATCGATTAACCAAATCTGCACATTTTCTCGCAATGAAAACCACATGGAGCGTCGACCGGTTGGCTCAGCTATACGTGGATGAAATCGTCCGACTGCATGGAGTGCCAGCATCAATAGTGTCGGATCGGGATGGGCGATTTGTATCGCATTTCTGGGTCAGTTTGCATGCTGCCATAGGAACACAATTGAAATTTAGTTCTGCATACCATCCCCAAACCGATGGCCAGACCGAGAGGGTGAATCAGATACTTGAAGACATGCTACGGCTTTGTGCTATTGATCTGAAGACTAGTTGGGATACTCACTTGCCGCTAGCAGAATTTGCCTACAACAACAGTTACCAGTCCAGTATAGAAATGGCTCCGTATGAAGCATTGTACGGGCGAAGGTGTCGGTCTCCGATTTGTTGGGATGAAGTCGGTGAACGACAGGTACTTGGTCCGGAGATGGTGGAACAGGCCGTCGAGAAGGTCCGCATGATTCGGGAGAAGTTACGTGTGGCACAAAGTCGGCAGAAGAGTTATGCGGATACTCATCGATGACCATTGGAATTTATGGTAGGCGATCACATATTTTTGAAGGTGTCACCGATGCGCGGAGTTATGCGATTCGGTGCGAAGGGGAAGCTAAGTCCGAGATTTGTTGGCCCGTTTGAAATTCTTAAGCGAGTCGGCCCTGTTGCCTATCAGATCGCGCTGCCACCGGCATTGGATGGAGTGCACGATATCTTCCATGTTTTCCAACTACGGAAGTATGTACATGATCCAAGCCACGTGGTAGACTTCGGTCCGTTAGGGCTAAAAGCTGACTTGTCTTATGTGGAGGAACCCGTACAGATCTTGGATAGGAAAGATAAAATCTTGCGGAACCGAGTTGTTTCTTTGGTTCGAGTGCTTTGGCGAAATTATTCCGTCGAAGAGTCGACATGGGAACTTGAGGCAGAGGTGAAGGAAAAGTTTCCTTCGTTGTTTGACCTAGGTGGGTTTGTGTTTAAGTTTCGAGGACGAAACTTTTTGTTAGTGTATTAATATGTAATGCCCTGAATCCGTTGCGGAGCACGGTGCGGGCTAGCGGTCGAATGGCCGAGTCGGATGGGAATTGGGGAAACTTTACCAGGATCGCGGGATAATAAATTGAGATCCTTTCCTCGTTATGGATTGGACTCTTTTGAAATGATGCCCAAGATGCAGTGGCGCGCGTCTTGGGGGAAGAGTTCTATATAAGAGTCGCTTGCCCCGAGACCGTTGCCCTGCTGGTTTTTGATGTCGCTTTTGCTGTTGGCTTTTGTGTGCGTTTTCGTGATTGTTTTCGATGAATGTTTTCATGGATTTACTTTCACCGTCTACGCATTTCATATCGAATAACTGAGAGAAAGAGAAGAAGTATGCTGACCAGATGTTGGTGCCAATGCAGGTGCTAACGCGGTGAACCTCGGGTGACGTTGCGTGGAAGACCTCTTTCTCTCGGCAATTCACCAACAAGTGAGTGGCTTTGATCCTTCGACGATCCTTGATCTTCGCGCATAACAATGGTAGACTTGTTATTGCGTTCGGTGCTTAATAAAAGATGCCTAGTAATAATACGAAAAAGATAATGAAAGATAAATGATCACATGGCTAGGCTTATGTTGTAATTGAATGATGCTCGTATGCTATATGAATTGTTTAACAGGTGATGCTAAGACCCAAGTATTGGGCGGTAAGTATATCGGACTTCGGTTCGAAAGAATGAGTTAAACATGAATAGTCCCTTGGTTGGATGAACGAATATGCGAGCCTATGGCTCAAAGTAAGATGGCAAGTTGGAAAGATGGAAAAATGGCAAGATGAAATGAGAACTATGAATATGTGTGGAAGATGCTATTATCATGCATGTCGTGTCTCTTATTAGTTAAGTTGCATTGCATGCATGGTCATGGACAACTTGTATACAAGGTAGTTCCTCGAACGGTACTCCGAGGCCACGGAACCAATTCGGCCTAGGAGGAACGCCGTGCTGAAGTAGTAGCACAGTGCTGAAGTAGTAGCACGGTCTTTCGGGAACCTTCCGGATGGGCTAGCTACCCACCGATGAAGGGGAGCCGTCCGACCAAGATGTCCCAGATGGCGTGTAGTCAGTGACCTTCATATAGACAGGTGGCATAGCTAACATTGTCTTATGCAGGCAGAGTAAGTGGTATTCATAAATATGTACAGGGATGGCTATCGACCGTGGGTAAGATTCACCAAATTGGTGATCAATATGAACTGCTTATGTTAGATCAACATGAATTGCTTATGTTTCTAACATCACTGTATGCTCCTTATATTTCTCATCGAATATATGAATTATTAATGGACCCTAAGGCAAGATAGAAAGAACACAAATCAATAGTGAACATTCATGTAATTTTACTACTGTTGATTTATGGTGAGATTGGTTACGGCCGCTCACCAGTACATATGTGGCAATGTACTGACCCTCGTCTCCACAGGTGCCGGGAACCTAGTGGATAATCGTAGACGCTGAAGGCTTGCTGTCCGACTCTTTAGAAGCTTCGTACATCTTGAAGTTTCCACTTGAAGAAGAAGGCATTTTGCTGAAGGTGGTTATTGCCGCATTATTAATAAAGGGATATGATGTATGGAACAAGTTGTATCTCATTTCAATATTTCTGCAAGTTGTAGCCAAGTTTGGCCTTTCATCTCGGCTGTTTGAGAGCCTTATGTTTATGCAATGTAATTTCAAAGATGTCAATAAAGAACTTATTTCAGATCATATCTGTGTTGCCAAAACTTCTTTATCATCCGCTGCGAATCTCTATTCAAAATGTCTCTTTTATAAAAGGAACACGAGCACGCCTTGTACAAGTGCAATTCCAGACTTGTACGGCATCACGCCTTAGCGAGGACGAACGATTCGGCATGAATCTAAGCGGAGGCGAACGATTCTCGAATCGGGGCGTGACATTATATAGCCTTTATATAGCCTTTACATAATGTAATATCCAATAAAATATCATGTGGCATATTCTGGCATCCCAAAAATGTCCTCAGGATATTCCCATACTAAATATACCATATTCCTATACTAAATATACCAACATAATCTCTTAGGAGGCGTTTGGTATGCGGAATACTATATAGCCGGAATTCTATATTTCCGGGAATCAAATTCCAAGGAATTAAATTCCCTGAAAAATTACATTCCCATGTTTGGTGACAATTTAAATATTCCCGGGAAAAAAATAAAAATTAATAATAACAAAAAAAATGAACAAATATAAAAAAAATCGGTAAAAACGACAAAAATAGGTAAAAACGAAAAAAATGGTAAAAACGACAAAATAACAAAAAAAACGATGAAAAACGCCAAAAACGATGAAAAACGACAAAAATCGGTTAAAACGACAAAAATGACCAAAAAAGACAAAAAATGTATAAACGACAAAAAATAACAAAAAAAAGGGTAAAAACGACAAAAATAACAAAAACACGACAAAAATGACATAAAATCGATAAAAACGACAAAAAAAATCAAAATGTGGCAAAAAACGACAAAGAACAACAAAAAAATCGGTTAAAACGACAAAAAAAATGACAAAAAAATCGGTTAAAAAACGAAAAAAAAAAATCGGTTAAAAACAATAAAAAATCGTTAAAACGACAAAAAATAACAAAAAGCGACAAAAAACGAAAAATAATCGATAAAATAACAAAAAAAAGACAAAAAATATCGGTTAAAACGACAAAAAATCGGTTAAACGACAAAAAATCGATTAAAAACGACAAAAAATGACAAAATCGGTTAAAACGACAAAAAATGACAAAAATGGGTTAAAAAACGACAAAAAAAAAGGTTAAAAACAAAAAAAATCGGTTAAAACGACAAAAAAAACAAAAAAAACGAAAAATAATCGATAAAAACGACAAAAAAGGACCAAAAATCGGTTAAAACGACAAAAAATCGGTTAAAAAAAACAAAAAAAAAAAAACCAAAAAGCGACAAAACGACAAAAAATCGATAAAAGCGACAAAAAAAAACGACAAAAATGACAAAAAATGCCATAAAATCAGTAAAATGACCAAAAAAGCGAAAAAAAGACTAAAAACGACTAAAAATCGGTAAAAACAAAAAAAGTTACACAACGACAAAAAAAATGCTTAAAACGACAAAATTGACAAAAAACGACAAAAAAGGACAAAAATTGGTTAAAAACGACAACAAATAATCAAAAAGTGACAGAAAAGACAAAAAATAGATTAAAACGACAAAAAAATCGCTTAAAACGACAAAAAAATTGGTAAAAACGACAAAAAAGCGATAAAAACGACAAAAAATAATCAAAAAGTGAAAAAAATGGGTAAAATGACAAAAAATTGCTTAAAATGACAAAAAATTGGTAAAAACGACAAAAAATGACAAAAAAACGATAAAAACGACAAAAAAAAAAAGAAAAAATGTTCAAAACTAATCAAAATTGATCAAAAAAGAAGAAAAAAATTTAGACAATTTTTTTTTTCCCGGACAAAAAAAAAATACCCACCTATTCTCCAGGGATAGAATTCCCATGTTTTGTGGGTAAACTATTTACCCGGGTATTTATAATTCTCGGGAATAAATTTTTTATAAGCCAAACAAACGTGGTAATAGATTTCCATCTTAAATTTTTCCAGAAATAAAAAAAAAATACCGCGTACCAAACGCCCCCTTAGAGATAAAAACATCTTGACATAATATTTACATATTCTGTGATACATACCTCATCTTTCTCCATTTGTGTTATGCACACATTAGATAAAGAGCACAGGTATGATTATCACCTACAAAAAGACTCGTGCAGAAAGCATATTACAACCGTTATACTTGTGGCGATACTATTGTTTAAAGAAAAGAAAAAAAAAACATTACTGCCTACCTAGATGGTTTTACAATTCCCTTGACACCATAAAGTAGTTTGATAGGCCTCTTATTTGAAGAACAAGAGTGGAAACATCCCAAGAAATCCTGTATCAGACAATATTAGTGCACCAAACAGAAGAAGGAAATAAAATATCAAATACAAGCCAAGAGAACTTGTGCAGGTTATGTAATATTAACAAAAGTACGCATATACTTTCATGTTATGTTTGTGGCTAGTACTACTCCAGTGGAAAATTGTGTTGGCACAGAGGAAAGTAACAATGAAGCTTCACAGCCCGAAGGCTGAACCGAAACCAAAACCAAAACCGAGCGCCACGTGACTGCTTCTGATTGGCAGAAGCAAACCCAACGACGCCAGCACCCTCTGCTAACATAAGCCAAAAATCCAGCCAATCGGGGCCGGCCACATGGCAGCGCAGTTTCAGACGCGGTTTAAACCGTGGTCTGTGTATCACTGTTGGGAAAGTAATGAATTAGACAATATTTGAAAAGTTTTAACCTATATTTTTCTTCAAGGTCGTTGATACCGTGATTACTCTCCTCTGAACTATTAAAATAAAGGAGATCTACTACAAACTCATGTTCTTGGTGTCCCTCTTGAGCTAGACTCTAGACTTCAGTTACATTTGTGTTGCCTCTGCATCAGTTTGGATTCCCATATTTACCATAACAACAACGAAAAAGCGCATCCCACAAAAGAAAAACAGGGGTGCCCGTGTACATTTGTGTCGTGTCGGACACGTATTGGACACAATGCAGACGCTTCAATATACATTAGGACACGCCAAAATGTGTGTACCTATCAAGCAGTAGCGGACAGTAATGGGACAATTCCTCCGATCGACTCTTTTCTTGTTAAGACATTTCTTCGAGCAGGTGGTCTGCGCAAATTTCGACCCACCGGTAGGCCTCTGCAGCTAGCCTACGTCCCGGAGACATAGGCATAAAAAAATTGTCTCGCTATGGTAGCGACTACTTTGATTCAACAGTTGAATTTTGAAGCCAAACTCCAGTAGTGTAGGTACAAACCGTATACAAAGCATTTCTAAAAGTTCTCTCACGCATTTAGTTCCAATTTTGGCACTTTAATATTTTGAGTTTTTACTTTATTTGTAATGATTCTGAACTAATAGGCTCTACGAACAAATAGGCTCAACGAACTCCAGACATAGCTCCAGCAGGTGCAAGAGTGCGCATGTAAGTGGGCCCCCTCGGCCGCTAAAAACCGAAAGGGAAGAAGAGACGTGAATGCAGTGCACAACACACATGCACGCTGTACTTACGTTCCGTGACTCGATCTACTGATTTTCTGCGATCCAATTAGGATTCCATATAACACATATGTATATCCACTAATTATTTATTAATATTTTATATCAGTTTTTAATTTAATTGATATGTATATAGTTATCCAACTATCCAAATTTGTATACTAAGAAATAGCTTATTGTTATAATAATAATAATACATCCCACCTAAGATAACTTTGAACACCACCTAAAGTAAGCTAAAAAAATTCTCAAACCCCTAATAATTTTCTCAGACTCGTTGGAGTCCCTTTTTTTGCATCCTCTAGCCTAAATCTATATTTTCATGTGTTAGGTGGTGGCTACGCTAACACAAAAATAAGCACGTCGGTGAAACCATAGATAGTCTCTTTCCTTTTGTTTATCACATATCCATGACTTGGTGCCAACAGAATCAAAATTGAGTAGCAAGGAGGACCAACAATATGAAGTACATATTTCATAAAAAGTTTATGTGAAAGGAACACTTTATATTACAAAACTTTGAAAGTTTATAATAATTTTTTTTTCAAATTTTCAAGTGTCATAATGTAATTCCATCCCTTACTACTTAATGCAATTAACACATGGGACAGGTTTGTGGACTCCACTGTTGGTGGATTTTTTGGACTCACAGTCAGTGCATCATTTTTGAACTATTAAAGTCTCGTCCATTCTACCTCAGTACATAACAAGTGCAAAAGGGCAAAAGGAGGCAGGAAGAGTAATGGTTTTACATACCGAGGAATCGTTTACCACTTTAAAAGAAAGGGGAACAAGGTGTTATACCTCTCCATAAAAAGTCTAAACAAAATCAACTTGAGTTGACTAAGAATTCCATACAGGTTCCTGTACATATAAAGGTTGACATTTACAATATTTTTACATAATTACATGGCACTTCAACCAGGAACACATCAGAAGGGTTAATTGTCACACAATAACTAATACTTCGATCTTCTTCCATGACAACCAAAGACGGGGGGAAGACTTTGGATTCTGGTCTGCATATAATTTCAAAGAATTAAGGCCAACACTTGCAGCTTAAATAAAATGATGGGTGGATGGCATCTACTGGCCCACTTTGAGCTGGAGACGATATCCTCACTCCACCATAAGTGACCATCCTTTCCGCTATATCAAACCATAACATCACAATTTCCTTCGAGTACAATATCTTCTTGTTTCCGGTAACATGCATTTAATTTGAACCAAATTCCCTATTCCACTGCTCGAGCTCTTCCCACTTACCCGCTGCAGGCTTTGGTCTAATAACGACCATTGCTTTCTTAAAGTCTTCATAATTAATCGACGTAGCTGAAATATAGGCCATATTAAAATTTGCTTTTAGTAACAGATACCCTAGTATTATCGATT